>VWZP01010951.1:6808-18203 GCA_013396995.1 Dicaeum eximium | reverse complement strand
AGCGGCTGGAGCGGCGCGTGGCGGGGCTGGAGCGCACGGTGCGGGCCGGCGGGGCCCGCCTGGCCGCGCTCCTCAGGGACAACTCCCGCCGCCTCCGCCGCATCCAGCGCCAGCTCCGCCGCTGCCGCTGCGGGAGCAACCGCACCGCCACCGGCACCGGCACCGGCACCGCCCGGGAGCGCACACAGGTAACCGCCACGGGGCCCAGGGAACCGGGACGGGCCCGCTTGGATACAGGATGGGGCCGGGGAACGGGAATGTGACCCGCGGAACGGGAACCAGCCCCAGGGAATGAAGAGAGGGAAGGGGGCCGGGCAATGGGGATAGGGCTGAGCCCAGGGGGACAGCGACAATCTCTGAGTAACGGGGATGGGGATGTGCCCATGGTAATGAGGATGAATCCCAGGGAACGGAGATGTGCCCTCCGTGACAGAGATGGGGTGTAGGTAATGGGGATAAGCCCCAGATAACGGGGATGTGCCAGCGGTGACAGATGGGGACAAGCCCCCGCTAATGGGAGTGTGCCAAAGATGGACAGGGATGTGTCCCAGCTCTCAGGGATGGGCCCAGAGTGACATGGAGAGGCTGCAGGTGACACAGATGTGCCCAAAACAATGGGAAAGTGCTCCAGGTGACAATGTAGCCATGGGAAGTGCTGTTGGCTCTCAGGAGCTGCACACAGCCAGATGGACTCGGCTCCTCTGGTGCTTGTCCCTGTGTCCAGGGAAGAGGGGGAGCAGAACACCCACCCCAAGTGTTTCATCCACGTTGGGCCCTACTGGGGTGATGTGGGATGGTGCCACCTGTCCTCCTCCCACCTGAGGGGTCACTGCTCACCTGGCTGCCAGGATGGATCCTGGGAATCTGCCCCTGCTCTGGGGAGGAACAGCTGAGCCTTGCTGGATGTCTGGGAACGTCCTCCATGACATGGCTCTGTCAGTGGGAGCTCTGGACCCCCAGGGGCTCGGGGAGGGGCTCTGTGGGGACCCCCAGGTGGAGCCTCCTGTACTTCCAGGTGCCGGCGGCAGGCGAGGGCGAGGCGGCCGCTCTGCCGGAGCAGGAGCTGGGCAGCGTGGACAGCCAGGAGCTCCGTGGGATCGCCAGGAAGGGGAACTACGAGGCCATGGTCCCTCTCGGTGAGGATCACTCAGATCATGTCAGAAGCATCGTCATCCCTGGGCTGATGCTGCTTCCAAACCCTCTCCACGTGGAACATGGGGGGGTTCCTGCAGCTGGTGTTCCTGCACTGTTTTTTCCTGGGATATGGGCTGTGCATGGATCACCCTGCAGGGGTTTGCTGCAGAGAGTCCTACATTTTAGTACTCATTAATTTGGGACTGAAATTTTAGAGCTTGAATGTCCATCGGACACTTCCTGGGATAAGCAAAAATGGTGTGTCTGGTTCGGCTGCCAGTGGCCTGTGCAATCAGATCTCCTGGAATTCCAGGACCCTGCTTTGGCTGGTCCCCACTGTCAGCAGTTCATCCCATTGCTCCTTCCTTCCCAGGGTCTGAGGATGCTGCTTCCAAACCTGCACTGCTGCCACCAGCCGAGGACAGGGAGGATCCAGGGAGCCCCGGGCTGCCGGAGAAGGGAGCGGTGCCAGCACAGCTTGGTGACAGTGAGTGACAGCGAGGGGGGCTGAGGATGGGCACTGACAACCCTCCTGGACTGGGCAGAGTTCTTAAGGCTGGAAAATGGGAAAACCTGGGGCAAGGCTCAGTGAGGGTGGCTCTGGAGCTGGCTACCTGTAGGTGGATGCTCCCCTGGCTTTGCTTTGGGGAGGCTTTGCCTTGATCCTTTTCCCTGGATTCACCCACTTAAACTCTGCCATTCCTGATGGGGTTCTTTCCAGGATGGAAATCTCTGCACATCAGCTTTGTCTTCACATTCCCTCTGGTTTGGCTTTTTTGTGAGGATTGTATTGTCAGTCCGTAGTGCCCAGGGCAGTGGTGATTTCCATTCCTGGAAGGATTTAAAACCTGTGTGGATGTGGCAGTTGGGGACATGGGTCAGTGGTGGCCTTGGCAGTGCTTGGTTGATGCTTGGATTTGATGATCTTGGAGGGCTTTGCAAACCTCACCAATTCTGTGATTCCACGATGTCCCCGAGGTCCAACAAGCTGCCCGGACAACTCCCCTTCACCTCATCTCCTCCTGGCAATCCCTTCCTGCTCCCTTTCGTTCTTTGCCAGCTCCTCTCACCTCTGCTCCCGCTCCCACTCTGGAGCTGCAGGCAGGGGAGGACTTCCCTTGCCGGGAATGAGCTGTGTTCTCCCCGCAGGTGAGCTGATCGTGATCAAGACGGAAGAGCAGCAGCCGCAGGAGCACGGAGCCGAGCTCCTGGCACTGCCGATGGTGCCCGCGGTCAGGCTGGACGAGGAGGTTCCCCTCGGCCAGGAGCAGCCGGTTTCCTGGGACAGCCACGGTGTGGCCGGGCCGAAGACGGCCGGAGCGGGCCTGGGGGAATTCTGCCTGAGGGAATTCAAGCCGGTGGTGGTGCCGGTGGAGGCTCACCCCGCCCCGGGCCTGCCCTTCCCCACGGAGCACGCGCTGGGCGCGGGCACGGAGCAGCCGTTCGCCCTCGCCCAGGGAATGCCGCTGGGAGAAGACCCCGCGGCCGAGGTGGCCTCGCCGCAGCCCGGCTGGGAGCAGCAGAGTCCCCAGGATGATCCCCGGGCGCTGCCGCCGGGCTGGAAGAGCGTCCGGCTGACGCGGAACCTCCTGGCGCGGCAGCAAAGGAAGAGCAACGGCTCCTTCATCTGCACGTCCTGCGGGAAGAGCCTGGCCCACCACGCCGCGCTGCTGCGGCACCAGCGCCTGCACACGGGCGAGCGGCCCTTCCAGTGCCCCGCCTGCGGCAAGAGCTTCAACGAGAAGTCCAACCTCAACAAGCACTACCGGATCCACACCGGGGAGCGGCCGTACAGCTGCCCCGCCTGCGGCAAGGGCTTCGTGCAGAAGCACCACCTGCAAAAGCACCAGCGCATCCACGGGCCGCAGCTCCGCAGCGCGTGGCCGGGCCGGCCGGCGCGGGCCGGCGCCTCCGGGGAGCGGCTCTACCGCTGCATCGAGTGCGCCGAGAGCTTCCCCCAGAAAGCGTCGCTGGAGGAGCACCAGCGCCGGCACACCCAGCAGCGGCCCTTCCAGTGCCACGGCTGCACCAAGAGCTTCCGGCACCGGCAATCGCTGAACCACCACCAGAAGGTGCACGCCGTGGCCGCCTCTCCGGCCGGCAGCTTGCCGGGACACGAGCCAGAGCTGGAGCACCTGCGAGGCTCTGAGCCAGGATAATCGGTAGCCAGAGGGCTGGAGAAGGGAAGGGACAGTGGTTCTTCAGCGTGGGACACACCGGGCAGTTGGGACTTGTGGCAGCACCCGGAGTTTGTCGGCGATGCTGTGGGAGTTGTGGCACCAGCTGGGTCTCGGGAGGAGGAGCGGGAGGAGGAGGAAGAGGAGGGAGCCTGCCGTGCAGGGAAGGGCCCAGGGTGGGATGGGACTGGCCACGAGGCAGCAGAGGAGTGTCAGCGGCTGGAGCTGAGCCGCTGCCCGTGGATTCAGCAGAGGAGCGGCTGTGTCAGATCCCGTGGTGGAACTCGGGTTGTTTGAACACCGCCACTGTGCAGGGAGGGGGGCTGGGAGTGCTCCGTGGCCTGGGAGCAGTTGATAGCCCTGAGAAGGCTGTGGGGGCTGGGTGACACAACCAGCCTGGAAGAGAATAAGATAAAAGACTGAGCTGAGTGGTCTGTTGTACTCCAGGGCAGCTGGGGGCAGGGGTGACATCCCTGGCTGAACAGGGATGGGTCCATCAGGGGAGGAATGCAGAGCTACCTGCTGGGAATGCATGATGGGAATGTGGAGCAGTCCCACAGGAATCCCCCAGAGGATTCTCTGTAGGATCTGGGCACCGTGGGACTCCCTGGCAGTGCTGAGGGACAGGTCCCACCCATGGTGGCCAGGGCCTGTCCATCCCCTGCTCCCCTCACTCGATCGTCCTTCCTGGCTGGGATTCCCCAACTCTCCCAGTGGCCTGGGGGCTCTGGAGCTGCTGGCAGTGACTCCCAAAACCCTCCTGCTGAGAGCTGTCCTGGCTGATCCCTGTTCTGTGCCCACAGACACCAGCACAGCCCACAAAGCAGCAGACACAGAGACAAATACTTTATTGATTCCACAGCCTGAGAAAGGGATCGGGAATGTCGCAGGAAACGCTGCTCCCGGTCACAGCAGATTTAGAAATGCCAGGCTGGGGCTGCTGGCCCTTCTGCTGGCCTAGGGGGATTCAGCCACTGGCAACAGCGGCACACCAGCTCAGCCATGCCCCTGGCATCAACAGGGGAGCACTGGGATCTCTACCTGGGCAGGGATAACGGGATAACCAGCTGCTGGCTCACTGCCACATCCATGGGCACGTGTCCACAAGGCATCAACTGCCCCTCTGCCACTGGCACCCTCCTGGGAATGCTCCACACTGCAGTCCCAGGGCAGGAAGCGTGAGACACAGCCCAGAGGAGATGTCCCGTGCATTCTTCCTATGGAGCAGCTCGGATGCTGCTGTCTGTCCCATGGAGCAGGAGGTGGCTGAGGATCACACCTGGATGTGGCACAGGTGTTCCATCAGCTCCCAGAGCTTCCCATAGCAGCACCGTCACACTTTGGGAGTGACTCAGAATGAAAGATGGGAAAAGCCTACCAGTGCTCACTGCTCAGAGAGGGACAGAGACCTCAGGATATCAGATAATCACATCAAACAACTCAAATCAAAAAAACCTGGAAAGCTAAATTCAGGAGTCCCAACAGCTGCTCCACTGGGTCTGTGTGGCGATGGCTCCGGGCAGGAGGCGCTCCCTGTGGCACACCCAGCACGTGGGATGCACGTGGGGCTCTGGCCACAGACACTGCTCTGGTGGCTCCAGGGGACACCGGGGCAGCGCCAGGCCTGGCCTCCACTGGCTGTCCCCAGGCAGGTCCCCCTCTCCCTGACTGAGGTAGCTGCAGAACTGTCTTCCTGTAGAATTCATTGTGGTGGGATTTTGGGCAAAAGGGGACGAGCTGCAGTTGGGAGAGTGGGAGTTTCCTCCAGAGCCGAGGGGCTGCTCTGTGCAGGTGGATCCACAAGGAGCAGGGGTGCTGCTACAGCATGGGGCTGGCTGACCTATCAAGTATTCCTAAAATCACTCTGCACCCATGCAGGATGGTCCCGAGGGTGCCTGTGGCCTCCCTGAGGGACCTGCAGGGATTCCTGGAATATGCCAGCAGAGAATATTGGGGTTTGGTTTGTCCTATGGATCTTCCTGTGCAAAGCTCCAGCGTTCCCAACCTGCTGGAAGGGGAGGGGTGTTGGCTGATCTTCTCCCCAGGGTGAGGACTGGCAAGGGTGGCCAGGACGTGGTGGGGTCTCAGAGATGTCTCAGTCAGGACGCTTGGTCCATGGAGCAAAGGGCTGCTTGGGAATGCTGCCAGCTCCGTTCCCTTCTCCCTGCCCTCTTCAGTTGTGTTCCCAAAAGCAAGGGGTCGGCTCCAACATCAAGGAATGCGAAAGCTCTGCTCCTGTTTGGCCAGGACTCACCTGGTCAACTCCCAGGAATGTCAGCTTGGGAAAATTCCAAGCATCAGCCAACAGGAACAAGTCAGTGGAATGGTGAAGCATTATGGATCACCGGAGGCTTCTGCAATTTGCTCTCTGTTGTGGTCTCCAAGCTCCCCATTCTTTCTACAACCCAGGAAGCTCCTAAAACGCAGCAGATTCCCATTCCCGGTGTCCCACCAGGTGCAAACCCAACAAACTCACAGCTTCTCTCCAGGGACACGCACAGTTCAGATCTGTCCTGAGGTCATTTCTCTGTCATCTCCGAAGCCGCCGCCCTCAATCCCAGCTGCACCACGGGCTGCACGGCTTTCCTGACGCAGTCAGGGAGCCCCAGCGGCGTCGCTCCCAACAGCGGCACGTTGGGCAGGCTCGCTTCCACAGCCTCGGGGCTCCCGTTCCCTTGGGAAAGGCTCCTCTGTGCCTCGGGAGCCTCGGGCTGCAGCGATGCCGGGACAGCAGCAGGGGGCTGGGCGTCGGCCTCCCGCTGGAGCGCGGCCAGAGCCCGCTCGTGGATCTTCTTGTGGCGCAGGAGGTGGTTGCTGCGGGTGAAGCACTTGTTGCACGAGCTGCAGCAGTAGGGCCGGTCCCGCACGTGGGTCTGGAGGTGCCGCTGCAGCGACACGGAGCAGGACAGGAACTTCTTGCAGTAGGGGCACTTCAGCCTGGGATCGGGCGGCCGCGCAATCCCGGAGCCAGCCAGGCCCTCTCTGTCCGGCTCCTCCTTGGGCTGGCCCAGCCAGGCCCCCCCGGCGTGGCCGGCGCCGCACAGGTCCCTGCGCGGGCGGATGCGCAGCTCGGGGTGGACGTTGCCCCAGACCTTGGCCCCGAAGGCTCTGTCCTTGACGTGGATGCCGCGGTGAAGGTCCAGGTGCCGCTGGTTGCTGAAGCCGATCTCACACACGGGGCACTCGTAGGGCCCCTCCTTGGCGTGGCTGCGCTGGTGGATGATGAGGTTGATCTTGAGGCGGAAGCGCTTCCCGCACTCCGTGCAGGGGTGGGACCATTCCCGCAGGTACCCGCGCCGGCAGTTGCCCATCAGGAGGCTGCTGGTCTCGCACCGGTTCGGCTTCTTCTTGCTCTTGGCTTTCACCAGCTCGTTTTTGGGACACTTGTGGATCTCTGAGCCAGGAGAGGGAGTGGATTCCTCTGCCGGCAGCTCAGGCTCCTCTTCCTTCACCTTGATGTCATCGGGAGAAGCCCCTTTGCAGGGCATTTCATCTTCCATGGGAGAGGCTTCCTCTGGAACAGAGAGACACTGTGTTGGTGCCAGCACTGGTGTGACAAAGGACCAGGGCCCCTCCCTGTGCTGGCACTGCTGGGACACCTCCAGTCCCAGGGGCAGCTCTGGGCTTCTCATGACAAGAAAGAGCTGGAGGGGCTGGAGCGTGTCCAGGGAAGGGAACAGAGCTGAGGAAGAGTCTGGAACCCCAGGAGGGGCTGAGGGGGCTGGGAAGGGGCTGAGCCTGGAGAAAAGGAGCCTCAGGGGGGACCTTGTGGCTCTGCACAGCTCCTGCCAGGAGGGGACAGCCGGGGGGGTCAGGCTCTGCTCCAGGGAACAGGGACAGGAGGAGAGGGAACGGCCTCAGGCTGGGCCAGGGGAGGGGCAGGGGGGATTTTGGGAAAATTCCTTCCCCAGAAGGGTTGTTCAGTCCTGGCACAGCTGCCCAGGGCAGGGATGGAGTGCCCATCCCTGGAGGACTCCCAGGCTGAGCCCTCCATGGGTGCCATCGGGACCAGTGGCACAAGGGACCCACCTCTAAACCCACAAGATGTTGCAGGAAAAAATAAAAGGAACCTCTGAAACTTCATTTTCCTGCCTATTTCAAGCCCATCAGCTCTGGGAGCTGCTTCCCACCCGCCTGCCAGGCTCCATGTCCCCAGCACAGGGTGACTCACCAGTGTCAGGCTCTGCCAGGTCCTCCTCCATCTCGGGGTCCTCCTCTGCCACCATCTCCATCTGATGGTCCCCCAGGGACATCACGTTCATCATCAGGATGGGGAGTTCTGTTTGCAGGGAACAGGGATTTGAAAGACCCATGGAGACCTCTCAGGTCCCTGCTCCAGCATTATGAACCAGGGATTGCTGGGAGTGTGTGGAAGAGCTGCAGAAAGCTGCAGCTCGAGAGCCAGGATGTGGGTCAGCTGTCAGGAAAATTCCTTTGGAAAGGGCTGTCCAGCCCTGGAACAGGCAGTGGTGGAGTCCCTGTTCCTGCAGGGATTTTAAAGCCGTGTGGATGTGGCACCTGGGGACATGAGGCCTTGGCAGTGCTGGGGGACAACTGGACCCGATGATCTCAGAGAGCTTTTCCAACCCCAGCAATTCTATGGAAAGGCTGGAAGGTGTCAGGAGGAACTGGGGTGATACCACACATGGACCAAAAGGAGAGGGACGGCTGGCAGGAAGGACACCAAGGTTCCACATGCCACCACCTCACAGAGCAGCCTCACCTCACCATCTCCACAGGCCCATTCCCATGTCCAGACCCCCTTCCACTGTCCCATGAGAACATCCCAAGGCTCCCTGGCAATGCCTCTCCAAGCACCAGGGCCATGTCCTCTGCCCTGGACACCACCAGAGCCCCGGGAAGCTGGGGAAGGGGGAGCACATCCTGTGTGGCACCCCTGGAACTCACCTGGGCCACCTTCTGTGGGCATGGGATCCCCTCCTGAAGCCTCTTCCTGCTGCTCCATCTCTTCTGGAGTCTGTGGGGGCTTGTGGGGGCCACCTGTCTGGAGGGAGTTCTGACTGTCCCCAGTCTGTGTCTGAGGCAGTGTCTGGCTGTCCCCAGTGTCTGCCTGTGGGGACTTTGGGCTGTTCCCAATCTGTGTCTGGGGGGGTTTTGGGCTGCTCTCGCTCCGTGTTCGTGGGGACTTTGGGCTGTTCCCAATCTCTGTTCTTGGGGACTTTGGGCTGTTCCCACTCCGTGTCCATGAGGACTTTGGGCTGTCCACAGTCTCTGTCTGTGGGGGGTTCTGGCTGTCTCCAGTTTGTGTCTGTGGGGTTTTCTGGCTGTTCCCACTCCGTGTCCATGAGCACTTTGGGCTGTTCCCACTCCGTGTCCATGGGGTGTTCTGGCTGTCCCCATTCTGTATCTGTGGGGTTTTCTGGCTGTTCCCACTCCGTGTCCATGGGGTGTTCTGGCTGTCCCCATTCTGTATCTCTGGTGTTTTCTGGCTGTTCCCACTCCGTGTCCATGGGGTGTTTTGACTGCCCTCAGTCTGTGTCTGTGGGGTTTTCTGGCTGTTCCCACTCCGTGTCCATGGGGTGTTCTGACTGCCCTCAGTCTGTGTCTGTGGGGTTTTCTGGCTGCTCCCACTCCGTGTCCGTGGGGATTTTGGGCTGTTCCCAATCTGTGTCTCTGGGGGTCCCTGGCTGTCCCCAGGCTGTGTCCATGAGGGCTCTGGACCCTTTTTGTTGCTGGGCTCTTCATCGACGCAGCTCCGGCCACTGGGCTTAGACTTGGCACCACCTGCTCCCAGGGCAGAGAACAGAGCTTTGTTAGGATTTGGCTGTACCTTTATCCTGCCAGATTCCCAAAGTGACCTTGTCCCCTCTCCCAGCCCGGGCAGAGACACAAACACCTCTAACCCCAATGGCAGAGCTGCCTCCTTGGCCCCATGGCAGGATGCACACAGGAGAGAAGCTCTGACCCCAAAGGAGAGGTCCCTCTGTGTCCCTTTCCCTCTGCCAAAGTCCCACCTAGGCTCCAGGTGAGTTTTCCCACAGGACAGCACCTGCCCAGCTTCTCCTGGGGTGCCTTTAACCTTCCCAGCACCTCAGTCCTGCAGGAAAGAGCCCTTGACCCTGGCTCTTCCCACATCTCCACTGCTCCCAGCTCTGTCTGGGTCTGTCTGTCCCTCTCCAGCACCTCCCACTCTAAATCCATGCCCCAAGGCTGCCCAGACTCCTGTTCCCCCAGGACAAGCTGAGCAGCTCCAGCCTCCTCCTCCCACTTCAGCTCCCAGTTCCTCACTTGTTTCCTGTCCCTCCACAGCAGGCAGGAATGTCTCTGGAAGGCCCAGTCTCACAGGAGGCCTTTCCCACTGCTCCAAACCCTCCTGCAGGCTTTGACTGCTTTTCTCCATGGGGTTCATCCCACCAAGCACAACCATTCCTCTTGGAATGAAGATTCCCGGTGCTCAGGGCCCATGGAGTGAGCACTTTTTCCTAAGGAAGGGGAGATCTCCAGGAACAGGCACCTCCTCCTGGCACCCACCTGGGGCAGCTTCCATGGGGGTTTCATCTCCTGCAGCCTCATCTGCCTTGTCCATCTCTTCTGCTGCCCAGGGGGGCTCCTGACCATCCCTGGTGTGTGTCTGTGGGAGCTCCTGACCCTCTCTGTCACCGAGCTCTTCATCCCTCTCCATCTGGGACAGGATGTCGGGCTTGGACACGGCGTAGTCTGCTCGTGGGGCAGAGGATGGGGGTTGATTAGGACTTGGCTGTGTCTTTAGCCTGGCACATTCCAACAGTGACCCTTGTCCCCTGTCCCAGTCCTGGCAGAGACACAAACACCTCATCCCTACTCCAAACACTTCCTTGGCCTCAAGGCAAGATCCACTCCCAGGCACAGATGCAGCTGAGGATCTTAACCAGCAGAACAATGGCAACTAAAATCCCAAAGTTTGGCTGGAACATTTCCCTCTAGTGGAAATCAGAGACACCCTCCACTATCCCAGGTTGCTCCAAACCCCATCCAACCTGGCCTTGGACACTGCCAGAGATGTGGGCAAGCTGTGCCAGGGCCTCTGCACCTCACAGCCCTCCAAACCCAGGCTGCTCCATGATTCCATGAGCTCCAGGCGCGCAGGCCTTACCCAGGGACACCAAGGTCTCGTAGTTGCCCCTCATCACGGCCCTGTACAGATCCTTCTGCCAGCGCTCCAGCCTCTCCCACTCCAGCTCGTTGAAGTACACCGAGATATCATCGAAGGTGAGCGGCACCTGCAATCACAGGGAACTCCCCTGGAACCACAGGGACACATCCAGCCCCGCTGGGGACACGCAGGAGCTCGGCCCCACCCCTGCACGGTCCCGCCGATCCCCGGGAAGCGGCCGCTGCTACCTTGGGGATCTCCCCGCCGGAGCCGGGCGGCAGGCGCAGGATCCAGAAGTTCCTGTTCTTGAGGAGGTTCTCCAGGTTGAGCAGGCGCTGCTGCAGCTGCCCGTAGCCCTGCAGGAGGGTGCCCAGCGCGGCCAGGCCGCTGCCCAGCTCCCCGACCAGGTTCTCGCAGGCCAGCAGCCGCCGCTCCGCGCGCTCCGTGCGGCTCCGCAGCTCCTGCAGCTCCGCCGGGGCCGGGCCCGGCACCGCCTTCTGCCGGAGGCTGCCCGACACCTGCGGGGGCTCGGGCTCAGGGGCTTGGCCAGAGGGTGCTCAGGGAATGGGGACCCGCTCAGGACCCGCCGGGAGCCCCGAGGGATTCCCCCAGACCCCAATTCCGCAGGGATGTGCCGGAGCCTGGCTGCTACCCCGCGTCCCCCTCTGCCCGCCTTCCCCAGGAGCACAGGGAGATCCCCGAACAGGCACCCCAGGGAGCCCCCAGGAGCAGCACCCTTGGGGGTTTGCCCGGTTCCACCTCTGCCAGGACCAGCGTCCCGCGGAGATCCCTTCCCCCCTTGAGCTGGCATCCCTGGGGCACCGCCATTCTCCTGAGCTGTCACCCATCCTCAGGGTCCCAGGGACACCCCGACCCCAGACCCAGCACCCCTGGGGCTCCCCCAGCACCCCCACCCCTGGGGGACCCCTCACCCCCCAGAGCCAGCTCTCCCGGAGACCCCCGAGCTGTCACCCCTCAGGGACCACCCCCT
>VWZP01010950.1:48387-207229 GCA_013396995.1 Dicaeum eximium | reverse complement strand
TGCGCGGCCGGGAGGGCGGAGGCGCTTTCTGGACTTTTTCACTGTAATTACTGCCGTGATAATTGTTACTTTCCCTGCTCCCGTCGGGCGCGGCCGCCCCACGGGAGCGCGGGGCTCTCCAGCGGCGCAGGTGGCAGGCGCTGCAGGTGAGTGCCGGGGCAGCTCCCTCCAGTATTTCTCCATTTTCCTCTCCCTTTCCACGGCCCGGCTCCTCCCCTAAGCTCCGGCGTCAGCGGGTTTAACCCTTGCGAGGGTCTGTGCCGAACTGGAGACCGTCACCGGCTGTTGGAAGGGTTTCAGGATTACAGGAATCGTCCTGACTAAGTCACGGTGGTATTTTGGAAGCTTGTCGTATCAGGGAGAAATTTAAAGTACTGACGCTTTATGTTAAATGCATAACTTTTAATCAGTCCGTATTATCGTCTGAGGATATCTCGCGTGTCTTTGCTGCACAGCCAGATAGCCTATGGAGCAGAAAGATCTGGTGATATGCTAGGGCTTTCGTGCGTCAAATAGGGGAAAAATATTCACAGAAGCTTTAAATGTGATGTAAGCTGATTAACTGTGCAGTTAATGCCAAACAGAGTCCTCGAAAGTATTGGAGCACAACTCAGTTTTTGATTCTGCAGTCTCAGAAGGAATGCAAAAACTGAACAACATTATATTAATTCTTAACTTAATGTCAGTTCTGTACCAATCTTTTTTATGCTGTTAAGTCCTCTCCTCTTATTAAGATCAAACACGTTGCAAACAGGGACTGTTGTGATGCTGTCAAACAATGCCTGTGGCTAACCTTTTGTACCTGCATGAGGGCAGGACAAACAACAAACAGGACATTTCATTGGACTTTTTTTCTCCTGTAATTTGTGTTAGTGTGACTTCTGTAATATTTTCTTGACTTACTGTGAAGTTTTTAAACTTCATAGTAGCTTAGCGTTCAGGTAAATTTGAGCCTGCACATGAACAAGTTAATAAAAAGAGAATTATTTGCTGTTAGTTTTGTTCGCTGTTTCTTTGTGTGGACCAAACACAAAGTTAGTAAAAGTTTTTGCATCACGCTTTTTAAGGTGGTGTGTTAGGAGTTAGGGTAGTAAGTGTTTGGTTCTTGTGGAAAAAAATAAGGGTGGAATGCGAATTACTTCATATCTCTTTGGAAAATGAAAGAATTTTTATTCGTATTTTTTTTGAAGAGCAGTCATGACCAGACTTAAGTGATTAACCAGACTACTAACCAGCCATACAAGCATATATATTTCAAATCCTTTGCACAAAGGACACCAACTAAAAAACCATAACTGTTAGATGGTTTGTGAATGTTTATATTATAAATGTGACTGTAAGTGGTTTGTAAGATTTTTAATTTTTTTTTTCTTTTTAAGAATTGGCTGACAGGCTGCTTTTTACCATTCCAGTGGATATGAAATGCTAATAGTGCATGTCTGTCTTGAGCAGTGCAACAAAGTTTAGTAGAAACCAGAAATGTAAATATTAGCTTGCCTACATGAGTTCTGACTTCTCTGTTAAAACAGTTACTGGCACAACTTGATACCAATTACTGCTAAAATCTCAATGTTTGAATCTTTAAAAAAAAGAAATCTTACAAGTTAAGATGAGCATTTTCACAAATACTTATGGATAAGTATAATGTTACATTTGGCTGTTTATCTTCAGTTAAGACTGGTCCCTCCATAGCCCAAAGGAAAGTAATGACATCTTCTTGGACCATGTCTTACATGTTTTTCTTATTTGAAGACTGTGTGTGTGATTTCTTTCTGATGAACCTTTGCATGGTTTTCATTAAAAACAAAAAACCAACTTGAGCAAAATTGGAATATTAAATATTTGTATGTGTAACATCCCTCTGACTCAACGTATATTTAATTCCCATTTGGAGTGATAGTGCTACATGTTGTTGAAATACAGTTCTAGAAGTGGTATCTTTTTAAGCTTGGTTCTTCTTCAGGTCTGCATTTGACCAATGGAGAATTGATTTTGGAATTCAACCTTGATATGCTTTAAGGAAAAATATGTTCAAGTGTTCATCTTGACACACCATCTGGGTTTGCTTAAAAATACAGTAGGAGAAAAGTCTCAGTAGAATTTGGTAGGAAGGATGTATTGACAAAGTTGTAAGAAGGAGGTAAGATAGCTCAACAGTAAGATGTAACAGTCGAAAGACTTTCAGATAAATTTCAGTGGCACCTGTAGGTATAGAACAGCGTGCATAAAGGCTAGCATATTTGGTGGCCTTCTTACTGGTTTCATGGCCTTCTGAAATAACAACAAAAAGTGCCTGTAACCTCAAAATCAGGTCTTTTTGTCTAAGAATAGCTTGCACTGCTGAAGGCTATCTTTTTCTTTCTCTGCATGCTAGTAATCCCAAGGCAAGGAGTGCCCACCTTCAGCATGCTGCTTTCTTGGATGATATTCAAAGTACTGGAGATCTTGGCATAGGTGACCTGTAAAATAGTTCTTGGGGGTTGTAGTCATAGTTACTAAGTTGTTTCCCATGTGACTTGCCTGATAGATGTCCATGCTGTTTATTCAGATCTGTAAAATGAAAATCAGTTTGCTGCACTTGCATCATGAGACCTGTTTTCCTCCTGTGGTGCTTCAAACAGTAAACGGAATGTTTTAGGGGTATTTTATCTGCTTTGGAATTTCTGGTTTGCTACAAAAACAATCCCTCTGTTAAAGTTGTTGCCCATGGTTGTACAGAAACGTGATGCTGCTTCTTTCCCATCTGATAAATAGGTAGTGTTGTTCGAAATGCTACACCCCTGTAATGATAATGAGAGTGTTTTATTCTGCAAATTTGTGTAGTAGATAAAGGCTCACAGTTCTCATCCCTGTTCTTAGAAGCAAAATGACTTAGTTCAGGACAGTTTCTGCAGTGCAACATAGTTTCTGGTGCAGTTAGTGTTTCACATTCAGTTAATTCTTGTGCGTCTGTTAAAAAATGTGAGCAGGTAGACAGTATTCTAAAGCTTCAGAATTACAAGTTCACTATGCTCTGCATTCCAAGCTCTGTTTGAGCAGAAAGTTCTGTCTTGGTTAGTTTCTCACTCTTGCCCTTTCTTTCTGCTTACAGACTTTTTGAGGGTATAAATGTGGTCCTGATGTTTACTGTTTGCTTTGGCGTACAGGAAACTTGAAATGAGTTTTCAGAATTACTAAGATTGTGATTATGCTCTCTGTTTAATCATGCAACTATTTTCTATGTTTTGTCTTTTTTTTAACAGCATCTCAGAGCTGTTGGTTGAAAGAACTGTAAAAATGTACCCACAGTTTCTTGCTGAATCTTGGCTTGCATGTCATTAAACATTCCATTTGCTTTGTTTCAGTTAAATGCAGTGGGCCAGTTTTGCCTTACTCTGCTTTCATCTTTGCATTTAGTGACACTTCAGTTCCTTTCCTTTATTCTCAAAAAGTCTCTAAGGAGACTTGATGCTTTTCAAGCAAAAACCAAGAGCCTGTGTTCCTCTGCCTAAAAGATATTAAAATAGTGTAAATCAAGGATTGATGTGCAAATTAAGTGACTCAGTTCTAGCAGCTGAAGTTTACAATTACAAGTGTCCAAAGGAGTAGAAGCTTTCATTATGCTGAAATGAAACTGTTTTCCAGTTGTGAACAAAGGGCAGGTATACCACAAAATCTAACCTTTTTTTACCAAAGAGTCAAAACTCCCAGTGTTCTTGATTCTTCTCTGAACCAACTCATTTCAGTGATAGCTTTTGTCTTTAGAATTAATTTCAGCGTTTGATCGGTAATGCATAAGCTGAAGTCTCTCTACTGATGGATTCTTAAGTGCTGTTCTTCCCTTTTGCACATCTTTGTAATGTAGAGGAGTTGACTGCTGAAACCAAGACTTTTTTTTCTTCCCTATTGAGCAACTCATTGCTGCTGGTGTCACATAACATAGCTCCAGCCCTCGTGTCTATTCTCTGGGGAAGAAGCTATCTGAACTCTCAACCAGATAAGAAACCTGACATAGATAGAAGTCTTGTGATTAAAATATCCTCCTGCTGCGTCTATATAATATGTTTATTTTTCTGCTTCAGGAAGGGATAAAAGCATGGTTGAAGTTGGGAGAAAGAGAACACAACTGGAGAGCAGCTACCTGTGAACAGCATATGAAGAAAAAGAAGTTGAAGGACTTAATTTATGTTTCAGGAAATTCAAAAATTCAAGGCACCTGTAGTTGTATAGTTAAGCCCTGAAGCTTCTGCAGGATATCCATCTTGGTCTAAGAGAAGGTTATAGAAAGGAAGTATAAAGTAAAATGCTGAGTCACAGCAATAGATTATTCATTTGATTATTCTAATCATCAAAAGGGATTATTGCAAAATACGGAAACCGGTGTGGCCAGTTCTCAATAGCTGATCAGTCAGTCGTCCTTGGAAATAGCAGCAGCAGCTTGCCTACACTACAGTCATTTGTACCTGTGCTTTCACAGTTGAGCATGAAATCTCATAATAACTTTTTAAATAATTAATGAGCCTAGTGAGGATGTAAAACTCTGGATATCTAGCTGGAAGTAGCAGAAAATTGTTGTATTTACAGGTAGTATGAGCTCAAGTATGCTGAGGTATTTTAAGTATGCTTAAGTATCTTTTCATGTCATAGGTAATACATTTTGCAGGTTTCCTTGAAACAAATCCTAAAAAATAAGCTGTGTCTTTGCCTGAGGAAAGGCTTTCAAGGGGATGGATAACTTAAGAAATATTTACTGTATGTAAAACGTATGTGTCTTGTACCTGTTACGGTGCTGAAGCTGCCAAAGATGAGACTGAAGAGCAGTACTGACAAAAGTTAACTTTAGCCTAGGGAGACTCAAGGTTCTAGGCTTTCTTCTTCCCCTGTTATCCACCACCTTCATTTTAGGGTGTCATTCGCAATGAAAGCCTAACTTTAGGTGCCCTAAATTACTAGCTGAAGCTCCTCTTTCAATTCCCGCGGAAGGAATATGGGAAGGCTAACCCTATAAAATTTAGTTCTCTGAACAAGTGCTACATACATTTAAGAGTAAAATTTGGATTTGGCAGGAGGAGGTAGAGTACAAGTGCTTTTATTATAAGGTTTCAAAGTAATGAAACCACTGTGATGTGGCTTGCTATTGCTTGGGAGCAGTTTGCTTCTTACAGGTCACATCCGGGTTTGTTTTCAGTTCTGAATACTCAAAGATCAGCAGGACATAAAAGATAAAACTTTGTAAGTGCATGAATGTGTTATTATTTTCCTAAAGTTTTGCTTAAACCAGAACAAGCAAGTGTATATGTGTCCTGTATAATGTTTAATTGACTCAAAGTGAATTCTTGCAGTTAGAATCATCAGTGAAAAACTTGCATTTTTTCTGGCCTTAAATTCTTGATTAACCTGGGGGATACATACTTCCTTAGCTTTTTTTCTTTTCACTTTTTGTTATCTCTTAGTAGTAAATAAGTAAGTAGTAATTCTCCCTGTACACAACTGTTCATTTTGTTTGTGAATGAAGTATAGACACACCACTAAAGTTTTCCAATACTAATCGACAGTGTATGCAAACCTGGAGTTGTACTGGTATAAGAAAATCTCAAGCCATAAATAGAACAGATTTTGCAAACCAAAAATTTGTTTGGCTAGTGGTGGCTACTACTTTCACAGGGGTTTATATTGAAATACTTGCATGACTCTGAAGAGCAGTATTCTTTTGTGGACTTCTGGCTGTGCTAGTACAATTCTAGGAATAAACCCGATGAAACTTAGACAAAATAAAGGGAGAAGTATGTAGTTCAGGATTGGGTAGACGAAATAGCAAGTTCACCTTTGAAAAAAGGTGTGGTACACAAACTTTCTTGAAAGAAGCCCATGCTTTCTTAAAAGGCAGTGTCATTTCAAACTCTGATACATATACTTTGCTGCATTTTTGCTTTGAACTTCATAGAAATCTACTCATAAGATAATTATATGTGAATGTCTCAAGTTCTTTTGGATTATGATGACTCATTCACTGTGAATGTAATGGCTAATGTGACGTTTCAGTTTATTTTAAAGAAAACAGAACAAATCCTGTTCAAAGATGTTTACAGATTTTCTTTTTGCTTCTGTGAGATTCAGATATACGGTGTATGCACTGTACATCTCAAAAGCTCTTCTTAGTCTTTTTGATCCAACTGATTCTGCTAGGTATAAAAGATCTTATTTACTCAGTCACTCCTCTAATTTTGAACTGTTTTTCTAGTTATATTAGTCGTCAGATGATTCACAGATCTGAGGAGGGAAGCTGCTTTGATCCTCAGGTGTCTAATTGTCTGTTGTACCTTTTTAAAATTCTCACCATTAACTAGCATGCTTTCTGATTTGAATGTCTGAGTCTGAAATTCTTTGCATTTGAGTTGTCCAGGTTGTTAAGTGTAGAAGTTATGTCACTCCATTTATATTCCTACTCCCCTTGTCTATATGGAGCATTGATATGGCCCTAGACCTGGCAGAGGTTAAATAAAAGTGTAAAAGATTAAAGCTATCATAGAAGACAGGGTTATGCTCTCTCTTTTGAGCAGGGACTAAAATGGTGGTAGCACATCTCAAAGGTAAATCCTCTGGCTGCACAGCTGTCATCCTGCCTGTCCCTTCCAAGAGCCAGCAGTATGGTAAAGTGTACTGTGGAGCAGTATCCCTGCAGGAAAATGAGGATGTTCCACTGCTGAATACTTGGGAGCACATTGTGAGGGCTGGGATAGGTGTCTGGTCCTTTGGTGGTTTTGGTTGGTTGTTTTTTGTTTGGGTTTTGCTTTGGTGGGGGAGTGTTTGAGGGGTTCGTTTCGGTAGTTTTGTTGTTTTGGGGCTTGGGATTCTTTTGGTTAGTTTGTTTTTTTTTGTTTTGGTTTGGTTTTTTTGCAAAGGAGGAAACTCTGAATTCCACTCCAGCCTGTGCAGATAAATGAATGTAGGATGTTTCAAACTTTTTGTGCGTGCCACAGCAAATGACCATTGGGACTGTGCTATTTTGTAAGTCATGTGGGATCAAATCTTGGGATTTCAAAAAAGTTTGGAAAAGTCTGAGACCAGTTCTCTAAGTAAATCAAAATAATTCATTCCTAAATGGCTTAATTGGAAATAGGAATGTTAACAATTGCAAATTGTATTAGTGATAGTCATAGCCTGCTTTAGGAAACTTGGGGTTTTTATTTTAAACATATTGCTAAATCAGTTACTAAATTCAGAAATATATTGTGTGTCAAAACAGCAAAAACCCCATAAAAACATAAAAACAAGCATGAAGAATATTTTAAATATAGTGACAAGAGCATGTGTTAAATTATGACAGAAATTATTGGTATGCTCTTGGCAATGATTTGACTTCTTCTACTGTCTAAAATCTGTACAGTTCACCCTAGAAAATCAAGCTCCTTGTAACTATTTTGTCTGAGAACTCCACAGTGTGTTGAGTAATACAGTATAGGTATTTTGAGTATCATATGATGATACTAAGAGAAGGCTCAAAATAGGTGTAATGTCAGACTTCACATTTATCATGTCTCGTATGTATTAGGACTTCATGACAGAATCTCAAGCTTGCTACCCCTTGATAGTTTATTTTCCTGTTTGAGGAAAATGTTTATTGACACGTACGTCTGTGTAAGTAGTGCCCTACTGCAGCTTAAGACCAAAAGTGTGAATATTCTAACTGCTGTCAAGTGTGTGGTTTGGACTTAATTTTAAGACATCTTGGCAAACTAGAGTTTCTTAATGAGGAATTGGCAAGTGGATTAAAAGACAGACTTCTGAAGTGTTAATAAGCTCCCACCAGGCTTGAAAAGCAGCTGAGGAAGAATGAAAATTCTGAAGCCGAGTGGTTTGAGGCTGGTTATCATAGGCCAACCAGGAATGGGAATCATACCACTTGGTAGGCACAGGAAGAGTGGAGAAGAAAGATGCCTTCCTGCAGCAGTGGTTTTTTTACTGAAAGATAAAAACAAGGAATATCATGTTCTTCAAAACCAGTGAGTGGGTTTTTCACTCTGGTTTTGTAGAGCCGTTAGATGATGATTTCAAGTGATGGCTAGCAGAAATCAAACTGTGATTCTATGATCTGGCAAATCTCTGTTGATGGAGATTCTGGCAAAAAAAATTGCAATGTCAACACTTAACTATTTCAATCCATAGCAGAGAGAGCAATAAGGAAAGAGAATATCTGTGATTCTTATAGCTTACTTGGAGTAACCTCTCAGGTGAATTTGAAGCAACATTCTTTCTTCTCTCTTTTGATCTCTTAAAACCAAATCCTAGTCTCCACTCACCACAACCAAAAAAAGGCACCAAAATAACCACAAAAAGCAATCTTGGAGTTTTGGGCTCCCAGAAGAAATTTAACCGCTGGACTTTTTGTCTCTTGACTTTCTCTTTGCTGTTTTGTTTTTGTTTCAGGCTACTATATTTGGCTTTTTTCCAAAGGAGTTTCCAATTACAGAAAGAGTTCTCTAACAAAGAATGTTTCCAGGGCAGCAGATGTTTCACTCATTACATAATACTGAGCATGGCTAACCTTTAAAGCTTTCCACTGGGGCAGTAAGTGCATTTTATAAAGTACTTTTCTTACTCTGAGAAATGTGTTGTTGTTATTACTATTGTTAAATTTTCTCTTTTGAACTGTTTTCTTCGCAGTCTTTGGAGTAGTTGTCATCTTCTGTTAGTGAAGGAACAGTTTTGTTGTGGTTTTTTTTTCTTTTCTTTGGTCACAACACGGATGAGAGCCCAACCCCCAGGGCCCTTGGGGGGAGCTCCCACTACCGAGTTCTTTTCCAGGAGTGAAGAACGAGCTGGACACTGTTTCTCTCGGTCTTCAGGGCTTTGTTTATTCTTATCTTATCTCAAGTTCAGCACACCGTCTGCACCAGACTTAGCATGCTGCAGGCAAGGCACAAAATGGGCCAAAGTGCACAAAATGTCTCCAAACCAAGGTCTTTTAAAGCTATTCTACCCAATTACATTCTAACACATATTTTGTTTTTACTCTTCTACCAATAACTTCTACTTATCTATCCACGTAACTTCCACATTACTACTCACACTAACCAATAGTTTTCTACAACAAGTACTACAGAAAATGGAGCTGAAAAGGGACAAGAAGGAAGAAGGGGCAACACCCAAATTCCACCATCTTGTCTCCTATTCACTCTCATATTAAAATCCTAAAACCCAAATTCTACATTCTGTGACACACTATTACTACCACCACACACCACCACCTGTGTGCTCTAACTCATCTTAAAGTTTTGGCTATTTTTCCCAGGGACAAAGGTTAAAAGCAGTGTTCTTCTGAGGGTCAGAATCTCCCAAAACAGACATAGAAACACCCTCTATGTCCTGGATTTCCACAAGTTTGGGTACAACACTGATGAAACGAGATTAAACTGGTTTATTAAATGAGTGTAGCTGGACTGCTTGCTTATTGTCATTCTTCCTGTCTCATATCTTTTCCATTTCTGTTTTCTGTCCTTGGCAATAGAACTTAATTTACTGGTACCAAACTTGCCTTCATTGGTTCCAGCTGCTTCTCGAGACTGTGTAGGTCAGTTCAGAATTTGAGTTTTGGCCTCACATATCTAGAGCTGCTCCAATTTTTACACCATTGGGCAACTTGAAATAACTGTTCAATTGGAAAACTTAAACTGTTGAATATTAATATGGTAGAAGTAGCCTGGATGGTCTGGAGTAGGTTAAGTATTTCTTAGATTTACAGGATTTTTTGGTTTGGTTCTGTTTTCTTGGGGGGTTTTTTCTGGGGTTTTTGGGGTTTTTTTTTTTTGGTTGGTTTGGTTTGGGGTTTTTTTGCAGTGGTGGGGGTTTTTTTGTATGTTCTTTTTTTTTTATTTGCTTTTGGGGGTTTTTTTTTGCTCAACTTAGAATTTTTCTGAGGCACAAATTTGCAGACCTCTGAGTGTCCTGGATTACAGGGTCCATAAACTTAGTGATATTTTCAGCCATTTTAAATTCATAAGTAGCTATTCAACTTGCTGTCACAAAACTCTCCTTCTGAAAGCTTTATGTTTGAAACAGGCATTTATATCATCACATCATTGCCCCACTGTTTTGTAGCAGTGGTAGCTGGTTTTGCTGGCAATCAGAAAAAAATCAGACTAAAAGCACAGTTCTACTTCTTAAGACAGAACTTTAAATTGTTAGTAGATTGCTTTTCTAACTAATTTTAATTTATTAAATATAAACCTGAAAAATTGTGGCTAGTTCCCTCACTTCCTTTGATAATCTTTGCATACAGGATAGGAAAACGTAGTGTGAAAAACATCTTTGCATTTGCCACCTGTGGTGTTCTAGGCTTTGGTATTTGGGTTCTAACCATGATAATTTGATGTTAAGATTTATTTATTTAATCAATTTATATAATACAGGGTTGGGATTTTTTTGTATTAACTTTATTAAATATAATTGAAATACCAAAAGCTTAAGTGCAGAAGTGATTTGGTTCTCAAACATTCACAGTGTGCAGAACTCTGCTGCTCTGAGAGCTGTTTTTTGTACAAGTGTAGGGAGGAAAAACTCTGCTGTGTCATCAGATTTTTTTCCAGGCTTGGTGGCTTTGCTTCCATGGGAGTTGCTTACCTGAGGCTGTGATACTTCCCGTTGTAATGGCCCAATCAGTTTAAATATGTTCAAATTTGCAACAATTTAGCTATCTGATGCAAAAAGCTAGTCTAGATTATTTTCAGTACCAGACCTTGATTCGGGTTATTTTCTGGATGACGTTCAATTAACTCAATCCTAAATTGTCCTGTAGGAATGCTTCATTAAAATGTAATTGGCAAGCTTTTTATCTTTCACCTTGTCCCCTTGTCCTTAAGTTTATTTTTCCAATGTTAGAGGCCTCTGTATGGTAATCACCATGTAGGTTGTAATATATTTTGGTTGTGCAATTTTGATATTCTCCAATGTTTACTTGAAAACTGCTAAGAAGGAATGGTCCTGTATTTGCATATTTGCGTGTTCAGACCAAAATGTGGGTGACATGCAGCCATTCCTGTTCCACAGCTGGTTGTGTTAAGACAGGTAGAAGGCGGGCAGTGCATCTCTGAAGTTATTTTTGCAATTCTGTTTTTTCTAATACTTGTGTAATTTAGTCAAGTAACTGTAACTGTTACTTTGTTTAATAATTTTCATAATAATCTGATATGCAATCCAAAAAAAGAAAGTCTTCAAAAACATTTCTGATCATTTTTTTCTTTTTCTGGCTAATAATTTGTGGACAACTTTTTTTTTTTTTTCCTGTTTTAATCCTGTTCAGTGCTAACAGTATGCTGGAAGTAATGCTGCCTTGCCTTGTCTTTTGTTAAGGTGTGTATGTTATATGTGTGTGTGTATATACAGATGCACTTTATGTTCTTACACATTGTAAAATGTGCTTCAGAGAACTTATATATAGTCTGTGTGACTTCCCTGTGTGCTGCAAATGCCATTTTAATTGCTTGATAACTTCCTTGCTCACTAATTCCTCCTGACCTCACTTAACTTTGTGGGATAGTCAAGTTTATAGAGTTTATTCTGTCATAATATTAAGTTACCTGTAATGCACTTGCAAGGTTTGATTTCTGCTGTGAAAATGAAATGCATAAGCTGGAGTTGCACACTTATCTGAGTAGAAATGGGTTTGCTTAAAAGTGAGTGTGATATGGACAAGCACAGTGATGTGAGGGGTAGCAGTGAAAAGTATGCTGAAACAGACAAGCAATTGGAGTGCCAGCTGCAGTACGTTCTGGTTGTTAAATGGTAATAGTGGGGGCTGTTTGCACTTGCTGCATACATTTAAAGTCTGTGTGGGTACATGAGTGTGTTAGAATCATAACTGTATTTCGTGTCTAGAAAAAAACCCCACCAACCAAAACAGTATGTGAAGTTTTGATTGCCAGCTGTAGTCTATAGTTGCGTTCCTTACTGCTTTTCAGAGTGAATTCAACTATCAACTTCCTGGTCTTGAAATCTAGTTAAACAGAGACAAAAACTGAGGCAACTAGAGTAAGAGCAATCATGCAGATTTATTGAATACAGTTAACATTGAGAACCACCTTCACTGTGTTCTTTCTGTTGCTGTGGAGTACAGCTAGGAAAGAGTTAAAAAAAAGCCAAAGGAAGCACTATTGTTGATGTATTCCACTAATGTGACATTTAAAAAAAATAATATTCATAGTAATAATACTAACCACTATATCCAGTAATACAACCCTTTAGCGTTTGTATTTAGATTTGATTTTTATGAGCAGTCCTAGACACAAAACTTTTTAGTGTCTAAGTC
Source organism: Dicaeum eximium (assembly GCA_013396995.1). Lineage (NCBI taxonomy): Eukaryota > Metazoa > Chordata > Aves > Passeriformes > Dicaeidae > Dicaeum > Dicaeum eximium. The sequence goes on along the minus strand of VWZP01010950.1, from coordinate 194,946 downwards.
CTCACTGCTGATCAAACTTGCTACATTCAGGCCTTTAGGTTCTATTTGCTCTTGCTCCAGGTGATTAAACTTAATTTTGCTTCCACAAAAATTGGTCTTTCTTGATCACCTGTCATTATCTGTTTCTTGTCAACAGCTTTGTCATGCTGTTATCTTTACCACTGTTGTGAAATTTTAAACTTAAAGGAGTTTAGATTCAACGTAAGACACAACGAGGCTGGTGAGGTGCAACTTGCCCAGAGAATCAGAGTATCCAGACTGTGGATGCCTGGAAGTGTTCAAGGGCACGTTGGATAGGGCTGTGAGCAGCCTGGTCTAATGGAAGGTGTTCCTGCCCATGGCAGGGAGGTAGGAGCTAGATGATGTATAAGGTCACTCTGCTCCCCACCCAAATAATTTTGTGATTCTGGTACTTGAAATGTGTGCAGAAGAAAGAGTGACAAGCAAGCTGAAGGCTTAATGCATCTCACCTGTATCTCTTTGCTGGGTATGACAGTGATTTAACTTCTTCAAACATGTATTTAAATGCAATTACAAATCTTCTAATTTTTTTCTCCTTTCAGCTTGAATAGAAAGCTGATACTAATCTCAAGAAGTATCTCTTTCTTGTTACTTAATGTGCTTGTCCGAGGTGTATGTGCATACTATGAAATACTTCTTATGTGTTTTAAGGCACACTTCCAAATTCACTGATTGAAAGAAATTTGGCACTGGTTGTTTTGTTATAAAATAAAGATTTATCTGGTATCAATGAAGGTTCTTTTATACAAAGGGAAAACATATTGTTCTTCCTATTCCTTCAAAAACAGTGCTATTTAATCTCAGTACAAGATAAACAATGGTCTGTGTGAATAAAGAATGAGATATCTCCCTTCTTTAGCATTCCAGGGAAAGTTTCTGTATTTTCAGAATCTGTACACCCTTTTTCTCTTCTGATTAATTCGTTGGAAATAATAGAGAAGTTGCCTCTGTAAAGACTTGGTCACATAGCTGTATGTCTGTACTGAGGAGTGGATGCCTGTGGTAGTCATTGAATATGAAGTTTTGTCTAGGGCAGTGGTTGAGAAACATAGCAATGCTTCTCTCTTACTCAGATTGTAGCCAGTAAGTTTTCCAAGTCTTGCAGATGACCTCCTAATGCACTGTCTTCTATCTATCCAGTAATGTCTTTGTCTCTTAAATTAGTGTAGTGTATTCAGTGTTTTCAGTGATCTTTAGGTCAGTTCATTTTAAAAGTAAATATCAGAGCAGAGTGCATGTGCATTTTTTTAACTTCTTTACTGCCAATAGTCAAGTATAATTCACTTGCTAAGTTAAAGATTTGTGCAGAAGTCCCAAGTTAATTTTAACATCTACCTTGCTTAAAATTCTAACTGTAGAGGCTGTTTACAAAATAGATAAATACAAAATAGATGTTTCAACCCCACTGAAGAAAAAAGTGCTGAAGTTATCCTTCAGTCTGGAATAAAACTCATTTCCTGCTCAGTCTGGTAACAAAAATATTTCTAGTTATGAAGGAAAGAACTCATCTTTCTAAGTTCTTCAGTCATCTGTGTGTGCGTGTTACCGGTTTCCACACAGCAAGTCCTTTGTAAGTGGTAGTTTCCACACATTGTAGTTTGTGGGTAATATCAGTATATGAAAGAAGATGCAAGTTTAATAAATTGCAATGCCGTGTGTTAGCCATTAATCACTCACAGGCATTAATATCTTTTCAGGTAGTAGAGTGCTTGCTGAAGTGGAAATACAAGACTTTAAAGACCAACTTGATTTTTCTGGGTAAAGCTATGCTGGTTGGCCTCCTGAGCCTTGTGCTGGGTTTTCTTCAGAACACATAAGGTTAGCACTCCAGTTGGAAGTGAACTGAAAGAATAACCCCCCCAATATCCACATGCACTCTAGACATAAGTTTACTTTGTTGCTTTTGTGCATTGAGATTGCAGCATTTGCAACACTTCTTTCCAGGAGCTGAAAGGAATAAGCAGTACTCAAGGATTTGCCTGAACATAAGCCTTAAAAACAGCTATTTTTGAATCCAGGTCTTATTCTTATTCTGGAGTGAGTATATACATAGAGTTTTCCAAGAATGCCACCTTCGTGTTAGTTGAAGGTGTTAGAATTTGTATGCAAATTATGAGATTGGTGTTTGTAACAAACCCTTTCCCTTGGTTGCTCCTGTTCGCAGTTTTGCAAGGCTTGTGTTTCCTTTTCTTCAGGACACTTGTCAAAAACTTCATTTAACTGTACCCCTTTTTTGTAGACTTATGCTGACTTTCTAGCCTAATTTTAGAGGATAATTTGACACAATACCTTTTTAGAATCTAACCAAAGCGTTAGAGACTAGTAAAGAACTGAATCAAATTCTAATGTAGTAATTTTTTTCAAAAATTATAAAAATTATTTTTATAAAAATGGAATCCTTTTCACCAAGGCAATTTCCCTATGAAACCTCTCCTTAGGAAAGGTCAGTGACCTTTGTAAAGATAATAACAACATAACTATATTTTTCCTAGAATTTTGCTATATTTTTGCTTAATTCTTTATGAAGAATTATAAAATTGCAGTTTGATTGTGAGAAGGACTGTTACGTTCTTAAAGCAGCCAACCTTAAGTGAACTGTGGGAGAGAACACTTTGTCATGTTTCTGGCATTTAGCACTGAAAATATGTTATTTTTTTCAGTGCTGCATATTTTTGCTAAACAAATCTCGTCTTAGGCTAGATGTACTAAGTGCCTTAAGTGTGGTCTGTGCTGGCTGGTTTTGTTTTTTTGTTTTCCATCTACAAAACTAATTACCGCCCACGGGAATTCCTTTTAGAAAAACGTTTTGGGGGGGAGTGGGTTAAAAGTGCATCTTTTATTCTGAATACTTTTTTCTTTTATTTCCCTTCCTTTATTTAAAAAATAATTTTGTTCCTAAACTGCGCACAGCAAAGTTTCCTATTGTGGACTATGAATAAATTGGAAAACTAACTTCACTTAAATAGTTTTTTCATAACCTGTGTGGGTCCATATGGACCTTGGGGTTTGTAATTCCTCGAACAGTATCGCTCATGTTCTTAAAATGGAATTCCACATTTTTGTTTTCAGTTTATTTGGCTTAAAATGAGGTATCTTTGTAGACTTCAAAAGCAAGATCTTTCCTAGGGTTTGTATGTTGACTGTTTTTTCAATATATCCTGCATTGCCAACATGAAGATAGCAGTTTTTAATTTTAGAATTGGTTTTGTATTTAGGTTTTTCTCCTGCAAGGAAACACACTATTGTGTGTTACAATAGAAATCCCAATATTTTCTAAATGTTGAGGTTCTGTCTTAGTCTTGTAATGTACAGAGCTGTGCTCATAGAAAATGGACAGAGGACAGTAGCTTTTGAAGTTCTTCTTGGGAAAAGTTGCTTTGATAAAACTTGGAATAGATAGGCTCTTAGAAGAATGTTTGTTCCCCTGTCTGTTAAGAGGGGCAGTGTTCATACTTGTTCTTGTGTGAGTCACCACAAAAATAATGGAAAATAATAGTGGATTCATTTTGTTCCCCACAAATCCTATGGGGTCTTTTTTCCTGCAGTTCAGAAGGCAGCGTGTTCTTGAACTTGATGAATTCTGCTGTTTCTATTTATATTGGTAGCTATCTGCTAATTCTTTGTCTATTTATGTTTCTAAAACTGTTGCATTAGTGAAGATCACTATGGCTTAATCAAGAGCTATTACTTTCAGGTCTCTTTTGAATGATCCTGTTTCTTTAAGTCTTTTTGAAACTGGAGAATAGATTCCTGAAGAGCTGACTTGTAGTGCTTATTTGAAACCTTACTTATCCTTGTGGAAAAGGAACTGTTTTGAGAGACTCAGAACATTTTGAAAAACTCGCTGAATGTTGTGCTGACATACAAAGCTTTTGTGCCAAGTAACTCAGCTGAATTGTCTGGTGACTGACTTTTGCCTGCCACATATTACACAGAGTTTCTATGAGGTAAAACATAGCCATGGCTTAGAGAAAAGTGTAATGTAGACAAGGAGTTACAAGTGTATGCTCCTTATCAACTAATTGCTACTGTTTTATTGATCCCCACTGATGAAAATTTAGCAATGGATTCTCTTAATTTGCATTATAACTTTCCAAATCTTAGTATTTACTTTTTTAGGTGCTTTTAAATTTTCCTCCTTCTGTTTTCCCAGGAAAACTAAATTCTCCCTTTAAAGCATATTTAAGGATAACATTAGTGCAATTCCAGGAACTTCAGCTGTGATTAAAAATATAAACTCTGGTGAGGCTTTTGACTTACACTGTTATTGTTACTGTTGGGGTTTTTTTCCTACTCTGTGTGCTAAAAGTAAATGTAGGCCATGATTTTAATGTTGCATTAAGAGAACACGATACTGAGCTGTGTGAATGTGACCCAGTTAATAAAAGGCTGGAACATTTAACAAAGGTTTTGGGTTAAAAAAAAAACAACTATAGGATGCCAACCATTTTGCTGTTTTTATCAGCTTTTTCCAGTAATTTGATTTCAATTCAAATGGTATTTTACAGATTGCAAGATATTCTAGCTGAGGACTTTCTTTTAAGAGGAGCAGAGAGTGGATGGTTTATTTCTTTATTTCTTTCTTTTTTTTATATAATTCTGCAAACAATTCCAAGCATCTGAGAGGCAAACTGAAACATTTTAGACTTCACAGTTTTATGATTAATCCAGTGTAAGTCAGTGCTGCTGCTGAAAGGGTCATACTGCTGCTGCTTTTTTTTGTGCTGACACAGGCAATTGCTGGAGAGCTGCTCTGGTTGAACACCAAGTCTCTGCCAGGTTAGCATTCAGCCAGAGCAGTTTCTTGTTCCAGTTCATTATGTGGTTGCACAAACTCCAGTTCCGGAGAGAAGCGAAGGTGGAAACGAGCAGTGAGAAGGGACCTTTTAACTGAAGACCAGTTTACAGAGCTGAAGTGGAAGCCACTCGCCCTGCATTTCTTGCTGAATTGCTTAGCTGTAAGGCACTTTATTGCTGATTTCGTGCTTTTCATGACTTTTTAAAGTAAACTGAGGCAAGTTTTGTACCTATAGCTGATAGGAGCGTCACAGGTAGCTATGGCTCTGGAGTAATTTCCTTGTTCTTCAGGAGACTTAGGCGCTTGAAGAACAAGAAAATTACGACCTGACAAATTGAATAAACTTCTTATTGTTCCTGTTGATATGGCATCCACATGTTTTAGGCATAAATCCAGTCATGTAAATAACTGTCCCTTGGCTTTCTCCTTTGCAAGGGAGCCAAACTCTTCTGTGTCTCTGTATGGATTCACCTACAAAGCTGTTAGCCAAAGTGTTTAGCGAGTATTGTAGTGACAATGTGAAAAGTCTTATGGAAAAATATTTCAAAGGGTGCAGGTACATCTCCCTTCAGGTTTGAAGGGATTTGAAAAGTTATTTCAGTGTAAGAAAATAAAAACTGTAGTTGGAATAAAGAGGTACAACAAATTTACATGAAGTTATTTCCCTGCCCCTCCCTATTTTGATCTCATGCTACAGTAGCCTGCAATGTAGTGTTGGGCACCCAAGTTGGATAATGTGCTAAAATTTCTTACTAAATATGCAGGATGGATATCTGATTTTTGCCTCAGGTGACTATTTAGTACACTTATTATCAAAAGTCTTAGAAGTCTTGTGTGATGTGAAGATCAAAAATGACTTTTGAATATAATGTTAGTAAAAAGAGCAGGATAAGAGCAGGAGCATGAATCAGGTTATTTAAGATATTACAAGATTATACTGCCTTCTCCAAATCACCTTTCCTTCAGCAGAGGCCAGTGTTTCTGCAGTTACCAGACTTGGGCATTCTGAATCCAAGAAGCCTCTCAGTATTGGTGCACTAACTATTTTGGTGGTAATACCCATGAACCACTGCTCCTTGGTAGGTGGGACCTTGGCAGCCATGGCAGTCTTGTTTTCAGAGATGGGAACCAGACTTCCACTGCTCATTAGCTTTTTATATGGGATTCCCAGAAATCTGGTGATGGAAACAAGGAGATCTAGAAGAATGTCATACTCATCTTCCTGAAGAGGTGTAACAGTATTCAGGCTCATTGATTGACTGCTGCTGTTTAAATATGACTTACTCATCTTGTGACAATAAAAGATTTCATGACATTTGGGTACTTGAAACTGTACTTGCGGTACTTGAGCATAGGCTGTCAGCTAGTTTTGTTCATAATATAAACTTATGTTTCACTGCTTTAACATATGCTTAGTGAGTATCAGTGGTGTTGGGAGAACAGCTCTTTCCAGATCTGGAATGTGCAGCTGAGCAGTGATGTGTACTGCCTGATCAGCTGATGAAATGTGGGTTTGGATGTGTGATTTTTGTAAATGACTTCCAGATGTTACAGTTGCCAGCTGAATGTCTCAAGACTGCACTGTTTGGTCTGTGTTATAAAACAAAATGGATGAAGTATGCAGAAGATAAAGTGATGAGCCTGTACTCGCAACTGTTCTCTCTCTGTCAAAAAAAAGAAGAAAAGAGACAACGTGATTCTGTGGTCAAATTGCTCATAAGCAATGGCAGAAAAATACAGATACTTTTAGTCTGGGATACCTACATCAACTCATAGCCTGCGAAGAGCTTGGACAGTCTAATAGATAACACAAAGCAATTTTCTCTGTAGCTGCTGTGTTAAGAGCTTTGAGTTATCCTATATCTCACTTAAACTTCCTTGTGCTAAAACATTACTCATGTGGTGCTAGAACTGAAATCTGATTACCTGCAATGTCTTTCATATATTTTTTGTGCAGCAAAAGTCAAAGTTTGTTTTGCAGTTTCCATGGAATTTTCATGGACTCTGTATATAAGAATTTTTCTATCTGCAAAAATTTTTTTTGAAAGTTCTAAATCCTCATAGTTGTTGAGAGAAAGGTTTGCGTTTGAAAGCAGTGTTTGATTTCTCTCTCTTTCTTTTACCCAGGAAGTGCTGACATAACCATGATAGAAGACAAAGGTCCACGAGTGGCTGACTATTTCGTAGTGGCAGGGCTCACTGACACGGACACAGCAACCCTCCTCGACCAAGAAATCAGCCGACATGAAACGAAGTCAACGGGTCCCAAGGCTCCGATTACTGACATTGCTGTGATCATTAAATCAGCCGGTGAAACTGTCCCAGAGGGATATACCTGTGTTGAGGCCACCCCTACAGCCCTCCAAGCCAACTTAAACTATGGAAGTCTAAAGAGTCCTGAACTTTTTCTGTGCTACAAGAGAGGCCGGGACAAGCCACCTCTTACTGACATCGGGTGAGGTTTCTATTGCAGTTCAGTTCCTCCTTCAATAATGATAAAATCTTACTCTTCATAGATGATGGTGAAAACAGATGTGAGAAAACTTCTTAAAAAGACCTGTTTGAATCTGTCTTGCTTACTGTGTGTTTCTGTATCGAATACATTGAACAAAGTGTCAGTCTTCTAGTGAATTTGTCTTTTTAAAATTAATGATAATGTTTTAGTTTAAAAGATTGAAGAGGGAGATGAAGCTGATAAAATATGAGAAATTAAGTTCTCTGCTGCAGTTTTATGAAAGGTGATAGAATAACACAATTAATTTATAGAAAATATGTAGTCCAAATCCAGAAACATTACCATGCTTAACCTGAAAATTATGACTTCAGAAGTCAAAAATTATCACTTTGGAATTCACTTTAATGCTTATGGTGAAAGATACAACTTCAAAATGTATAAGGACATTGTAGAACTACTGGGGATTTAATGAGAAAGAAAATAGAGCCTAGTTGTGGGGTGCTGTTACAGTTATGGCAAAATAAAGAATGTATATTTTTCTCCCTACTTAGTTATTAAATAAATAGTAAGGAGTAAAAATCATGCATGTCTATATATGCTATAATACTTCTAGTTATTTTCATTTATAAGCTTAAGTGCTTGGGAATGAAGCCTACATACCCTGTTTTTAAACCTACAATTTCTGTGCTCACTGACAGTGTCCAATCAGGGGGAGACTAATAGTCAAACCTGAGTAATGAAAGCAGCTTCATGGCAAGACAATTCCCTCTTAAGGATTATAGTTTAAGTTGTATAATTAAGCTGCTACATTCTGACTTCTGTTCTTCTTGATCATCTATCCTATGTTGCAGTAGTCTTCAGTGAAATGGTGATTTTTAACACAATCTTTTCCCCTGTGTATGACTGGCACTGTAAGAAGAGACACTACAGTGTCATTTTGTCTGATTTGTTAGGCTTTATTAAGCTCTTACAGAAGCAAAAATTTCTACAGGGAGTGTTTCCTTAAAGGGATTCCTGAAAAATCAGTCTTCAGCGTGTGCCTTTAAGGAAGCAACTTGGCTAGCCTATGTTTATTTGGTGTCTCCCACGACCTTGGGAGCTTGAATGCTTGGGGAGATTTTGTAAACAAAGTAGGCAAGTAGTTGGCTAAGATGATGGCATTTGGCAAATAGCATTTTTTCTGTATTTTGTTGTAGACAGATCTAGTTAGGGTGTCATACCTAACACATCATGGCAGTCTTTTCTCTCTGAGCAATGATGCATATTCTTCCCCTGCTGTTCCTCCTGCTTTGCAACTATGTGCAAGAGATGGGTAGAGCAATCATTTTTTCCTTTGTTCTGTTTTTCTGTGAATTCCATTGTGTTCAGATAAGAACAGAGTTCAGACAAGAGATGCATGTACAGTCTGAAGGGTAATTTATGCTGTTTTCTATTATTTTGTTAAAGAACCAGTGTGAAATAATATTTTATCTTTCAGCCAGTCTGACATGCTGAGTGAACTCAGTATGTATGGGAAGAGTATGTCCCTTGAAAGGGTGAAATGTGTTCTCTTTTGTTAGTGTATGTATAAAAATGAGTTATGTCACAATCAGAGCATTCAAGTGATTCTTGATGAGTGTTTGTGTCTGTCTGTGTATTTCTTTCAGTGTTATTTTTAGGGAAAGTAGTTAAACAAATGCTGTTTGGTGAAGAAGGAGGTAGGGATATGCTCTACTGTTTGTCTGCCCCGTCCTTGTATTGGGTATTTCTGTGCCCTCAGTCCTCATTCCTTTCTATTTGTCCACTTCTTGTTGAATCAAAGTGTCTGTAAGTTGCTAGAGTGAATTCCTGCTGCAGTTACTTACTTGCACACAGTTAGGCCGTGTGCCATGCCTCTGGATGTTACATTTCCCAGAATTAAATAAATTAATTAGTTGGAAAAAAATATTAGTTGGAAAAATCAAGGTTCATTCCTAGGATAAAAGATCTAAGATCCTTTTCCTACATGTAGCTGTAAAATTTAGGTATCTTAAGCTTGTATATCTATGAAGTAATTCAGTTATTGTCATTCTGTTGCTTTCCTCACCAGTTTTTTTGCTGATGCTCCAGAAACAGACAAGAACTGAGATTTGAGATCTGTTTTGGTTTAGGTGCAGTGAGACTTTCAAACAAAATCTCACTGCTTTGTTTTACACTTCAGTTAGGAATCTGTTAGTGCTCCAGTACATCTTTCTTACATGGAAGAAAAACCTGACAGAAAAATGTGTGGGTTTTTTTTTTTTTTTTAAAGTACAAGTGGTTTTGCAATTCATAACACTTAGTACAGAAAAGATAGAATAGTAGACTTCTCGTCTGAAGCAGTTGCTTAGTTTCTTTTTAATATCAAGTAATGCAAAAGTTAGGTAACTTGCATTATGTAAGTAAAGAAATTCTGAGTTTTTAAAATTTTTTTTAAAGTGGTATGGGAAGCTTTAATTTGCTCAGGGTTTCTGTGCTAAGGACCCTTGTGATTTCTATATGCCTGATTTCTGAAAATGTCTGCAGGCATATCTATTGCACAAATGATCCTCTGTATTTCAAAAAATAAAAATAACTCAAATTTCAAGAAGGGTAATAGAAACTGGAAGATGTTCTTAACAGCCAGCATCTTCAATTGTTCCTTAATCCCACCACTGTGACAACTGCAGCTGAGTGTTTAGAGTAGTGTAGGGTAATAATGATTAAACGGATAACTTGTTTATTTATACAAATAATACTAGAGATGGCAGTAGAAGTAAAAGATAAATCAGTCCATCATTCTTTTCCCTTTTCTTGATACACCACTTTTCTGACCTTACAATATTTATAGAAATTCCTTTATTATTCAATACTTGGAAAATGAGAGAGGAAGAGGAATTACAAAGGTGTGTTTTGCCTAAGAACTGAGAGAATTGTGTTTGGACCTAGAGAAGGAGGAGTCAAACTGGACAGCAGTCTTAGACAAATGCAATTCACAAAGGTCTGACTGTTTTGGAATGGTTTTCCAGAAGCAAAGTTTTCAATGGTTTACGGTTTTTAGCCCAACAGCCACAAGGTTGTATTTCTTCTTTCTAAACTGGATTACCTGATGTGTTGAAATACACTTTTAAATCTGTAAAACCGGGCGTGAGAGAGCTTCCACGTACAACGCCAAACAGTCTTACAGTGAGATGGTAAGATTCTCTTGGTCTTTCTTGCAAAGGACCTAGCATCCAGAGGAAACATTTTGCTTGAAGTGAAACTGTATAGACATTGATAGAATAATGTAGCAAATAGTGTTTACTTAAGATTGAGACCAAACTATAAATGTAAAAAGGCAGGAAACAAGTCTAACCATGATCAGTAATAATTAATCAAAGGCAGACACTTGGAAGTTGAAACAAGAAGAAGTAAACTTACCCTGTCAAGGAGGACACTGTATATACAGGACAAGTTCAGTATTTCATGCATCGCTTTTGAATGTTTTCTCTGAATCATTAAAACCATTGTTTTATTTGAGTGATTCATGGGTGGTGGCTTTCTTCTGTTTGCTTGCAGATACAGCATCATACTGTAAACTCAGAACTATGCATGAGGTTAGGAAATGGTGTGGGTTTAATAATACTTCCCTAGTGTACATGTAGAGGTGCGTGTTGCTTTCATTTTCTTTTTTCTTTTGGTGAGAGGTGACCCCACTGATGAAGTCTTGAATACTTAAAGTATTTTTCTTAGAATACTTGTAAAGGTATTAAATTGGACTGCTGGAACAGTCTGTTTAATGCTGTGCTCCTTCTCATAAGCTGACAGCTGACAAATGTTTCTGGAATAAATTTATAATTTTTATTTAATTTCAAATACATGAAACTGAAATAAAACTGAACTGAAACTTTCATTGGAGACTGCTCTGACTGCTCAGTATTTTCTTCTGATGAATGTAAGACAGTGATGTGAAGAATTAATGTAAACTCCTTATGCACAATGGATGTGGCCTGAGAGCTGGCACCATTGTAGTTGTTTGGGTTCTGTTTTTGAGGTTTTTTAACTTTATGGAGGAGGTAACCCAATAAAAAGAACAAAGTATATGTTCTTCCAGAAGCTCTAATTATATAAACACTAATGTTGCAACTTGGAAATGCTGGTATTAGGCTGCTTCTGGGGGTACACTTGTTTTAAATGTACCAAGTCTGATGGTCAGAGTCTTTACAGCTGAAACCATTGCTGAATATTATTGTCCTCCATGAACTAGTTAAATAAATTGGCAGCCTGGTAGCTACATTAATATAGTCCCAACTCATGTGATTTCTTTGCTTTGTTAAAGTGTTCTATGACTGTAATGCATGTCTTCATCAGTACTATGAGGAGATATGTGTTTTTTCTGTTGAATCATAACAAACAGTAATACTTGTGTATTTTAATTTAATGGACATAGTCTTTAAGTCATTTTGGAAGTTTAATAATATTTTTAAAAGTTCAGAGGATTGTTGGATATGAAAAAAGACTCTTATTTTAGCTTAGACACATGACTTTTTGAAGTTTTCAAATACATACTTAGTGCTAGTCTGTCAAACATTTAACCAAAGGTATTTTGGGACAGTAAATATGTATTGCCTGGTTATTTCTTATTTTAACGTTGTGAGAGACTAAGAGTGAGAAGCTGGAGATCACAAAGTACAAAGGTTTAATGTATTACCTTTATCCTAAGTCTTTTTATGATAAAAACTGATTTGAAGGTGACAAGTACTCTGTACATCCTGCAGAGAACCAAGCAGATGGAACCATTGCTTATTTGGGTGTGGAATGGGAGATAAAGCTTGCCCTGTAATAGCATCTGTGGATTAAAAATGTCCAGGTGCATGTTTTGTCTTCTACATTTTTCTCACAATGACTTTCTAATAGCTTTATGTTAAGTAAAGAAATTTTAAAGCTTATTTAGCTGCTGTGAAGGTGTAAAGGATCTTTCATTTGTAGCTAAAAAATATGATGATCTAGGTTAGTGATCTTGCAAAAAGAAAAAAAGGCATGCACCACACAAATGTTGCTGTACAGCCATGTATAAAATATACAAGATATAAAAGATATATTCTGCTTTGCAGAATACAGTCAGTTGTACTTACTATTTCTTCCTTTAATGTGGAACAAAGTATTAGTTTGTCTTCCTGCCTCATTGTCTTAAGCACTGTTATTCAGACTGTGAATGTCAATTATTACTGGGCTTGGATTTTTTTTTTCCTCTAAAAATTCATCTGGGAAGCAGACTTCTGTCCTCTGTTGTGCTTTTGTTGCTCTGAGTTTTAGCCTTCTGATGTTGTAGTTTCTATGATAAAGTTTCTCACAAGGTCTTTCTGTAAACACGCAGATGTTTTGCTAACTGTCTCTTTGTTTTTCATTCCTTCTCCTGGGAGGAGAGAAGTTTAATGGACTCTTTTATTGACCAGTGTGGTTAGAGAGGTGGAGAAGAACTCCACCTTTCACTAGTCCAAAGTAGTTGTCTCTTCATGTTCGTATCGCACTCTCTAGTAACATGCTTGTCCAAAAATATTTATTTAAAGAAAAAACAAATAAACAAAAAATAACCCCAAACCCAAAAAATACTTAACAAAAAGCACAGGAAAAACCCAAGCTTTAAAAGACCTAGCAGGAATTTTAGTGATTGAATTATCCACTGTCATGTGTGCAAGCAATTTAAAGCAGAATTTGTATTTATTTTTCATTGATAGTGCAGCATTCCAGCTAGTTATATAACTAAATCCTTTTCAATGTGGCTTGATTTTATTTTTCTGTAGCTCTGATTTGTTCCCACAGAGAGTTCAGTATAGTTTAAAATATTTCTGAGCAGTTTCCTCAACCTCAAGTGCTGCATGATGTAAGACAATGCAAGAGATGCATGTTAAAATGTTGCAATGATGACCTAATGGATGGACAGTTTGTCCAAATTCGCTCAGGTAACACCGTATCTGTCTGAACGCACATAACAGTGCTTCCTTCCTGTGTGCAGCGTTCTCTACGAAGGGAAGGAGCGCGTGATTTCGGGCTGTGAGGTGATCCAGGCTACGCCGTACGGTCGCTGCGCTAACGTTAACAACAGCTCGGCCTCTTCCCAGCGCATCTTCATCACCTACCGCAGGGCCCCTGCGGCGCGGCCCCAGAACTCGCTGGCCGTGACAGACATCTGTGTCATTGTTACCAGCAAAGGGGAAACCCCTCCTCACACCTTCTGCAAGGTGGATAAGAATTTAAACTGTGGTATGGTGAGTACCCATAAGCTTGAGTTCCTTTTTCTTTCTTGGCCCTACACATGTATTTAAAAGAGGAGCTCCTTGAACTTTTCTTAGCGCCATTGTAATTGTGTTCTATCACTACATCGTAATTCCTTCATTCTTTATCTGTGTGTGAGATGTCAGTTTTGTAGGTTTTGTTGCTTTGATTTTCTTTCATGTTGGAAATTATTCTTTCATACTTTCATGATACTTGTGTTTCATACACAAGTAACAGTACTTGTTACTTCAATTTGCATATTCATGTCTAGGTGCTATTTAGGAGTAGTGCAATTTTTAATTAAGAAGCTTTAATTGGTTTTTTTTAATTATCTCTCCCACACCCTTTGGGGATGCTGACACTTGGAATGAATCAGAAATGCTTTTTTCTTAGTTATTCATAATGCCTGTGTTACTAAGACATTGTAAGGATAATAATTGCTGCTTAGAGTTTCTCTGTGTGCTTTGCTTTAATTGGTTCTCTTTTATTTAATCTGTTTTGCATTTAGTTTACTTGCAGTGGAATAAGTTAGTTTTTTTGAATGGTAGAGTATATTTAGACAAACTGCAAAAACATTATGTCAACAATCAGTTTATAGAAGTACAATAAAAGCTTCAAATTATGAGTTATGATGATTAGAATTTGACTTCCTGTAATAAGGTTGCCATTAGAGTCAACTTCTAAATAACCAAGGAAACTTGAAGGTGGAATTTATTCTGCTTCACTTTTGCCTGTTCTTTTGTTGAAATAGTCAGAGAGTAGTGTGGTGGTGTGCAGTGTGATTATTTTATGTAAATCCTGTAATCTCTAAAAAATTATAGGGTGAATTCTCATTTTTGTCATTTACATGCCATGCACTCAGCAGCCAGCTGGTCATTTTATTCTGTAATGTTTTTTTGTTAAAATACCTGCTTTGTTTGGAAAGGGACTATATTCAAATGCTTGAGTTCTGTTTCTTGTCATCTTTGCTGAGATGAAACTTGTGTCTTTCAGTGGGGTTCCAGTGTATACCTTTGTTACAAGAAGTCTGTGCCAGCTTCTAACTCTTTAGCATATAAAGCTGGTAAGTAGTTTTAGAAGCTGTCTTAACATGTTAACAAAAGGATTCAAATGCCTTGTTAAAATAAAATAATAACTTAAAACTTCAGGTGCTGTCTGTCAGAATACTGGTCCTGGAGAATGTCAGTTGAAATCAGCTTCTGTAATGCCTTCTTTGCTGTTCTTATTCTTCTATATTTTTTTACCCCAGCAGTTAAAAAAAGGAAAAGCCTTTTTCTTTATTATTTTAGTTCTTACCATGACAGGCTTGCTAACTGAGGAGCTTTAGCAAACTTTTGTCTTGGCAAACATTACAGATGTAAGAGAAGACTTAATATTTCTTGTATTGGTGATAATGGAAAAGGAGTAATTAAAATCTTGTTCAGGCTTACTTGTATTTCATTCTATGCCTAAACATCTTCTGTTTAATTTGAAAGTTAAATGTGGTTCTTTCCTTCAATTCTGCAACTATTTTCTTTCCTACTGTTCCTTATTTGAAGAGAGTGAAAAAAATTCTGAACATTAAATGACAAGTCTGGCTTTTAAAAGTTTTTAGTGCATTGCTACAGATTATTTTTTCTGAAGAAGCCAAAAAAATCATTCAGAAGTATTTCTGCTAAGGAGTAAGTGCACAAAATTCCTTTGAAAGGAGTAAACTACCAAATAGAAGTTGAAAGAATAGATTATGAAGATGGTGTACCACAGAACAAGCAAGATGAGCAGCAATAGTAAACCCATGGTTGTGTGCCTTTTTTCTACCAGCAAGAGTGAGATATACAGAGTAGCAGAGAATGCAGTCAGCTAGTTAATCCTGTTTTCAGTGAAGGTATTACTTCAGGCTGTTTTTACAGTAAATTATCATTTTCTTCATAGGAATTTCTATCAAAACCTTCCAGTGGCACATTTAATTAGCACAATTAACTCCCAGCTGGTTTGATTTTAAAATCTTCACTATGTACTGTTTTTGAGCAGTTACTAAAAGTGTAATAGCTCAAAGAATAACTTCAGTATTTATACGCTGTTTTCAAATGATTGCTACTTGGTAGGCTTGGTCTTACTGTCAAATGAAAGATGTTCTCTTTGCAGCTATAATCCTCAGTTATAAAGTTCATGTAAGAAAGTTATAAACTCAGATGTAGCTGTACTTTGTGGAAAATATATTGCTTGCAATATTTAGGGCCTACAGAGCAAATGTGCTTACTTTTCTTTTTTCTGTTTTTGAGGCTTACTTTTCAGATATCCTCAAGAGAACTATGAATCGTTTCCACTGTCAGACTCTGTACCCCTCTTCTGCCTTCCTATGGGAGCTACTATTGAGTGCTGGGACCCTCAAACCAAATATCCACTACCAGTATTCTCAACATTTGTACTGACGTGCTCTTCAGCAGAAAAGGTATAGCTCCACACCGTGTTTTTGCTTTTATTTCAAATTTCAGGCTGTTATGGAGCTAAATGGGGATTGTTTCTTCTGTATTTGAGAAATACATTGTCTAATACTTCCCTTATAAAATTATATTTCTTAAGCCTTCATGTAAGATGAAACTGAACCAAAACAGGAAGCAGCTGGAAGAGTATGTGCTGCTTCCTCCTATGTAGGCTGAGCCATACACTTAACAAAACCAAAGCTCACAGCACATGGCTTTCCCTGTTCTTTCATGTAATGGGAATGGACATGTAGTCTGTATATTAAAGAGAACTGAACACATGTGTTAGCAATGCAGCAAATTGTTACAATTTTCACATGGTTATCTTAAAAGATGCTTCCATGTGACTTTATGTAATAGGGCTCTGTACATATCTCCACACCTGAATTGAAAATTAGTTACTGGAAGGCAGGGAGAAGAAAAGTGTGCACTGAGAGGTAGGATGTGAAAGAATCTAATTTGCATGAAGGGATAGATTCAGACCTGAATTCTATCTTCTGACATTCGGATTTGTTTGCTGAATCTGTGTAAGGCCATCAGCACACAAAGGAACCAAAAAAAAGGAGCCATGTTGTATGACTTGGGTTACAGGCAGGAAGGTAGTAGAGATACTCCTGATGAAGCAAGGAAACCTTTGCTTGGGGTTGGTCTTATAGCTGTTGTTTCAGCTTGGCAACTGTGTGTGTGTGTGTGTGTGTGTGTGTGTGAACTGCATGAGGGAGTAAGTGATTGTAATGTGTGATTGGCTCTCTGTGTAAATGTGTGATTAGCTCTCTAACAAATAGCAGTTTGGCTCTGTTTGTGATACGAGCTCAATTCCACTCTGTCTCACTCCCCTAACAGAAAAATTTACATACTTCTCCGTTTCCAAATAGAAAAAAACACATTTCTTCAAAATATTGATAGTTCTTTTGCAAGGAGGAATGCAGTAGCTGCTACTGTTTTTCTTTCCTTATTCATTTTTGCTAAGCTTGTCAAAATAACTCAGTTATGAAACACAGACAAATAGGGAAGGAATATTAGTAAATACATTTTTAACTTGATAAAATGAGGGAAGTAAAAGCTAAAATAGTTTTATTGTTTAGTTTGGTAATGATAGGAGAATTTACTGAACAGAAACATTTCATGAGGGTTTGAGTTTGAGATTTTGGGGATGTTTTTGACCCAGATGATTCATGTATAAGGTTTTGTCACAAAATGGAGGTTTGGTTTCTTCTCTGACAGTTGAGTATGAATACTTTGTTGAGGAAGGTGCAATGAAAATGAGGAAGAGAGTTCAAGGCATTTTGTTTATAGGGTAGCTTTGTGCATGTTATGTAAATAAAGTCATTTCATAAGGTACCAGCAAAAGCACTGTAGTGTGTGAAAACTCCAAAGACTTAAAGATGCATCAAAAGTTCTAGCCCATATTCCTGTTAAATACTGGGCCTGCTTGGCTGTTTTTCTTCATCTTGTAGGTTTATGGTGCTGCTATCCAGTTTTATGAGCCTTATCCCCGGGAGCTGCTAACAGAAAAACAGCAATCGCAGCTGGGTCTTCTGACGACCGTCGAGAGAAAAGTGATTACTTCCAAGTCCATCAATTCAAACAAGTGCATCTGTCTTCTCTCACACTGGCCTTTCTTTGAAGCATTTCGAAAATTTCTTATGTTCATCTACAAACTCTCTGTCTCTGGACCTCACCCTCTTCCCATCGAAAAGTATGTAAAACATTTTTCAAGTTGCTGTGGGAATGTAGTTATAGGCTCAAGAAATCATGTGATTTGTGCATGTCACAATTGCTTAGTTGTTATAGTTGATCCACCATCTTGTTTGCACTGTTTAGCTTATGTTGTGCTGCTGATAGAAATTATTGCTGCTTCTATTTAATAGCACTGGCTGTTGCAGTGCCAGCGAAGCTAATTGGATTTTAGTCTGGGTCTTTTTTAGAATATGTCAAGCCTGTTTACCTTTCTTTTAGCTACATCAAGCACAGAACAGGCTGAGCTGTGATACATGCTACATTTGCAGTCCTGTGGTTTAGCTTAATAAATATAAACTCAGGAATGCTTTTACATTAGCAGCGAATATGTATGTCTGTTTCCAAGCACTGTGGCTAAATCATGTCTATGAATATGTGTGCAAACTCTGCAGGGGATGCTTGTCATGGTCCTGAAAGTTTGCTGAAAAATGATGTTACCTTCCAAACTGTTAAGACATCTGGCAGTGAAGTATACACTTTTTCTTAGCAGAATCTCTTTAGAAAATTGTAGAGCAGGGTTAGGCTGCCTGGAATTTTAAGTGGCTTGCCTAAATGCCAATATGTTCTTATCTTTTGCTTACATATCTGAAGCTGCCAGGATTAATTTTCAGGCATGCACTTGAGTGAATGAAGCTTCTTCATTTTGGCTTGCATAAATAGGCTCTTAGACTTATCGAAACAGTAAAGAAATCTTGACAGGCTTTTTGAAAAACGCTTTTAAAATTTTTTTTATAATTATTGCCACATTAATTATAAAATGTGGTTAACATTGTTTTCAGCCCTTTAGCCTTCAGCCTCCCTGGTGCTGTTTTTCTAATATTTTGTCTTCTTTGCAGACATATATCCCATTTTATGCACAATATACCTTTCCCTTCACCACAAAGGCCAAGGATTCTTGTGCAGGTAAGCAAAAATTTTCGTCCATTTTAAGCTACAGCAACAGCAAATCCTCTCTTGCATTTGGTTTCTTCCTTTATTTTTTTATCTTGGCTTTGAATACACACCTCCTGGAAGGGAGAGGGGAGGAGATGGATGGGCTGGCCTTCTCTCTCATTGGTACAAACTTGGTACAACTGCAGCAAAGGAAACAAACTATTTCATGCTTTAGGTGGTGTGGATGGCAGAAGTGTGCTACTTACATTTTTGCAATATCTGCCATGTATTATGCTTTGATTTTCTAGGCACCATTTGCATTACCTCAGTAGTAGGGTTGTTTTCTGTCTCATCCACCCTCTGCTATGGGTCAGAGGTTAGTCCCCTGGGGCACTGTCTCTTGTGCTTCTCTGTTTAATCACCTAGCAGCAGTTGCATGCTCAACACTGAGTAATGGACGATTTCCTGTAATTCTCAGAATTGTTTCAGTGACTAATAGAGCTCTGTTCACTTAGTGAACCAAGTCCCAAAGTCACTGTGTCTGTAAGCCAGGCAGTTTATGAGACTGTGGATACATATTTATACTGGAATGATATACTGTATTAACTTTGGGGTTGTTCATGTCAATCACATATTACTTTATGTATTTCAGCTTTCTGCCCATGATGCATTGATATTGTCACAGCCAGTTTCTACACCATTGCCATTAAGGTATCATTATTAATGACTTAAATGTATGCTACCTGAAAAAATCAGAGGCAAGCAGGAGTCAATCATAGAAGAAAGTCAAATATTAGTGCAATATCATGAGATATTATAAACAGGAAGCTCAATATGCATTTATAATGTTAAACAGTCTTGTCTTGACATACATGTGCTCCTTGTGGAAGTATTATGTCACTAATTATCCTGAAATAAAGATGAATTGCCAGATTATTGCAGGAACTCTAAAGGAATAATAAGGTGTTTGTGAGGAGAAAAAAAACCACCCATATTTAAAGATCTTGTTTCTTCAGAACCAGTGTAGTTAAGTAAAATTTAATAGCATAGAGACTGCTATCTTGCTTTTTTCCCATTTTTGGATCCAAGAGAGACAATAACATCAAGCAGTTAGGTGAAATCCATGAATACACAAGTGTGCAAACCTTACGGGAATTCAAAGGTATACCTCCAAATTAGTATTTGTGTTTGAAGGTTGATGCAGTCTCTGTTGATACTTCCTGAATCTTCTGAGTTAAGACCTCTGTATGATTGTGACATGTGGTTTTATTTCAACGCTTCTGTTCATTCATTTTTTCTGTTCAAAATCTTCCCCCTTTTTATTCTCTCCACCCCAAAACATTTATCATACAGTATTCTTTATGCAGAAGAATCCCATCTTACACAAACACTTAGGTGAAAAATTGCAGCCAGGCACTAAATTGAAAAACAACATGTGAGAACTTTTTTAAGGGCAGATTTTACACCCTTGTGCTTGTAGATGTCATTACAATTCCTAAATGTGTACAGTCCCAACAAATTGAATGGAGGCTAAACCTCAGAAACTAAAAGCATGTCCCCATCAGAATGGTGGATTAATTTTGACTCATACAGGAACTTGATGCTGTGATTCTAAGATCAAATGGATACTCCAGTTCATGATTCTTGTGTGAGGTAACTCATAATATGAAACTGCTGGTGTTACTTTTATTTGAATTAGCAATTAGCTTTGCTTTACTGTTATGAAGGCAAGATGCAAGTGCATCTCTGAGAGAGAGTGCTGTAAAAAACACAAATTTAGCAGTAGCATGGTTTAGTGTATGTTTCTTTGGCAATAGAATTCAAATTTAGGTTTCTTTGGGGTAGTACAAGCCTTAAAATGACATTATAGCTATTAGTTAGATAGGTAGGTATTTGATGTGTATTAGCACCATTCAACTAGTTGATGCCAAATATTGATAGTTGTCAAGAGGTTGATAGTAGTGAATTTTTTTAAGCCCTGTAACATTTTTCTTTTCTTTCCCCTTGCCATCCACTCCTTAGTGGAGCAAACTTTAGCACTCTGCTCATGAATCTTGGACCAGAAAACTGTGCCACTCTGTTACTCTTTGTATTACTTGAAGGCAAAATCCTCCTCCATTCCCTTAGACCAGCTGTGTTGACAGGAGTTGCTGAAGCTGTAGTAGCTGTAAGTACAAAGTGTTCTGTACAGCAGTGAGAGAAATTGATTTAAACACCACATTTGTAACAAGGCTTTAAGTTAAAATTACTGATGTACTAAATAGTCATTTTCCCCGGCAATATCATTTAGTTCAATTGCCCTAGCTAGTAACTCTTAGAAAGATCATAATTTCTGCATAGCTAACTGAGAGTTATACTGAATTAAAGTGACAAACTTGGGGACTTTTTTCT
Organism: Dicaeum eximium; assembly: GCA_013396995.1. NCBI lineage: Eukaryota > Metazoa > Chordata > Aves > Passeriformes > Dicaeidae > Dicaeum > Dicaeum eximium. The sequence continues at coordinate 173,975 of VWZP01010950.1, read as the reverse complement.
GATAGTGTTACAAAGCTTTTGGTAATTTCATTTCAATGTGTTGCGTGTAACTTCTTGTTTTTTCTTGTACTGTATCTGTTGTCTTGTTTTAATGCATTTATTTCATTTAATTTTTCCTTCAGATGATATTTCCATTTCAGTGGCAATGTCCATACATCCCCCTCTGTCCTTTGTCTCTGGCCACCGTACTCAGTGCACCTGTTCCATTTATTGTTGGAGTTGATTCACGATACTTTGATCTGTACGATCCACCACAGGATATTGTGTGCATTGACTTAGACACAAACATGGTCTACATGTAAGTTCTATGGAGATTTTACTTTTTTCTGTAGATAAAGAAATTGCTGAACTGCTCAGGGGACAAAATTGTTAAACAGTTTAGTCCAAAGTGGTTTGTTTCTTATTGTCCTGTTTTTTTCCTAATTTCTAAAGCTTTAAATTAAATTAAAACTTAATTAAATTAAATTAAAACTTAGTAAGTCAAGATGAACACTTCACACTTCCTATAAAAATGTGATGCAGGTCTTGCTATAAATGTAGTAACAATGGTAAGTGACTAGGGAAAGGATTGTCCCCTTGGACGGGGTGCTGGTGAGGCCATATCTCAAATTCTGTGTTCAGTTCTGGGCCCTTCACAACAAGAAAGACATTGAGGAGCAGCTGAGGGAGCTGGGGTTGTGTAGTGTGTAGAAAAGGACCCTGAGGAAGACCTTGTCACTCTCTACAAGTGCCTGAAAGGAGGTTGTAGCCAGGTAGAGGTCAGTCTCTTCTCTCTGGTAGCAAGCAGCAGGACAAAAGGAAATGGCCTCAAGGTACACCGGGGGAGCTTTAGATTAGATAGTAGGAAAATTTTCTTCACTGGGTCAGGCATTGGAATTGACTGCTCAGAGAAGTGGCTGAGTCACCTGCCCTAGGGGGTATTTAAAAGACATGCAGATGCAGTGTTTGTTTTAGTGGTGGACATGGTTTTGTGCTGGTTATGGCAGTGTTATGTAAGCGGTTGGACTTGATCATCTTAAAGGTCTTTTCCAACCTATGTGAACAGGAATGCTTCAGGATCTTTCATAATAACTCCTGATACTATCTTGCATGTGGGCTACTTTATGTTAGTGTTAATAAAGAAATTTTACTAAAGTTACAAGGTCCCATTTTTTTGTGAGACCAATCAAGGAAAATATAGTGTCTTCTCTACATTAATTCTAAAATATTTTAACTTAATTTTTGTATTTTTTAGTACTTTTCTTAAATTGAAGTATTCCTTGAACAGTTTCTTTGCACCTTCTTGAGCAGACACTAATTCAGAATGATTCTTCTGGGTTTCTACAATATAAGCACAAATAATGGAAATGAAAAATCAGTTTTTTCAGGTGTTTAGTAACTGCCTGTCAAATTTTAACTAGATCATAAATATAAAGATGTATCTAAGCCAGTTCAAGATGAGGGTGATCATCACTAAATCAAGTGAACATCTTTTCTCTGTGAAAATTTAGTTTTACTTATCATGTCATTTTTTAACTCTTGACTTTTTTATTCACTTGAGTTAGAGTTAGTAATTTGATCTATGGGTCAGTGAAATGCTTACTCGATTTTTACTGTCTCAGAAGGACTCTTCCTCTACTGATGCCAATGTTTTCCTTTACTGACATGCTTTTTTTTGTTAGTAGCATCACAGGAAATTATAAACAATGAAGCAAGTTGTGTTTGTTTTTTTAACTGTTTGGTTTTTTTGTTCCTTCCCCTAAGTGTCTGTGAAAAACACTTCAAAAATAATCTTAATCAGTCTATAACGAAGTATTATGCCACCAAGAGAATAATTATAGGTGTTGTGAAAGAGGAACATTTTGAAGAAAGTCATGACAGATAACTTAATCACTTGAAGATACTTGCAGGGAAAAATACCTCAGTATTTTTGGTCATAAGTAGAATGGAGGTTGAGGATTATGTTGCAGAAAAATAGAGATGAAACCAGGAGATTTTGCAGGGAGATAAGGATGTGAAGATGCTTTTAGGGCTGTTAGAAAGACCAACATTACTTGGATTGATTGTTGGACTAAAAATCTCCTAGTGAGAGATGAGGCAGTCAACTAGAAAGGCTTTCCCACCCTTTATTTTGCAGTCTCATAAGCCCATTTCTCTTTTGGTAGTGAATTGATCTCTTCTGGTTTTGCTGCCCATTTTGAATTTTTTCTATCTATACAACATGTTTGACTTCCAGAGGAGTTTGGCATCTGTAACAGTTGAGTTTGGTAAATGTGAAGTGTTGGTAGCTGCGTTATAAAGCATTTTTAACCGGGCAATGAGTATATCTTTCAGGTTTGGAGGTGTGTAGGTAACCCCAAATCGCCATAAAGCACATTGTGTTGAAGATAATACAGAATTATTAAAATCCTCTGTTATTAGTGAATAAAGATTTTTTCATTTAATTTTATCCACATGGGTTTCAGCCCCTTTTTAGCTCAATGGCAATGTGGTAGTGCTGGATTTATTGGTTTGCTTGTTTAGGTGTAAAAGCATTAACAGCACTGTTCCTGACTTGGAAAGACTGCTTAAGAGAAAAATAACTTCTAAAAAAGATATTTTCTCACATCAGTCTGTCTAGTGTCTTTCTAGAGCAAGTATGCTGCTATCTTTCTTAAGCTATACCAAAAAATACTAAAGACCTTTTATGCATTCAGCATCTTCCTTCTTGCTTTTTAAATTTTTTAAACTTCCTCTGTAATACTTAATGAGCTTTCAATGTTAACTAGCCTTTTTAGGGCAAATATTTGAAAGTTTGTTTTATTTTCTAAGCAGGATCTTTTTCCTGTCACTTTTGGAATGGTACCACTTACATTGTTTATAGGCATGCCATTATTGTGGCAAAGGCATCCATACTTTAACTCCATAAACTTTGGCTTCCTTCCTAAGATATTTCTGTGTTCGTGCCAATAAAGCAAATAATCATGGAACAAATATTTCACAGATGCAAAGTGCAAAAACAACTAGTGCCAGTATCAGCTTGGGTAGTAATAGCTGGTTAGGTTTCATGGCAAAGAGGTTTGTTATAGTCTCTGAAACAGCAATTCTCTCCCATCTTCTGCCTTCCAGAAAGAGGCATAGGAGTTCTTGGGATTTATTCCCTACTCTTTATTTATATCCAACTGCTAAAGAAGATCTACTGCATCGGTTGTACTCCTTAAAGATGAGCATCCCTTTAGGCAATTTACCCCACTACTTAATCATCACATAATTTTCCAACTGTGAGCTGAATTCCCAGTCTTTCTAGTACCTGTTAGACTGTGAGATGGGACTGTGAGATGGGTTGCCATAGGCATACAGCAAAGTACTGTATGACTGTCAAGTTCCCAGACTGATCTGGCCTCTTTCAGTAACATGTTGTACTCAGAACTGCCTTTATTTGCATGGCAAGTTTATGCTAGAATAGACTTCGTATAATAATCACATATAGGAGAGTGTGCTTAAATCATATTGGCAAGGCTGATAAAAAACCTGAAAGGGAAATTGTCTATAAAGTCTAAATTGAATCTGAAGACAGATCCTCCTTGCAGACTGGAGAAAACTCTACTCACTATAAAGTGCGTACACTTTATACTGTTCTGTGTCTGAATAAATGGAATTCTGAGTTATGTCAGTCCCATTTTTTTTTATTTTTAACAAATAGGTATAGTGACGAGATTTCAAAATATTTTGAAGGTACTGTCTTCTGTAAATGAAGCTATTTAAGGCTGTTGGCATTATTATTTTTTATACGGTCTCTATTTTATATATCCATTTTTGTTTCTCCTGTATTTTAGATCAGATGATAAGAAGAGCACCAATTGGAAGCAGTTTCCTAAAAAGCCATGTAAAAGTCTTCTCAGCACTTTAAAGAAACTGCACCCACAGCTGGCAGCAGGTAAAATAGATAAAATAAGAACTTCTAATTAGTATATAAATGTAATGATTTCCTCCTATCACATGCAGTGTGATGTATTTTTTTTAGACTTTTTTAATGTGAATTCTTAGAATTTAATCTGTTTTTTTAGCCTTTACTCATGGTCATGTCCAGCCTCTCATCCACCAGCACCCCCAAGCCCTTGGCAGAGATCTGTTCGTCCCCCAGCCTGTGTTGTTACTGAGTGTTTCCCCACTGCAGGGTGCAGCACCTTGCACTTGGTCTTGTTAAATCTCATGAGATTTCCATGGGCCCACTTCCTGAGTTTGTCCAAGTCCCTCTGGATGGCATCCCATTCCTCAGGAGTGTCAACAACATCACTCAGCTCGGTGTCATCTTCACATTTGCTGAGGGTGCAGTCGATCCCTTTGTCTGTGTTATTGATGAAGGTATTAAATAACACAGGCCCCGATATGGACCCCTGAGGGACACCACTTGTCACTGATGTCCCTCAGGGCTCTAACCATTCACTGCTTCCCTCTGGGTGGGACTAACCGATTCCTTATCCATCTAGCAGTCCGCCTGTCAAATCCATCTGTCTGCAGTTTAGAGAGAAGATGTTGTGGGAGTCTGTGTCCGAGGCTTTACGCAGTTCTGGAGATCTGTAGCCCTTCCCTTGTCCACTGATGCACTCCCTCCATCATAGAAGGTCACTGGGCTGGTCAGGCAGGACTTGCTCTTGGTGAAGCTGTGCTGGTGTCTCAAGTCACCTCCCTGTCCTTCCTGTGCCTTAGCACAGCTTCTAGCAGGATCTGTTCCATGATCTTCCCAGACACAGAGGGGCAGCTGTTGGGGTGGTAGCTCCTAGGGTCCAGTGCTACTGAATATCTTAGATAAAGACTTTTCTACCACAATAATGGAGTAGCTAATTTTTGACAAACTGCTTTGTCAAAAGAAAAATAAAGACTGAGTGTCTTCGGCCTACTTACCTTATCTTTGATAGATAAGAGCAAAGTTCTAACTGATCTAACAGTTTTCAGGTATTGTTTCTTTCTAACTGTAGATAGGTTCTTTCAGGTAAGATGGTTCGGGGTATGTAAGGTTATGTTATTATGGGGGAGGAAACTATGAAACTATGGGGAAGGAAGACACCTTTGTAGGTGTACCTCAGATAAAGAAAATTCATAAATGACAAAAGCAAAAAATTGTATAAATTAAGAGATAGGTGTTCCTTCCTTAGCTTTCTATGATTTTTTTTTTCAAATAGCCTTTACTTCATCTATTTGAAAATCTTAACTTTTACTTTCATCACCAGTGTATATCATTCATTAGAAGCTACTTCCTAATTTTATCTTGAGCACAGCCAGTGGTCTCTCTTAAATAATTTTTCTATTTTGGCATTATAATAACTATGTTGCAATATTTATATATGTTTATGTAGAAGTATTTTTATTATTATAACTTATATTTTTCTTAAGTGTGGAGCTGTCATTTTCAGCAATACCTGCTGTTGTTTTTTTAAGAATGCAAGAGTAAACTCTAAATGCCACTTACTTGTTTCCACCATTCGGTGCTCTAAAATGTTAGGATTGATGTTAGGAAAGTAGTTTTAGATGTGTATTCTTCAGAAATTCTTCTTTCTTTCAGGGAAAACACGGTGTAACAAATGAGTGGTTTAGGTCACTTGAAGAATCACGGCAAAGCTATCAGTAAAAGCAGGTTTCATATAAATTTGCAAAAGCACAACAGAGTTCAGTAGCAAGATTCACTCTATCACTGACTACATGGATGAAGCACAAAAGGAAAATGAGATTAGAATCAAGGTAGAATGATTGTAACAAAGTCTTGGAATGCAAAGGGGCAAGGGTATAAAGATCTAGGGGAGACCCCTCTGTACAGTCAAGAGTTTCAGAGAGGACCCCCTTGCTTTCTAAATTCCTGGTGGAGCCTGAGTGCAACTGAATCCAAAGTCAGCCTTAGACTAAGGGGCCAAGTCCGAACTAAGCCCCAGGTTTGTCTAAAGGATTTAGCAGCACTTAGTCATTGACTGATACAACATTTACGAAGTGATTTAATAAGATTTACTGTAAGCACCATGGTAACTTCATTACAGATCTGAGATGGAAATATTCATACTATACTTGCCATTGGGTGTTTAAATCCATTCACACATACGTGCACACAGACCCAAAGAACTGTATGCGAAGCTGTATGTACCTTTTGAACATGGCAAATAGAAACAAATTTTTGAATGTGCTGAATTTTTATTAAAGACTTGTATGTGTTGCTCATTGCTAGTTCACAGGAAAACTCAAGAAGGATCTGCAGTGGAAATGACTCCAATAGAGGCAGATTTCTCCTGGCAGAAGAAGATGACAGAACTTGAGATGGAGATCCAGGAAGCATTTCTCCGTTTTATGGCATCTATTTTGAAGGGTTACAGAACATTCCTCAAGCCAATTACACAGGCACCTTCAAAGAAGGCAACTGCTGTGGATTCCTTGTTTGATCATCAAGGTGAGGGTGGGGCAAACGAACCGCTGATAACATTGTCAGTGTTACAGCTTTAGAGCTGCTGCATAACTGTAAAAGGTCAAAGTTCCCTTTGGTTGTACAGTTCTTGGCAGTATTTAAAATTGCAGTTGTCTAAAGTTAATGTGTTCGAAGTTGATTGGAACACAAGATAGATACACCTAGAAATGCAGGTTTGCACTAGCTCCAGCATTAGAAAAAGCTTTTTTTTTAGTAGCATGATGCCCTCTCATCATGGCATATTCTGCAAGGGCATCTCTTGGGAATTAAAAAATATTTCTCAATTTGTATGTATTTTTAGCATAAATGCTAAAAGCCCAATAATGAGGAGTGAAGTAATGGTCTTGATAGAAATGGAAAAATAGTAGAGAATGGTGCAGAAATCAGAAATATGGTGAAGCAATAAACAGTAGTCAGCAAATGTCACTTCCCTCATCACTGTTAACTATTCAGATCTGTTCATGAGTTTAAGGCTACATAAAATGTCACAGGGGTTTTGTCTGTGGTGGTATTTTGGGTTTTGTTTCTTCTTTTGGGGTTGTTCTTTTTTTTTTTTTTTGTAATTACTGGATAATATATTTGAGAAGAGATTTTTAGGTAATCATTTGGAGAGTTTTCAATTTTGTCAAGCCCATCACTTTTTAGAATAACATAATTTTTATTTTAGTATTGTTGTAGCTCTTGGATGCTTTTGTACAAGGTCATCTTCTTTTTTGCACAATGAATCAACAAACAGAATGAGAAGGGATTACATGGGTGTGATTGCCAAGGATGTCAAAAAAAAAGCTATTAAAAATGCTGTTACTTTAATCTTCCAAATGCAAGTAGATATAAGTCGTTGTTATTGATAAAGCAAATACTTTATATAAGCATCATAAGTCATTTATATTGATTTATGTTTATTAACACACTTCATGTGTTAATTTCTAATGGAACTTTTAACTGGTATTTAGTTGTGTGTTCCCTTTTATAACCAGGGTTTTTAAAAAGCAGAGACCGTGCCTATACAAAGTTCTACACGCATCTCACCAAAACACAGATTTTCAGCCGCTTTATTGAAGAGTGCAGTTTTGTGAGTGACAAGGATACTGGCTTGGCATTTTTTGATGACTGCATAGAAAAGGTGAAAAATATGCTACTAAGTAATATTCTTCTGTTCATTTTGTGTTACTCTCCTGTCCTTCAGCTGAGAAGGTGCATAACTTCTGCAGGAAGTATTCAAAAGGATTGGAATTCTTGGTGGTTATTGCTGAGTTCTTTTCCTTTCTTCATCTTCTTGCATGGTCATAATTTCTTTGTTGTTGGAGGAAATTTTAATTAAAGGCCTGTAGTATTTCAGTCTATGAGACAATACTAGAATTACCAATAAGACAATGTGAGAATTACCAGTAACTGACACTTTAGTAATATACCATCCATTACTTCCTGTTAAATGTTAATTTGACCCCTCTAATGTGGAATTGCTATCAGTGGTCATCTGCCATGACTAAAAATACCATTGTAGGTTTTCCCACAATTTCAACTTTAAGCATGTGTAGTGCTTCAGATGGGGTGAGGACTGGTTTATGTGGATAAGTTCCCATTTCATTACATGCATGTTATAGCAGAAATATTCCTCTTTTTTTATTCTTGCTTTTTTTTTTTTTTTCTTCTTTTTTTTTTTTAATGAAGTCACATCAGTTTGGTTCTGGTCTAGATAAGTTATGGAGTTTATAGCTTCATCTTTAAAATTCCCAGTTCACAGTATTAAAGGTAGGAGCTAGAGTATTGTATTTATTTTTTAAGGCATATGTACATCATTCTTTCTGGGCAGAATCTTCATTTTAATAACAAGTTCTTATAGACTGAGTCTTTGATTCAGTATTGGGTCTAATCAGATTAACATTTGTGAATGGTCAAAAATTTTTTTGCCTTTCCTTTTCTCTGCTAAATGTGGGGTATGCATCTAGAGACTACTTTGTTAATAATTTGTTACTACTGCAGGTTGTGATATTGGAAATAGCTGCAAAACAGGAGTTCCTCTCAACTAAACAAAATTCAGGCAATTTTCCTTTGGTAGATTAAGGATTTTGTATTTCATAGATAATGTCAGTAGATTGAGAGCATGCTGATTACTGAATTCTTCACTGAAGTATTTGAAAAAGAGCTTAATTGCTTCTATAGTAATATGGAAAACAGCTGTTTCTTCTTTAATATTTCAGCAAATGACACAGCTTTAATAGAATTAGTTAGGATTTTGGGTTTGTGTAGAGAAGAAACTCTTAATTTTTTTTTTTCTTTTCCCAGCTCTTTCCAGATAAAGGAACAGAAAAAGGAGAGAAGGTACTTCTGCCCTTGAAAATGTTTAGGAATATCTGATTGTGAAATAAAAATGGGAAGAGAAGGCTGTGGACTTGGTATTTGAGTAATTGGAACAAGTATAATTTATATATGTACAGTCAAATACAGTGGATATTAAATATATTTTTACATATGCTAACATAATTGACACTGACAAGGACATTTTGTTACAAAGACAAGCTCTGTACTTACTGTACAAACTCTGTTTTCAGGCCGATGTAGATTCTGTCGAAGATGCTCGCTTGATTGAGCTTGATGAGTCACAAAAAAGTGAACACACAGTGTTCATAATGCCACCAGAACCACCTGCTGATGATGGACAGGACCGAGTGCCAAAATACAGGTACAAATTAGACAGTCACAGAGAGTGAACCTAGAGTGCTTGTGATGGTTAGCAGGGCAGATGTTCCATGCTGGTGCAAGACTTGCCTTAATACATTATTCAGAAGAACTCTTTGAAAGATATGAACTGCCTAGATTCTGGTAGGTTTCTGAACCTCTAGAAGTCAGTGTTTTGGGTGTGTATATGTGAAAGCATGTGGATTATGGTATTAATTTTTCAATAACTTCTTGCCAACTTTATGTTAATACTTTTTCTGCATGCATTCAGTGTCCTTCATCCTGTTTGAGCTGTTTGTGTGTATTTTGTAGCACATGCAGTGCTCTTTTTTCCATGTTGGGAATGATGAAGCGTGGGTTATGAGTCTACCCAGTACTACTGAATTGCAGACAATGAACCAAAAGAACAAAAGATGCACTCCTCTTTTCAGATTTCTTGCATTCAGTCTTTTTCAGCCTTGTGCAGGAAGTGTGGAGTTTCAGACACACTGGGTACAATTTGTTTCTTCCTGTCTCTCTTGGAGATCATGAGTGTTCTGTTTTTTGCTGTTGTCCTTGTTAATCATCGTCTGTGCTCCCCTGACCTTCATGACATGATTAACAGTCTGGTTCTTATTTCCATTGTCTTTGGAGGTTTAATGTCCAAGGCATCTTCTTGCAGTATCTTTATGAATAAGGCTAAAAGGATCTTTCAGTTTTCTCTTTTTTTTCTCCTGGTTGTTTATTCTCCTGTTTGTAATTTTTTTCCATATCAGTTGTCTTTGTATGGCTTTCCTGCTATGAGCAGGTATATGAAAAACTTTTATTTTCTGTTTTTTTAAATCATCTATATAGCTATAAAAACTTCCCACGACTAGATTTCAAGCTCTTTGACAGGCCACAGGAACTCAAGCTCTCCTTCAGCAGACACCCAGCTGGAAGCAGCATTTCAAATAGTCCAGCACTTATGGCAAAGAGGACAAAACAGGTCAGATGAGTCTCACTGTAGTCACCGTGCAATCACTGAAAGATACAAATTTTCTTGGTAAAACTGCCACTGCCTCTTTATACTATAAGTTAATCTTGTTAGAGGTTTGATCTCTGTAACTATTCAGAATGAACACTTATAAGTAAACAGAAGAGATTAAAAAATAATTGTGTGATTACACTTTATTTTCAAATGCAATTTTAAGCTTTAGTCTGTAATATAAAATTAAATTGCAATTAATACTTAGTGTGGGGAAAAAAAAATTGATCCTGATGCTAGTTTTTGCTTGCAGAGAGTCTTAATAAGAGAATGGTAAAAAGGGATCTTCAGCTGAATGTGTGTCTGTTATTAAATGCTTACTCTTAAGAAGCCAGTATCTGAGTTAGATTTCTAGATTCAAGATGTTATATCCTTTATTTGCTTTTGTGTTTTGTTTCACCCTTACAGGAGATAAAAGCAGCCCATAAATTAGCCAAGAGGTATTATGTAAGCCCCTCCCAGTGGGCTAAATGTCTCTTCAGTCATAGTTACAGCCTGTGGTTTATTTGTCTGCCAGCCTATGTCAGAGTTGCACATCTCAAGGTCAAAGCACTGCAACAGGCATATGATGTTCTGATTAAAATGAGGAAAACCGATGTGGAACCACTAGATGAGGCAAGTGCAAATCAAAAAAAGTTACCATGACTGTGAAATAGAAGACAAGGTGCAAATACAGTGTGTTTTGCTGACACCACCAGGTTAATCATACTTGTGGTTAGACTTGTGTTTAAAGCCACCTTAAAATCATCTCAAGTCAGTTTAACTATGGCAACTGAAAATCAATTCCCCTTTTTATCCCTAGCATAGTGTGTGCTGGGTCAACTACTCCTAATCAGTGTTGCTAGTCTTCTCACAGATGACTTGCAGAAGGAATTTCTTGAATATCCCTGGTTTTTACTGCACTTTAATTAGTGCTTTGCAGCCTTACTGCACTGAAGGGACGATGGGTTTGTGTGCAGCATACTATTCTTTCAGTAATATCCACAGGCACACAGCAGCCAGTTGTTCTGCTTTTCACATGGGCACCTTACCTCCTTTATTTCACAAATATAAGATCTGAGTGGAAAAAAAAATTGGCATGCTCAACAATGTGACTGCTGATGTTATTTCAGGTCCTGTGACTTGCTCTTTAATTTTTGCTCCCTCTTCTGGCTGTAGCATGTTATGGACTAACTAGCTGTTGTCAGAGTTTTCCCTTTTACATGTGTAAAAGCTGGAAATCAGAAAAGAGCTTAAGATACTTCAAAATTCTTGTCCTTAGTCCATTTATGCATTTCTGTATCTTGTCAGGTCTGTTACAGAGTAGTACTGCAGCTCTGTGGACTGTGGGGTCAGCCTGTTCAGGCTGTGAGAGTCCTTTTTGAAATGAAAAATGCTGGAATACAGCCAAATGCCATCACCTATGGTTATTACAATAAGGTAAGGGTCCAGTGTCTTTTGCAGTTGTCACTCCTAATGTCTGGTAGCATCTTTTTAAGGTTGTTTCTTGCAGCTCTTCGCTTGGATTTGCTGATTCTGTTAGTCAAGCAATCCTTTTGGGCATGCTTACAGAATGACTGAATCTACACTAAGTGTTTCTACACTGTTAAATTTACATTCCCACACTGTTTGGCTAACCAAAAATTCTATTGAAATACGGATTTGCACTGTTTCCATTTGCAAATTTTGGAACCATCTGGTGCTTCTATGTCAAATAAATCTATTCTAAGGTGTATTCTTTAAGATAGCAAGATCCAAGATGGATGAAGGCTGGAATTAGGCTAGTTGAAGTAGCCTCCCCCTATTTCCTTGCTTCCAAGTTCCTGTAATATCGTGATGAAACTTCATGGTAAACTATATAAAAATAGAAAGAAAGGAGATGTTACTAAGGTCTTCAGTTGCTATCAAAATATATAGATGAGAACAAAACCCACCTTATTTAATAAAAGTAATTTTGATCCATTGTCTGGTTTTACTCAGCTATTTTGTACTGAGCTGTGGAATAAAAGGGAACAGCTCATAAAAATTCAAGTATTTGTCCTACTTTACATGGTTGACAGTAGATGCTTATTTTTATTTGGGGGGGGGAAGCTTCTCACCGTACTGTGTTTTTTTTAATGTAACTTCCTTACTGTTTTCGTTATTGCAAAGATGTCTCTTTCTGCAGGCGGTTTTAGAGTCTTCTTGGCCTAGCAGTAACCGCAGTGGCATATTCCTGTGGACAAAGGTACGAAATGTAGTTCGTGGCACAGCGCAGTTCAGGCAGTGCTTAAAGAAATCAACGGAGAGCCCACGAGTGCTTGTGATACCAGGTAATAAGTTAGTTGAGATAGATTTATTTCTGGTGAACAAGGGCATAACATACTTTCTGAGGGATTGCAGCTAACATCGTGGCTTTTGGAAGTGGAAAATCTGTCCTTAAATATATAAAAATTGACATTTGTCAACAGGATGCTTGTAACAGGATTAGAATGTCTTTTGCCTACTGAAGAATTAATTATCTTGATTTCTGTTGCCAGAATTTCATACTCTTACTTTGTATGTGCAAGCAGAAGTATTTACTGTTGTCTGAAGAGGTTAGATTTGTTTAAAAACCTGAACAATTAAGTCCTCTCTTACTAACCAGCTCTCATTCATGTCTCTAGCTCTGCGGAGTCCCACGGGTGGAAGTGATGGGGACATGGTGAGCCATGGTAGCGTGGATAGTTCTAATGATGCTAACAGTGGGGAGCACACCCTCTTCGTCAGTGACTTAGTCAGGCTTGATTCCGTTGATAATCACTCTAGCACAGGTATAGATTCTGATGGGTTTACTACTAACAGTTCCCCAAAAGGCTAAATTTTCTAGTTTCGTGTTGATTTCCCCGTCACAAACTACTGCTTTCCCTTCTTGACCCTGTAGAGAAGTGTGAACTTGTGCAGAAAAAGAAGTACACTGTTGTTGAACATTTCTCTTTTACTGCTCATCATGCTTTAATTCAGAATGTACCATAGCAAAAATACTGTTACATTAAAATAAATGTTTTGCTGTGGTCTCATGTACCCTGCTTTTCATGCTAACCTTCAGAAAAGGTATGAAGCTTCTGACATATGAGGCTGTTTAATTTTTGCATGTTGTCATTTATTCACAGAAGTGGTAGTCTATGTCAGTAAAATCTTTCCATGAAAGCAAAGGAGTGATATTTGGTGAGGTGATTAGAAGGTAACACTTGAAAATGTTTTTCCTTGATAATATCTCAGAAAGGTCTAATTAGCATTCATGGAATTAGTACATTATGTTAGGTCATGGTAAACTATGCTTTTAAATGCCATATTCAAGTGTCTTAATAGTAGTTGCTAAACTTTGAAATATATACAGAAATGTAGGACCTTGTCATACAGTTTTAGGAGAAACCATGGAAATGGAAAGGCAGGTGATAAGCTGGAGGAAAACTCCACATTAAACATAGTGTGCGCTCCTCCTGGCAAACTGAAGTAAAAAGAGTGCACAGGAAGTTAATAATTTGAGATGGCAAGACAAAATGCATGGTTCTTCTTATCTGCTCTAGTACTGATCACATCCTACCTGTGCGGTCTCAACTAAACTTCCTTTCTGTGTGTACTTCAAAACTTAATGTACAAAATTATTCTTGCACACTCTTCATGTTTTTAATGTTTTTAATATCTTGAGCCCCTCTGTAAAGAGAACTTTGAGTCTGATTCCTGTGCTTCATCTGATATGTCTGCCTAGATTACTGAACTTCCCTTCTCTCTGCTCTTTGTTGCTCTGCTTTTTGCTCTTTGCTGTCTCTTGGGTGCCGCATTTGTCCTTGGCTATCACGGTGTGGGGTGCAGACTTATGGTGTGAAGCCTTGGATGCACGTGTGCATTATTTCTACCCTTGAATGTTACTCCCGCAGGTAATTCACCCATTTATTGATGTGGTATTGGCACTTCTGCTCAAGGCAGAGATACTAACATTACTGAAAATCTGATAGAGAGAAAATAAGGACCTAAGAATGTCAGAACTTAATTTTCTATATAAAAAGTTTTTAATATAGTAGCCAAATGTATTAATTGATGGCTGCTCAAAATTTTAATTCCTTTTAACATAGTTGTTATTTGTTGATAAAATAAATAGCAGTGATATGTATGGTAGATAAATTGTATGTCACCCAAGTTTTATGGAGCTTCCTAACACTTTTCACACTCAATAACTTACTTTGATCTTTTTTGTTACAGTAATGAGTGCTAATAGGTACTCTGAAGTATGTAAACAATCCTGTTCAACATGTTGCTGAGAAATGTGTCCATATAGTATTTTTGTCTTTTTGCACATGCAGCAGCACTTCAGATAAAAAAAAAACAGAGAAAAGAAACTTTCTGGATTTTTTCATGTGACAAACTTTTTTGATTACTGTACACTTCTGGTTTTTTTGTGACTTACAGCTGGCAAGTTTAACTGGTATAGCAGAGGAACAGACTTCTTTTAAAATGTTTGCAGTTTTACTTTGTTTTACTATTACAATTTGTATTTGGCATACAACACAGATATAGTACAGGTTTTTTGCAGGGCTGTATTTGCTGTTAGAAGCTTGCTCAATTATGGCTGTGCTTGCCTAAATTTCTTTTGTTAAAGCATTTGAGAATTTAACTATACCCAGCAGTTAAATATTTCATGCTAATGCAATAGGAAAGGAATGAGAGCAGATACAGTGCATTAAAAATAGTTAGTCACCATAGTGTTTCTAGGGGACTAAACCCATATTTAGTATAATTAGAAAAGTAAATTTGGATTGGTGCAGCTGAATTATCTCTGGTGTTATCATCACTGAGTAGGTGCTTCCACAAATTAGACATTTTGGAGATCTCAGTATGAACTTTTCTGGAGAGATAACACGTGAAACAAATAAATTTCAGATCCTTTATTTTCTTATTGAAAACAAATTTAGGAAGGAAAAATGAACTTGAAGCATGTGTTTGTACTTCTTCCAACAGGTGGTCAGTCAGACCAGGGTTACAGATCCAAGGATGAACTTTTGAGAGATGGTGAGGATAGTCTTCCTGCAACTGAAACACAAGCAGAGAAAGATATTTCTTCTAACATTGAAGACTTAATAGGAGGTTAAGTATGCATGTTTATGTTGATGAAGGCTTTTGCTAATAAATGTATTTCATGCATTAGATTACCACAGATACCCAATGTATTGAATTAATAATGTTCCAAGGCTCAGAATACAATTGATTTCATATAGTTATTTTACTTCTGTGCCCTAAATTGTAGCAGTGGAATGTGTATAGGTAAAAATAGCCTTTTAATAGATTAACGTAAAAATTTGACAAATGTTGAGGTACACAGTAATTTACATTCCATTCCCCTAATTTATCTGTTTGAAATCCTGACCATTTTTTAGCTGTACCTGTTGACATAATAAAAGGCTTTTCTTACAAACTCTTCTCAGCTACAGACAGCCTTATGGTCATCTCCTGTTTTCTGTTCAAATTTTGCCCTTAGTTTTTCTGTATTTTGTTGTTTTCATTACTGAATTTGTTTCATATCTGGGTTATGAGATCTTTTATGTGAGTTAGGTCTTTTAAAGCTCTCATTCAACAAATCACCTTGCATGAAAATCTGTGAACTACTGTTCTTATTCTGCTTAGTTTAGTTGAAAAAATACCATGGGGAGAAATTGGCAAATGCTATAACCCTGTGAACAGCTAAGCACTCTCTGCATAATGCTGGCAGCTGTAACCTTTCTGGATATTGCTTCCAGGAAATGCTCATTACCTAGTAGGACTGATCCTTTGGTTTGTTATTACATAAGGCAACAGTTGGAGTTTATATTTTACATACCAGTGGAAATAATGACTAAGTTAAATGTTAACTTTATATAAATATATCTACATTTCTGTATCTTTGTATCTGTATGCTAATGTTCACATTCTCTTTCTTGCAGAGATTTCCACCGAAAAATCTTATGAAAATCAAGGGCTGAATATAGAAACTCCGAGTCCAGCTGATCCACCTGCTTGGGGTAACAGTATTGTGAAAGTTCCATCAGGCATTTTTGATAGCAGTGGAAGGAAGAGCAGTGATGGTGAGTCACTGAGTGAAACAGAGCTTGCTAAAGTCCTGATCTTGTTGTGCTGTGGTGTTTTGCAATTTGTTTCAAGTTATGAAAAGAAACAAAACTTCTATTCAAGGTGCAGATGTCTTGCACAATGTTTGCTTTCTACCATTATCCTGTGCAGGTGACATAGAAGGAACCTCTGGATTCTAAGGTTGAAAATCACTGTTTTGTAGATTGAAATCAAGATTTTCTCTGCCCTGAGACTGAAACACTGGGAGTGTTTCAGTAATATTCTAGTAAACAAAGACAAATAGTGTCTCCAATCTTGATTTTGTCATCTAAATTTTGCTGATCTTGGATAAGTCTCTATTCCTGCAGCTTACATTGCCAATCTGTAATGCAGGAACAATGTGTGTTGTCTTTGTGCTGTACAAAATTCATTTACTTATCTCAAGATTTGTGATGAGAAAGATTTATGGATATATAGAAGCCAAATCTTGGGGATCAATTTTTTTTTCTGCCTTTGTATCTGTCCTTTACTAAGGCAAAGTAGTCCAGCATCAGTGTAGCTTGATAGCACAGAATGGAGTCTCAGGTAAGAAGTTGCCTGGAACATTTTGGCAATTATGAGAACTGATGGCTAGCCAAGAAAGCAGCATTAATGTGAGACTCAAACATCCTCCAGCAGGTGGATATGGTACAACAGGTCTTTTCTTGAGGTCCTAATATAGTAGAATTTCCATACTTACAAAGGTTCTAACCTTGCTAACACAGCTATCTAGGTAGTAAATATTCCCAATTAGCCTGAGGAAATATTTATGAGATTAGTTTGTCTTCCATATGCTAAACTTAATTAGCATTTTCTAAATATACATCTGTGTCATAAATGAAATAATGCATCTGTATTGGGCAGACACACATTATAGTTTTTTTCAGAACCAGAATGAACTATGGAGTTTGATGTTTAAATCTGTGAATGTAGTATCTGGGGGAAAAAAATCAAAACCAACCAGAGCAACTTTTACTTAAAATTGTACTTTCCTTTAGTTCATGGATATTGTACTTACTGTCTGGGTGTTGGCACAGGGAAAGGAGGTAGAAGCCATAAACAAAGACTAGGTGGCTTTTGATCTGCACAATGTCTTTGCAGTGAAATAACATGTTCATGCTAGTGTAACTTCTTAATGGATATTGTGGGACTGTAATACTCCCAGTCTTCTCTATGTAAGGAGATTAGGGAGATTTCACATGGTTTCAGGAAATAATCATTTTTGGTGGTTATGGATACCATATTATTAATGCATTTTCTCTTTTAGAAACTGTTTCTAGCCCACTGTTCATAACTCAGGATTCAGTCGAAGATACAGTCTTTGGTAATGTTTCTCCTAAGAAAACAAGTGAAAAAAGACAGAAGAGGCAAAAACTGTTTTCAGAGAGAAGCTGCAGTTTCAGCAGTGAAAGCAGAGCTGGAATGCTGTTGAAAAAAGGCAGCTTGGAATTGCATTCTAAAGAAATAGCAATAATGATGGGAGCAGATGCCAAGATCCTAACAGCAGCTTTATCTGGTGCCAAAACCTCACCCTCTCATATGAAAAAATCCAACAGCTTTGAAAATATCACTGACCAGCAAGTTTCTGACATAAGTGGCACTTGGAATGATGTGACTGAGAGTGATTGGGACCTAGAACATAGGTCTTCACCAGTGCTGGAAGAACCTGGGGAAGGGCAGGAGCATCTTGAGAATGGACGAGATGGAAACATGACTACAGTGGAAGACGTGAATCTTGAACAGTCAGCTGAGTCTAAAATCCAGAAACCAGAATCCAAAGATGCAACTGCTAAAAGAAATAGCTTTTATGGAGTGGTTAAGCCTATTGAAAGGGAAGATGTTGAAGTAGGCTTGGACCCTCTGTCTTTGCTAGCTACTGACAGCACACAACCAGGTTACCCAGAATCTGGGGAAAAATTGATGTCACCAGTTGCAGCACGTAATTTGGCAGATGAAATAGAGAGCTATATGAATTTGAAGAACCCATTGGGTAGTAAGTTTCCCAGCATGGAACTGCACAAGCCACATAAGGAAGCAGAAGCTTCTGGTACACTTGGTCACTCCCAAGAAAGAAGGTCAAGCTTGCCTTTGGATCCCATCCTGCCATCCTCTGTGTGTTATGAAAATCGAAGAAGCCCTTCTGTCTCCAGATCCAAAACATTCGCTGTATGGTCAAAGCAACAAGCTCATCTACAAGTTCAAAAGGAGCGGTCTTTGTCTTTGACAGGACTGGGTCATTCTTCTCCACATGGCTCATTGGGAACTGTTGTAACAACCTTGTCCAATCTGAAGTTAGACAGTATACTGTCTGGACCAAAAATGAATGTTTTGAAATCAGGCATGAAGCAGGCTGCCAATGTGGCCAGCAAGATGTGGGGAGTTGTAACATCAGCGTATAGTTACTCAGATGATGAGGTAAGTGTCTTTCAGTATGAAAAATTTGGGGCCACAAAGTTAGAGGGCTATCTTCTATGTCCAGAAGATTGCTTCTCTAGGTGGTGTTTCTTATTAAGTATTAACTTCTGTTAGCTAATAAAAATTACACTTTATCTATGGTGTTTCTCCTTGCCATTAAAAAACCCTACTTTTCAGACAAAAGCAAATTAGATAGTCTTAATGCAGTAAGTTTTAGCTTTTTGTTCTCAACAAAAATCTCCCATTTGTTTATTAATATTTTTATTTATATGTAAAGAAACTGAACCAGGAAACCCTGGTAAGTACAAATTTATGTCGCCTTAAATGATGCCGCACTGCCCTGTCTTACTTTAGAAAACTAGGTTGTGGAAATAAATTCTAAACCCAGGAAATCAGGTTGGTGATGGTCAGACTTGAAAGTTATAAGGTACAGCCTGAGATCTCGTAAATTACTTATCAGGAATTTGGAAACCAAATGTTGTGGTTATTCTGTGACTAACAGAGTGTTTTTCAGAGTAGAACATTTCACACACTAATGACAAGAATGAAAGAGGATATAGAGGAATGAATATTCCTCTTTTCTTATTAGGTCTTTTTTTTTTGTGGCTTCAAGCATAGCTTTCTTAGTTAGAAAGGCCTCTCCTTGATCCAGTTAATCCCTCAATCTTGTGTTTGGTTTTAAGGATCTTTTTTCTCTCCTCTTCTGGCTATTAAAATAGCTTCCTGTTGCCTTTTTGAAATTCTCCTCTCTTTGCCCAGCCTTCGTAAAAGATAGAGAAGAGGAAGATAGCTTTGACTTTATTTCTATGTGAAACAAATTGAACTGATGCTACTAATGGAGTATCTAATACTAAATAAATAAATAAATAATTTTTTTTTTAGCCAGATGCTGCCTGTGATAATGAAATCTTGCTGCCTTGCTTTCTTTCCTGAAATTTTTTCCTATGATCTGTTTTCTTCTGTGCCTTTATATTAGTCTGACTTGTTGCATAGAATTTTGTGTAATGGCACATGGTTCCAAGGATGTGACTTATTTCATTTTTCTTCAAGCATCCTTTCATTCTCTCCTATTTTATTTATTTTATTTACCTTTTTTAATATCCTAATTATTGTACTTTGTTGCATCTTGTGTTTTGGTGTCATTTGAGTTATTGCTGCATCATTTCAGCTGATATGTTTCCTTCCTGTCTTCAATTCTGAAAATATGACTTTAACTTGAACCTTTTTTCTGGTAGTTACTTCATTTTATGTAATGTCCAACAAATCAGTGTTCTGCATAATTTTTCCGGTTTCCCCTGTAGTGAAGAAATTTATATCTCTGTTGTTTTGTCACTCAGTTTGTCAGTTTTTCAATATCCTCCTGCTTTGTCCAGTATCTGCACTTTTTGAGACTACATAGATTTATCTTACATCTGATAATTTTTTACATCAGGATTTATCTTATATGCTAGTTTAATTGTTTATTCTTTAGGATAAAGATGGAAGTCAAATAGTGCATTTGGAAGTACTCAAAATTGGTACTTTTTCTTCTTACATTAAAGGAGGAAAGCCATCAACCAGACTATAACTTCCCTGTGGGCTTTGAAGATAATATTTTAGGAGATAATCTATCATCAAGAACTGGAATCCCAGGCCTACTTACAAATGAACTTGCACAAAGCACTACCAGCCTTGGCAGTAGCAGCAGTGGTGGAGATGCAGGAAGACAGCATTACAGTGCGGGTGAGAGGATTTGGTTTTGTTTTCCTCTGATAACTTGATTATAATACAAGAAACAGAGAAAACTATTGTATGTGAAATCACTCGAAACAGTGGAAGCTATGATAATGTGAAATTGTTTCAAGCCCTTAAGAGTATTACAAATGAATTTTTACTTCCATTCTGTACTCTTCTCTAGCAGTAGCAAATAGCTAATTCTTCTCTCTTTGTTGAATGTATAAAAAGCTGATACAATATGCATGAGGTTAACCAAAAAAAAGACTTCCTGTGTATGTGATAGAAAGATTGCAAACTAGTTACAGCGAGAAACACCGGCTCATTCATGTAAAGTCATAAGACCCTTGAAAGTATTATAAGTGAAATATTAATACAGAAAAGCTGAGCAGTTTGACAACTGCAAATAGTTGCATAACTAACAGAGACAGATCATTTGAAGGAGGAAAGAAGTAAACCAACCAAAACCAAACCAACAGAACAACCCTGTAGTTCCACATGCACAAGAAACCTTTACCATGGAATAGGAAATGTTGGATACATACTTGATTTGAACTTATGTAGGTAAATAGTGGATGACTGTGAGCCTATTGCAAACTTTCCTTCCCTACTCCCTGACAGATGTAAAACTGGATTAAATAAATCTAGTAATTTTCAGTTCAGATTTAATTCAGTTAGATTTGATTCTTATTTTGAGAAAAAAAGATGTTTCTGAACAGCTGTGGGGTTCATTTGGTCTCTTTGCAATACGATACTTCAGTGATGCAAATACTGTAAAGCCATCTCCTTTACAGAGAGAACTATCAAGAGAGGAAGAACTATGTTGCATACTGGAGATAAGGTGGCCCTATATCACAAAATATTGAAAAGATATCTTCTACTTCCAGTTAGTTAGGAGGGTTATAAGAGCTAACTATAAAGAGTGGCTGTCAACAGGGTATGTAAAATTTGTTCACAAACATAATCTTGAGCTGAAAAAATAGAGGAGCCTTCTTTATGATAAGAAGATTCTGGTGGTGATTTTTTAAACAGAAAAATTAGGGCTTGTAAAAAATGATTTTGATAATTTTGCCTTCTAGGAGTGACTCCAACTATTTCCTTCTGGTGATTGTTTTCCAACTCCTTTTCCCCTTTTTCTGGACAAGGCTCGTAACCATAAAACCTAGCATTACCAAAGAAAAAATATTTGGTTTAGTGCAGTATTAATCAGGGAAAATCTAAGTGCAATAATGGCATTTTTGGTATCATACCTCACCTGGTGCTGTCCTTACATTTGCTGTTTACATATGGATGTATTATTCAAGAAATCACTAGACTAGTCAACTTTTTAGAGTTGGTCAGTATACCTTGAGCAATATTACTGCTCTTTACCAGTCTATTTTTTGTTTGTGTTTTTCTTTTACTAATCTGTGATATACTGTGTTAGAAAAATAACCTTGAAATGTTTATCATGAACCTTATATTTATCTATATTGTAATTGTAATGTCAGTGAATAACAGATACTCATATCTTTTGGTATAATTTTATCACCTTGGTTGAACAGCAGTTATTTCCTTTGGCAATTAATTAATTATTCTTTGCTTGAATACAAAACTCAAATTACTCTTTTTATACAGGTGAAGTTTCATTCCCAAAAAGCATGAAAGTTCTAGATTCTGAGAAATCAGAGCACAGCTCTTCACATAATACTAGTTTATCCAGCATTTTCCAGAACTATGCAATGGAGGTAAGATTAATAAACTCCTATATGAAAGCTATAATTAGTCAGTAGTACTGCATGCATTAATTACCTGTTTAGCTGCATTGTGGTTGGTTTTTTCAAAACAATTTTTTCCCTGTTTCTACTGCAGAGATGCTTAATACTTGTAGCTTGGAGTGTGACAGCAGCTTTAAAAAAGAAGAGTGTCTTAAATACTTTTATGCATCCATCATATATATAGAGAGAAAGATGCTGAGGGAAGGGTCAAAACTTGAAGTGAAAAAGAAATTAGAGATGAAACAGGATCTTTTGTGGGGTTTTAGATTTTATTTTCCTTATGAAAATTGTGTTATTACTAAATAATTGTGATGAGTTGACCACAGCCAGCACCAAAGCCCTCACACAGATATTTGCTTAATCCCCTTTAAATGGGGGACAGAATTGAAAGGGCAAAAGAAAAAAAGCTTGAGGGTTGAGATAAAGACAATTTAATGCATGAATTTCGGAGAAGAAAATAAAAAAGAGGGAGACACAACTGAAAAAAATAGTAATGCAGAGATCAGTCAGCACCCTGACACCTCAAGGAAGAGCTACCTTGGAAAAACACAGAGAATTTTATCTCTGAACCTGATATTACACAGTATCATTTGTTCAGCTGAGGTCAGCTGTCTTGGCTATGTCATCTCACAGCCTGCTGGCTGGTTGTGCACATCGTGAAAAAACTCCATGATCATGTATAAAGCCCTGTGCAACAATAACTAAAACATTGGAGTGTTATCAATTAACATGGAACTGGTTACCAGTCTGAAACACAGGGCTATAAAGAATACTGACAAGAAAATTAACTCTATACCAGCCCACACCACCACACCATACCAAATGAAATAATGTTTTAGTGTGGTTCTCTGTTTCAGTTATTACCTGTAGATACTTTCAGATTTCAGAATACATAGGTAATGGTCTCTGCATTTGCCTTGGTTGCTTTTCTTTCAGGTGCAGTGTTATTTCGCTAGATCCTATGTCATTTTCATTTATGTTTGGTATTCTGGACATCTAGGCTTGTTGAGCTTCTGCACTGCATTATATAAAGGGATATACTTTATTCGTACTACTGCATTTTACAGCATAGTAAAAAATGTCATTATAATGAATATCTAAATTGCATTGGCTCTAAAATGTATTAGAAGCTGTGTTTGACGCTGGTTGCTGGGGGTTTTTCACCCATGTGACTGAAACAATGAAGTAAGAGGAACAAAGTGTATAGTCCATTCTTCAGTTAGTACAGGATTAATTTTACCATCTTTTCTTCAGTTCTCTATCTAGCTTAGTGGTGAGACTTCTGTTAGGTAAAGACACAACATTCTGACTTTGCACTTGTACTGAGTTTGCATGGCAAGGATTTGGTGGCAGAAGAGCTGCCAGAACTTTCCCCCATGTCCAACAGAGCCAATGCCAGCCAGCTCCAGATTGGGCCCACCGCTGGCCAAGGCCAAACCCATTAGTGAACAGTGGCAGCAATGCTGGGATAGTGTATTTGGGAAGGGAAAAAGAATGCTGTGCAACAGCAGCTGCTGGAGAGGAGTGGAAACACGTGGCAGAAAATCCTTCAGCAGGTACCCGGGTCAGTGCAGAAGGAGGGCCAGGAGGTGCTCCAGGCACCAGAGCAGAGATTCCCCTGCAGCCTGTGGTGCAGACTGCAGTGAGGCAGCTGTGCCCCTGGAGCCATCTATGCTGTGCTGGAGCAGGTGGATGCCCAAAGGAAGCTAACCCTACAGACAGGAGTCAGTGCTCCTGGCAGGACCTACCACCCCATGGGCGGAGGAGCCCAGGCTGGAGCATGTTTTCTGGCAGGACTTGTGGCCCTGCAGGAGATCCATGCTGGAGCAACTAGTAAAGAACTGAAGTCGATGGGAAGGGCTTACCTTGGAGAAGTTTGTGTAGGACTCTCTGGGAGGGACCCCACACTGGAGCAGGGGAAGAGCGTGAGGAGGAAGGAGTGTCAGAAAAATGTGGAATGAATTTACCCCTATCCCCATCCCCATTCCCGTGTGCCATTTCAGGGAAGAGGGTGGAGAAGTCAGAAATTAAAGTGAAGCCTGGGAAGAAGGGAGGGGTAGGGGAAGATGTTTTAAAATTTGGGGTAATTTCTCATTAGCCTACTTGAACTTTTAATTGGCAGTAAATTAAACTTATTTACCCTAGTCAAGTTAGTTTTGCCTGCGACAGTAACTGCTGAGTGATCTCCTTGTCCCTATTGTGACTCACAAGCCTTTTGTCATATTTTTCTTCCCCTGTTCACTTTAACAGGGAGATAGTTAGAGTGCCTTTGGTGAGCACCTGGCATCCAGCCAGGGTTGGCACACCAAACTGTTCTAAAGGTTTCTTTTGTGTTTGATTGGTTTTGTGGGATTTCTTTCCTCTTTTGGATAAGTAGACATACATTTACTTATACAGTTCAAAACAATTTGTATATGCTGAAGTCTTTATAGAAACAAGCAACTGCAAATGCTAAATTAGTAGCCTTTTGGGGTAATGCTTCTTCCATGTCAGAAATAAATTACTTATATCTTCATTTCATAGGTAAAAGTTACTGTGGATGAGATAATTCTGAGTATGGTGAGAAAGAAGTGGTGAACTCATTTCTCCCCACTGGCCTTCTGGTAGCTTTTAAACTTCTGTGGGTACTAAGCCTATAAAAAACAATTGTAAAAGAGCCCCGATAATATTAATTATTTGCTGGTCTAGGTCTTGATGTCAAGCTGCTCTCAATGTAGAGCTTGTGATGCTTTGGTTTATGATGAAGAAATCATGGCTGGTTGGACAGCAGACGACTCAAACCTGAACACTACCTGCCCTTTCTGTAAAAGTACCTTCCTACCTTTGCTTAATGTTGAATTTAAAGACCTTCGTGGCTCTGCAAGGTGGGTGCATTATATAGATACTCTGTTTCTGCCTTTGTACATGTGCAGGGCTGTATTTTTTCACAAGAGGATCTTCACTCTCTTTCCCCCTCTAGATGTTCGCAAGAATGTTGCTGCCTATTTGATGGTCATGATTGTACTGAAGGAAATTTTAAGTTGTGTAAACTGTTAAGTTGCATTGTACAATATCCAAACCCCAAAGAACTGGTTGCCTTTTTATCACTTTTTTGTTACTTTTTTTTTTTTTTTGTAAGCATAATTGTATGGAAGTTGTAAGTCAGTTTTCATTTGATGTTATAACAAAGCCTATGGACTTTAAACTTTATAAAAGCATATGAAGAGGTTTTTAAATCTGTCAGCAAAGCATTTTTCCGAGACCAAATTTGTTAGCAGCTTTTAATTCCCAGTGCTCCACCTTACTGTTTCTCCAGTTTAAGCTTCTCTGCTTACTGTTTTCAACCTCTTAGTTGCACTGTGAAAAACGGAGCTTCAAATTAAGTCCTCACTGTAGTGGTTATTGCTGTGAAACAGAGGTTCCACTAGTGTTCTCTAATGCAGAAATTGAACATCTGTATTGACTGTAGAGTGTGTACTTCAGAGACTCAGCAAAGCAAAAACAACACATTTGTGTTGTCATGTGGTTATAATGGTGTATGATCTTGTAGTCTGTATTGTCACATTAGAATAGCAGCCATTTTCAGTGATGTGTCACCTATTAATACGCTGTTAATACACTGTTGCTGATTTGAAACCATGACAAACTAAGGTCACTTGTAATGATTTATGTCCAATGATTTATGCAGATGAAATCTCTCTGTTATACTCTGCCTGTATAAGTTGCAGGAGTGAGAGTAGGATGAAATTTATATCCTGTTGTCAAGATTTTTAATGTTATGTTTCTTATTTTTGCTACTTCTGAAATGTAAGTGTAGAAAATAATAACTTTATGATTTTATGCTTACATCTTTACCTTTGTGTTTTTCTCCCTCCATTCATGGTGTAACTTTAGCTTTTTCCTGAAGCAAAGTACCTCAGGAGATAGTTTACAGAGTGCCACCCTTCCAGATCCTCTGGAGCAGAAACTGCTGACCGGTCCAGCCGTGGCTGACTTGATCAGTTTTTCAGATCAGCTGCAGCCCAGCCACACCATAGCTGAAGAAACCAGCTCTGCAGCTGAGCAGGGGTAGGTAAATCAGGATTGTTAGTTCTGTCAGGTGTGGATCAGTACTTCCACACTTAAAAAGGTAAGCTTGGCTTTTATACCAAATGTGGTGAAGTACAGTTGTAACTTGAGGATTATCTCTTTCCTTTCTCACTTTTTGCATGTTTTAAGCATGCTTTTAATAGTTTGAAGTAAACTCATTCCAGCAAGTAAATGGGTTTTAGAGATACAGCTATAGAAATGAAACTTCATGTCCCATCTGCTATTGATCAATAGGTAAAACCTCTACTCAATGTGGTTAAAACCCAATCTCCATTTAAACTCACACTGAAATTCAAGCATTGCTTCTCCTTTCCTTGTATGTGTGATTCTGCTTAAATCATACATACACTAGCCCTATGGGAAAAAAATAAGTCCCTTTGGTGGAACACTTAGCTTGAGAGAAAGTTCTGGGAACATTCAAGACTTGTGCTGAGCTTGTGTTCTGTGACAAACAAAACTTATGTAAAATTGAAACTGTGAAACACGGTGTCACTTTTGAAACAGTTTGAGGGGGAAAAAAGCATTAAGGGGAAGGTGTCATATTGGACAAGGGAAGAACTGAAATAATTCTGCTATGAATTGTGACCTTTTTGCTGGGATTGGTTACATTTTGTTGTAGTTGTTTAGGGTTTTTTTTAATCATGATTCAGTTTGAAATTCTGGAATATTAGTGCATGATAGTAATGAGCTAATGCCTGTGTCAGACAGCTAAAACTTAAATCAATGCAGTAGTAGTTAATCTTAATACACTAAAAATTAAAGGTGGTATTGCTTATGTTAACATCTTAATTTTGATGACAATGTAATTTTAACTAAAGTAAAATTTAGGACCAGAAGTAACCATTAAGTAATCTCTTCTCTCTCTACAGGTTATATGGAAACAGACACTTTCTGTTTCACTTTGTTTTTCTTTATTGTAGTTGAAGCTATTTTTATAGCTTGTAGTTTTTAGGTAGCTTGTAGTTTTATCTATTATAAGGAGCACAGAACGAATATTCCCAGATCTGCAAATGTCTTTACTGACTTTAATTAGCTTGCTGGATGAGTTTGACACAATTTTTTTTATTATTACTTTGGCATTTTTAAATTGCTTTCTACTATACTGTTGTTCTGTTTATGACACTTAGAACATAAAAGGAAGAGGAAGTAAAGATCAGCGTAGTCAAAAGAAGATAATCTTCACAGATTGGCAAAACTGTGAATTGCTATTGTTTTAAGCAAGGTAAAGCTGTACAAGAGCAGTGGTTTCTGTACAGAACTGCAATGATTTCAAATTAATATCTTAAATTATACCTAGCTGCTTTTCTGAAGGGATGTTTATACTGGTCTGAGAGGCATTTTGTTCTGTGTTCCCTAAACAATGGAGCTAACTGGGAAAATACAATTTCATATTAATAGAGAAAATTGGTTTGGGATCTTCCCTTGGCAGCCTTTCTCTGCTTCCTTCCTGTTGCCATAGAAATGCTGAAATATTAGCATAATTTCTTCTAAAATTCATACAGAGATTTGGCAGAACAACAGACTACAGATCCCACAGCCATGAAGACACATGCGAATAATCCACCAAAAAGGAGTGTGTCCTTGACTCGGAGCCACAGTGTGGGAGGTCCCCTGCAAAACATTGATCTCTCCCAGAGACCATATCATGGCATTTCAACAGTTAGTCTTCCAAATAGTTTGCAGGAAGCTGTGGTAAGTCTAGAAGCTGCATGTTCAGTTGAGAGAAAAATACTGAAGACAATGAATTTAATAATATTCTACTTGTAGCATTCTTGTCCATTTGCGGAATGGGAATGGCCAAGCATATTTTCACCTTCTTATTACTGAACAAAATCTTAGTTCAGTTAATCTAAAATTGCTTTTCCAGTACTTTGTGAAATGAACAGTTCTACTTGGTTTGAAATGTTCTGTCTATCAGAATGAAGCTAGTCTTTGCTTTTCTAAAACTAGAAGTTCAATAGTAAAGCAACTCTGACAGCTGACTAAACACAATACTGCAACACGTTGCAAAAATGAAAGTT
Source organism: Dicaeum eximium (assembly GCA_013396995.1). Lineage (NCBI taxonomy): Eukaryota > Metazoa > Chordata > Aves > Passeriformes > Dicaeidae > Dicaeum > Dicaeum eximium. The sequence continues at coordinate 145,832 of VWZP01010950.1, read as the reverse complement.
TGTTCCAGTTCTGTGCATTTAGTTACGCTCCTACTGTATGTTCTGTTAGGCTTACCTGTAGAGTGGATGGGAGAAGGTAAGAGGCAGTAGTGAGACTTACCTTGCTTGTGAAAAAAAGTGTTTCTTCTCCCTCTTGGTACTTGTTATTTTCCAGAGCCTGCCTTAATATGATTCAGTTCCACAGCTGATATAATTACTGACATTTCTCTTCAATTTCCATTGCTGCAGGCTTGATACTGGCTACCAAGTTAGATGGCTTGAAACTGCAAAATCAGGAACAAGTTCTAACAAATTAGCATTTTTTTTCTGGTTCACATAATAGAGAAAGCCTAGGTGCTAGATCTTTAAAATTAAGAAATCCCCAATAGTTAAAACTGCTGATGCTGTTAAAGTTATTGTGTGTTCAGTAGCTCCAGAGCTCCTTCCAAGTGTCAAAAGAAACTGCAATGAATGTTTCTAGGGCAAGCAATCCTGAAAAGTATTTCTGGAAGAAAAAACTCCTTTTATTTAGTAAAATACAAAATCAAAAGCAAAAACAAACAAAAAACCACCCCAAAACAAACAAAACCCAAAACCCAAAACAATTTATTTTTTGTGCATGTTCTGTTTTTAGGATCCTTTAATAAAACAACCTAACCCTGCCCCTGTATCTGTACCCTACTTGAGCCCTTTGGTACTGCATAAGGAGCTTGAATCACTGTTGGAGAATGAGGGAGAGCAAGTAATTCATACATCCAAATTCATCAATCAACATCCCATAATCTTCTGGAACCTAGTCTGGTATTTCCAACGGCTGGATCTGCCCAGCAACTTACCTGGACTCATCCTGACATCTGAGCACTGCAATGAGGGAGTGCAGGTAAATGGCATCCTGGCGCTGGATCGGCAGGTATCACAGCAAGCAAAGCTGGAGAGCTGGGCTCAAAACACTGGGGCACTAATTCCTGCATAGCTGAATGTGAGTTCTTGGGGTTTTATAATACAAGTAGATAGGTTTGTTTCCCACAAGGATTCTTGGAGGGAGATGTGTGAAAGCAGTCTTTGAATTCTAGTCAGATGGTCTCTTCTGAAAAGCCAGAGAGTAAGATTCATTGAAGAATAGGAAACAAGATGTGTCTGCAAAGAACTCAAAAACTGTAATATATTGCAGTACACAGAGTGAGTTACACACTTGAGTTTATAGTCTTCAAAGTTACTGGACAATATTTTTGGTTCTCTTCCAAGAATAGGTTTTGCTATTCAAACTCCACTGAGTTTCATTACTACATGACTAGAACAAAAGAATGTATCTTTTGAGTATTTTGCCTTTCTAATTTAAAGGAGTAGATTGAAACTGATATCATTTTCATGCATAGGTACAAATTGAAATAAAATACGTATTTGTACCCGATGCATGCCAAAAAAGTAGTATTTTCATATCTACTTGTACACACTTCAACTATAAAATTCTTTCCCTCAATTTTCAAAAAAACCACCCTCCTAGAACTGAGAAAAACTTTCCAAGACATGTAGTTTAAGACAATACTAATGAAATTTAAAGCATCCTGGAAAACCACGATGCATTAACAGGGAAAACAGGAAGATGGGACATAATGTCATGTAATTATTATTTAAATAGACACACTAAGTGGTCAGTTTTTCTTACCTAGTAATTCTTACTGTATTAGTGATTCCAGAGGCACTTAATTTTATAAAATAATTACAGAAATGTTGTTTTGACCACCATATATTTTTAATGGAAATAAATAGGTCATATTTGTATACATATGAAGATTCTTTCTGCTTTTTGGGAAGGCCAGCATGTAGACGTGCATACCAAAATGTTCATCAAATCAGAAAATACTGCAATATGGTATGATTAGTAGTACAGATCAAGTACTGTGTCTTGTGCACAAAATACATTTCCAGATACATACTCATAAATATTTTCTTCAGATGCATGTAGAAAAATAAATGTTCTTCATACAATAGGATAAACTAGAAAAGATAATTAAATGTGCAGTACTTGTGACTGCTCTGATTGAGTGCAGTTTACTGTAGAAGATAACATCTGCTCCTGTTCGTTAGATTCAAGTTAAATAAAGTTAATCTTCTTTGTTTGCAAAAACAGTAAAACAGCAGGATTTTTAAATAATGTAACACTGTATTGGTGTTTTTAAAACATATTCCCTTTCCTCATGTGTTTTAGCTTCCTTTGACTTCTCTTGCTCAAGATAGCAAGCTTGTATACATCCATCTTCTGTGGGACAATATCAACCTCCACCAAGAGCCAGGGGAGCCCCTATATATGTCTTGGAGAAATCTCAGTAAGTAAAAGAAATGCTACCGAAAGCAGAGGGAGAAGGAGCTATGGAAAGAAACCAGTAGTTTATAATGGCTGAAGTGTACCCAGCCCATCAATTTGCAGTATTTTTTTAGTATGTGAAGCATCTGCAATCACTTAGGTACTTCACATGGTCGGGGTATCAAATTAGCTGTGAAAATAAGTTTGATCTGCTCATCACATGTCATACACTTACAAGATGGGAGGAATTGCCGGTTGCTCTAGATGTGGTGCTAAATAACCCTCGCTTGATTTGAATGTTTCACTGCATTATCTGGTAGTTATAATTATTATATACAATATCTGGTAATTATGCAGGCATGTACAAGAAGGCTGTATTACAAAAAAGTATCTTTTACTTCTGTAAATGAATGAAACATCACCAGTCCCAGCCGATCCCTTTAAGAGGTACATTTGGCACCCCTCTTGACTGTCAAAAAGTTAGATCAAAGAAAGCCTTGGCTAGAATAAAAACTGGCAGACTGGTTATAAGAACTTAAGGATTTCCTTACTTCTGATCATCAGAAAGACTTTGTTAACCTAAACTTCTAAATTCATGTTTTAACTTCAGAAAACTATGCTAAAAACAATGTTGTGTGCTAATTTTGGTTCTACGAAATTAAAAGGGGTTTGTTAAAACATGTCCTTAAAATAAAGAGACCGATCAGAAAATTACAGTCAAGAGCACAGAACAACATGTGTTATTTCCCTCAGATTCTAAAAAGCATATTGATGTAACCATACTAGATGAAAAGCATCCCCAAATCATTAGCTGTGAATGAAGATGAATGAATGAATAAATAAATAAATAAATAAAGCAGTGTCAGAAAGTATTCTGAAAACACAAAATTACATTTGTAAAGATTTGTAGAGCAACATATATGTCAATTTGATGAAAGCATCATGTTGGTTTGGTAAAGATTACTAGGCTTGGTCTGCATTTCATTTAGACACCATGTACTCACTGCCTAATCTGTAAACTTATTTCTTTGCCAGTACATGGAGTTACTATTCCCTCATGAGTCACTGTCTTCCAGAAAATAATAGTTCCATGTTATTCTGAGCGTGGCATTTTAAGTAACAAATCATCATGTTGAATGTCTTGGTCATTTTCTTTCCTGTTTGATTCAACTGTGCATTATCTAATTCAAGATGTATCCCAAAGTTATCAGTTAATTGTAAGTGGCTTTTAAGAGGGGCTTTGATAAGAAAAATTTCTTTGCTAAGAAAAGTGACACTTCTATTTTATTTCTTTTCCATTGTGAACAATAGTATTCTTACAGTGAACCTAATTTTTAAGTACAGCAATAAAACTGAGCTAACCAACCATCGTAGGCAACATCTGATGCTGGTTACTCTTCAGTCTTCTGTATTTCTCTGTCATGTGGGACCTCTTGCACATGGATACTTGATGCATCCTGTAACTTCTGGGTAAAGTTACTTTTGAATGAAGACAATAAGTTCGCAAGGTCCTTCTATTATAACAAATTTCTGTAGATTGAGTAGAGGTTCTCTATGTGTATCTCACTTTTGCAAATACTCCTGCTTATTAAAGTGAAAAAAAAATCTTTACTGCGTTAATAGTCTGTACGGTTGCACTTCCCAGATTCTTCTGAAAAGAAACCCTCCACACTGGCAGAAGATCAGCAGGCAACGAACACTTTGTTAGAGAACATCAAATTAAGTATTCAACACAATGATGTTATTAAGCCAATCAACCTCCTCCTACAGAAAGTTAAGCCAGATGTGAAACGACAGAGGTAAAGGCATAATCTCTTCTTGGTTTCTCCCCACTAAAAAATAAGATCAGTCTGTATACATTTCATAGTGATAATTTCATAAAGACCTCTGGGGAAGAGTCAGTTTCATTTGTGTGCACCAAAACCCATCTGTATTTTTTTACACCTGTGTTTACGAACAGATGCACTCTATATTCAGATGCATGCATAGTTCATCCAGATCAAATGGATGGATGTGATTCTTTAATAAAAGTGGACATTTTACAATGAGCAAGAAAAATGCAGGTATTAATTACACAGATTTTGGTGTTGCTCCAGATCTAGCTAATTGATAAAGACAAGTGTACAGCATCCTGTTGCAGTGTGTGGAATACTCTCCCTAGTTATATCTTCTGAAATTCTAGCAATCTGGAGTACTGCCTATGAAAAGTGGATCCAGCCTGAGTCACAAAGAGAGGGACGTGTAAATAATTCTTGTATGGTACATTTTATAACCTGCACTGCAGTTCAAGGAAGGCTTTGTACAAAAGCACAGACTCTGAAGTAAATTACAGCAGATACAAGATGTGTTTGAAGTTTGTCATGCGAAGTCATCTTTGTTTCTGTGCTTTGTAGTTTACTAAAAAGAAACAAAAACTGCTCTGCCTAGAAAAACATCTTTATGACTTCCACAAGGGGAAAAAATAATATCTGATTATTTAATGATACCTATTTCTGAGATTTACCATGACATTCTGAAACAAAAAACAAAAGTATGGGTGATCTGAGAGAAACCCACAGCCACACATTGCTGTGTGGTCAGGCAGGAATGAATTAATAATAAATAAAAAAGTGGTGGTTAATTTAATAATTCTTGTTTGTTAGGCATTTCTATGGCAGAGGAATTTTTCATAGAAAATGTACCTGCTAGGATTTGGCAATAATATGGCTTTCTGCATTAAGTAAAAGTATTCAAGCATTAGAAACCCTTAAGCTAGTAGTCATGTAGATTGGTCACTTTCTTCACAGGCAAGGTTAACAGAATAGTTATAGAAACTACATAATGGAAGCCTTCAATATTGACTTTGTAAACAGGATAGTTGATGCTTTCATTAATTCACCCTTCAAAATATTCCCCTAGGAGTTTTTACAGGGAAATTCTTTTCCTGTCTCTGGTGTCTCTTGGAAGAGAGAACATTGACATTGGTAAGTTAAAAATACTGTGAAATGCATGGTCCCTGTGGATCTTTTTCATGAAAGCTAGTGTATAAAATCTTTCTAAGATTCATTTGTGTTTTAGTGAAAATTACTGCACTGTCAGTCTTTAGGTGTTGCTTTTATGTAAATATAATTTAGATGGAAGCGTTAATTTTGACTTTGTTTGAAACCAGTCATGAGTTACTTTTAACAAAAAGTATTTTAAGAGCTTGAAGTTTTAATTCTTCATGTCTGAAAGCTTGTTTCCAGTCTTATCCATCTTTCTCCAACCCACATATCAGACCTACGTTATCTAAACACTTTATTTCCCACCCTCTCCTGATCTCTTCTATCCTGTCTTCTATTTGGTACTACTCAATTGAAGTGACTCCCTTATGGAATGTGATAGAGGAAATACATTGGGAGCAGGCAAATGGAACTGTGAAAGAAGCAATGGGCATCCACCATGATGTGTTGTGGTGCCAAACCATCTTATGGAGATGCTTTTCAGGTCCTGTGGGAAGGTGCATTTTGGAAAAAAGAAATCAGCACCTAGTTAATGAAGATAATTTTGTTACTATATAAAAATCACCAAAAGCATTTTATTGGAATAGTAGTGTGCCTTGTACAGTGTTTCTTAAATAACCTCAACTGTGCTTTTTCTATTTCAGAGGTCTTTGATAGTGAATACAGACTTGCACTTAAGAAACTACCAAAGGAAGTTCTTGAAAAGATGCAGAGAATAGACACTCCACCAAGCAGCAGGATTGAGTGTTGCAGGAAGTGCTTTGGAGCACCTTTAATATAAAAACAAGGAAGACACACACCAAACTTCAGAGAGACACAAGCAGAGGTGAACAAACCCAAGAGCATGGTGACATACACACTTTTGAGTCTCAAAAGGTGTTAATTGAGCAATTTGTCAAACTGCAAAATATATTCTTCTCATTCATCTCTTAGGCACATTGTAAAGTTTTTCAACGTGTTTTAAAATTATGAGTTTGTTTCAGTTGATCTGTTTTTCCCCCATATATATTCTTTAATTTCCTCAAAATTTTCCTCCACTATATCAAATTGTTCAAAAAGCCGATAATGAAACATCAGTCTATAGTTAGTGACTTTCTTAAGGGCCACCAATATTGGTGTATTTTAATGAAGTGCTTTTCCAGTGCTCAAATTCTTCAAAGCTTCTTTAAAATGACCTTTACCTAGAGAGGGATCCTTTTATTAATGTGTGGTATGGTTGTATGAATGTAAATATTTGAAACCTTAGATTGGAAGCTGCAACACAGTTGCTTTCATCAGATCACAGTACATTAAATTGCTACCCTTCTCCTGACTCTTGTCCCAGTCAGTATTCTGAATTACCTTTGCTGACCTTTTCTACAGCTGTGAGAAAACAGAGGCTTACACTCAACTTTTCTGTATTCTCTGTCTGATAAACTATAAGGTTCTGTAAGCATACTGGCTGCTTTCTCCAAAGAAGGATAAGCTTCTACACAAAGCAGCTCAGAAATAGATAGCTTTCTAAAAATTATGTAGGAAGCTCAAATTGTATTAGAATACACACAAGAACTGTCAACAGATACTGCCTGAAAAAAAAAATTATGCTTTATACTATTTGCATGTGCGTTTAAGAGGTGTCCTCCTCAAATTCTTTATCACCCTCTCCCTTGGTTTTATACTAGCCTGTGGGTTAATTATTTTGCACTGATAGTCCAGATACAATATTTCAATTAAGATGTATTTATAAATGTGGTCTTCAAGGTGTATATTAGCAGAAATTAAGTGCTTATGTGTATGCTCTGAAAAGATGTATCCATCTTTTGTATTGCCTCTAGTAGATAAGACACTTCCTCACCACACGTATTTAATTGACTACAGTAGTCATAGTCTTGGCAAGGATAGCCTGGATACTGCTCAACAGTTTAAGTGTTTCTATTACTTGAAGAATATGATAAGATTTATTCCAGGTTTTTGCTGAAAGTTAGTGGTGTGGCTTTTACAGTGTAATAATTCGTAGAGAAAAAAAGGTATTTGTAGCATGTAAAAGGAGCATAGCTTGAAATATTAATTGCATCTGGGTATGAATGTATTTACTAGATACTACTTTTTAAAATGTTCATTCTTCAAAATGATGAGGGGTGAAGATCTGTCTGGAACAGTTTTTCACATGAAACAATAAAACCATTTTTTCATGAGGTGAAGACAAGGGAGTTGCACTATTTATGACAAAATATATTTACATCATAGACTGATGGCTTGTATTTTGTCTAAAAGTGCTGATCCTAAGTTAATATGGGGATATTACCTGGACAGATTCTCTCCTGATAAAACTGTTGTGGTTTCTTAACAACTAAAAGCAAGAAACCACTCGATTAATTTCTTTTTATTCTTTATTCTTTGGGTTTATGCATATTTGTTTGTTGATATCTGACCTACATCACAATTAAAGAATAGTCCTTGATTCTTCATCTTTTCCTCTCTTCTCCAGTTACATAATTAACATGGTTCCATCCTTCTAAAATTGAAGTCTGTCCACAGCATTCGTCCAAACAACTTAGTATTTCTACAAATCAAAGCCAGCAAATTTTTCTTTATAACTCTATACATTATTTTTCAACAGACAGCTACACAGTGACCATTACTTTTGAGTATTCGGTGGACAAACCATGTGATTATGTGATGCAACTTGCAAGGAATCAAGTTTTAGTTACCATTAAATTCTCTGAGCTCATTAAATGGCAAGGAAAATCTGTCTAGTGAGTGCTGTTTTAGATATGTGACATCCAAACAGTTTTAAAACATAATAAATAATATTATTATGAAGTAGTTTCTGTAAACACATCATCTTCATTTCCAAACGACTTTCTCATCTGTTGCTGAAAATACAGATTAATAAGGGAATAGTGTTGTAAAGACAGCAAAGCAGATTGTGTCATATCTAGTGTTAGTTGTGAAATTTTTCCCAGCTATATACACTAAACAGACAAAAAAACCCAACAAAAGTAAAGCCAGAGGAGAAAAGGACAGCTGCAGAATTGAACTTGCTTTGATTTGCTCTTGCATATTGGTATTTTTGTACACTACAAATTAACTTCTATTCCTGGAGTAGGCACCTGGATTGCAGAGTGGTAGAAGTCCTGCATGTAGCTACTTGAAACCTTGAATCTGCATTTGGAATAGATTCTTTAATAAGAATAAAAAAGGAAGACCTTCCCTTTTTTTAGGGAGTTCTTAATGCTTAGGTTTTAGAGTAGCTAACTTAACAGTTGGTTTTTTAATGTAATCCGTAGCTCAGATGAAAAGGGAGATCTCTGAAAACCATTTGTTTTCATCTCAGATGCCTTTTTGGGGGAAAAGTAAGAGTTCCACAAAATCTGCCCAAAAATAACCAGGGAAAATTTTCAAAAGTTTTTTGTGAGTGCATTGCAAGCACTTTTGTTCTGAAAATTAGGCACTAAAGGCACACTTCTGCAATTTAGTTGACAGGATGAACTTCTTGGACTACATGGGCATGACTTACTTACATACAAATGCTTCTAACTTGTTTGACACCCAACTCCTAGGAATCCAAGTTTATCTGCATCCATAATACATTACTTATCTGAGCAAAGTGTTGTGAAGGAGGGATGAGGATAAGCTAGATTTTGGTTCTGTCTTTCTGTCAATATAAACAGAAGTAGCATTTTGCTCACTTGTGAAACTCTTGCGTCCACATACTCTTTCTAGTATCTCAATAGCCACTGTTCAGGAGATGATTCTTCTGCGTATATTTTGTAATTCCCATGTACAACCTGAAGAAAATGTTTGCAGATCAGCATTAACTTTAAAACATGCAATATGTGCACAAAATTAGGGTGTAGAGCAACCTGATAACAGAAGTGGATGCTAACAATGAATTTCAGGTATGCCCAAGAACTTAAAAAGTTTGTATTGGAAGAACAATTATCAAAGAGAGGCTTCCTTGAATTGTTTCCCTAAGGATGCTGAACTGGAGCCAGTTGTACTAAGATACTATCTTGCACCTTTCAAACAGCTATAAATCAGTTACATATACAGCTTGTGTGCTCACATGAGAAGAGCTGGGTTTTTGTGGAACTAAAACAACAAATGAAGTCTTAAATGTTTGAAAGCAGGATTCTTAAGTTACAAAGCTTTTCTTTATTAATTATATTTTGGCACATCACCAAAACCTGACAACTCTGAAAACCTTTTACACCTAGGTGACTGATGTGGCTGCAATGTTGGCACAGTAATTGGTACCAGCTTTTACATGTTACTAGAAGCATCTGTATGTTACTTATAGTCATACCCTGCCCTCACATTTTCTATAACTCAAGTTTAGACAATAGAATTATAATGGAAAATATTTTATTTACTATATGTGTTTCAAACTAAATTAATTTGCAAGTAACTTAGTCTTGTTCCTGGTGGAATTTCACATTGGTTAAGCTCAAGCTACATTGCACTTGTGAATGAGTAATATTATATTTTAACTGTGAATTAATGGCTTTTTGTATTGCTGCAGCTAAAAGAGTATACCTTTCACTGAGTTTACTGCTTTCCTTGAATAACTGCAATATAGGGGATATTTTCAAAATGTATATTAAATTAGATCATAGACATTATATTTTTAAAACAAATTGTTAAAATGTAAGGAACTGAAGAATCCACTCAGTAGTTTTCTCTTTTTAAAACTCTTAAATCAATAATTGTTTCAATGCAGATAACTCCTACTTTATTAACAGTAAGCAGGTAATCTTATTCACATAATTGTATATTTTCAACAAAAGGGTTCTTTTTTTCTTTCAGCTAATAAAAACTTAAAATGCATTCTGTATATTGATTTTTCACTATGGATCTTCTTAAAAACAAACACTCTTTTAAATTGTAAGAGTTGAAACTGAATGGTTGAATTGGATTCTAGTTCTGTACTCTCCTGTGCTGTATATTGTGATGCATACATGAGAGGATCGGATGGCGTTTTTATTTGTTCTTTCAGTCTGCATCAACCAATGCTGCAAATAAAAGGGATTGTTTGCTGTTGTTTAGAAGCACATTGAACTCCCATTAGGAGCTTAAAATAAACTATATTGTAAGAAGGATAAAATAATGTAGTGTGAATAAATTATGAATCTATTAAGTGAGCTGGGAAGCTTAATGCAATAAAGTTTGCACTGGTTTAGAGACTGTTTTGAACTGTTGAAAAATGGCATCCATTTACTGTGCTTTGATTAACAATTGTTTCTCTGTAATATTTTTGTACATTTGACAAAAATTTGAGTTTAAAAGGGCACTCTATATCCTGAATTCTGTATAGATATTCTAGACTAAGAAACAATTTTTAATGTTGTTCCCCGAATAAAATATATATGCCTCCTGTGTAAAAATGTGCCATTGTTCAGCTTTTTTCACCACTGGAATTTAAATGACTAGCAAAATTTAATCCTAAGTGCAAATTCAACCTGTAGTTCAGCAAAAGACTTTTGACTGTCTTTTTGGGTAATTATTTCATAGTACCTCAGTGGCTTCTGAATGATGGGAAGGAGAGGCAGGGGGAGAGGAAAATAAAAAAATGGAATTTACTTGTGAAGATGTGGCTTCTAGAGAGGATGGATGGCGCTGTGGTGCCTTCAGCATGCACTTGGCATCAGTAGAGGTAAGAACAGCTGAAAAATAGGCTCCGTGTGACAGAATCTGTAAAGCTCTTGTTTGTGGGAAAAGCATGGCCCTGGTTTGCTGATGACAGCTGGTGCGCTCTGCAGCATATTTGTGGCTTTACTTAGGAGAACACTTCCCAGGAGTTCTAGTTTCTCAATGGCTTTGTAATGGGGTTACAGAGTGGTGCTTCCACCTGATGCATCCTAGCTTGCCAAAACATTGGTGAATCTCTTGACTCATAACATAGTTGCAGGTTACATGTAGCTTCCAGGGGTTTTTTTGAGGGTTTTTGTAGTTTTTTTATGGGACAGGGGCAGGGATACGAGTGAGGCTGAGATGAAATTTAAGTAGTAGAAATTGCCAGTGCCTCAGGCCTTCACCTTCACAACTGAGTATCTTTCAAACCCTCTCATGTACGACAATCAGTTCATTAGTCTGATAGTAACAATAAGAATACCAGACCCTAAAGGCCTTTCTTGGCTGATGAGACTGATGCATGACGCAGATTGATACCTTGTAGAGACGAATCATAATAAGCCTGTATTTCCAGACCTATTTTTAGATAGGGAGCTGAGGAACAGTTAGGCTTTTGGACTTGTGTATCTTGTAAGCATCGCACTGACTTTCCATGTTTTCCTCTGACTGCTTTTGTCACTGGAGTCTCTTCAGTAATGCTGCCTGCTAAGAATGTTACTCTGTCTTCGCATGTCCCACCCTTCATGTGGCCTGTTGAGGGAGGAGACAGAAAAGAGGGAGAATGCCGTTCAGGAACAAATGTTCCATTTGAGAAATCCCCAAAGAAGCATGAACACAGGGTTTGAGTTTGAAGCTGTAGAGAAGAGGGAACTGCTACTTCCTGTGCCAGAATCTGGAGGGAAATTTGAGGCAATGTGATGGTAAAGAATATAGCAGAAGGTGCTTGTTTAAGGAAACTCTGATCCTTCATGTGTTCAGAGCCACCTTGAGTGGTAGTTCCCTACTAATAGTGATAGTTACTCCAATCTCTGTAGAGACAAACTTTTACTGTCTACAAAGAAAAGGAAGAGTCAACTAACTTGCCAGGATGGAATACTGATGGGGTCCACAAGTAATCTGAAAAGTCTTGCCTCTGTGTAGGAATAGTTGCATGTGCCAGAGCAGCTGAGCAGGAAAGGCCTCATGTTCCTGGTGGGCACCAACCTGACCCTGAGACAGCCCAAAAAATGCTCAGACTTTACCAGCCACTGCCCTGCTTCAGCAGGTGTTTGCACATTACTGTTTTTCAGTGTTACCTGGAGGAGTCTCAGTGGTTCCATGGAGTTGGGTGGCAGACAGAAACTACTGGGAAGAGCAGAGGCTCACTTCACCTAGTTATGAGAGTAGTTCAGAGGGACGTTCCGACATTTTTCTTTAGGTTTCTTCAAGATGCTTTCCTTCGGCATTTTTTCCTCATTTGTTTTCTGTGTCACACTCTCTAAATTTAGACCTTTCTGGTTAAAAGTGATTATGTATGTCAATGTTATGTGTATTTTGTTTCATTTAGTTGTGAAGAGATGAAATGGCAACCTGTCAGGTTCTGACCAGGGTTCATTACTTGCCCTGAAGCTTAAGGTGTCTCTGAGTTTGCAGCCAAGCTTCAGACTTGCAGAAAAAGTGCTGTTAGACAGCAGAAATCCTGTCGAAACTGCTGAAACATACAAGGAAAAGCCACTGTTCCCAGATAACACTTGGCATTGTGTTTAGTATCACAGGTTTTGAACTGTTGTTAAGCTGCTAAGAGACTTCTGCAGCTGATGGCCTTGTGGTTTTATTGCAGTTTCTACTGCAGTAATACCAGAAGTGCACAGGAGCAGAAAAAACATGCTCTTTCTTCATTAGCCTCTTTCAAGTTGGGGATTTGAGTCATCCATTACCTAAAGCCATGGTGAAAGTAGGTGACTGAGAAAACTCAGTATGAGTTTATCAAAAGGAGATCATGCCAGGCTAAATTGATAAGTGCTACAGAAAAAATAACACATCAAGAGAGAGCAGTATTGTTTAGCTGGACCTTGGCAAAGCATTTGATACTGTTTCCCATAGCCTTCTCCTAGAAAAATGTCAAATATGTACTGGATGGGGGTTGTCTGCAAGATGGGCAGGAATAATCTCATAGGTGATCAATGTGTTTTACTGAGGCTGGCAGCCTGTCCCAGGTGGCACAGACTGTCCCAGGGGTCAGTATTGGGCTCCATGCTGTAACATCACCATGAATGCTCTGGATGATGGGACCAAGAGCACTCTCACACATTTGCTGTGTCACTAAACTGATGTCAGTCAAGGTGGACATGTTAGCAAGCAGAACCACTTTCCACAGACCTGAACAGGCCAGATTAGATGATCTTTCAAGACCCCTTCAAGCCAGGACTGTTCTTTGAGTCTACAAATCATGATATGCCTAATTGAAAGCCTACGACTGCAGAAGCACGCAGCAGATGATCTGCTAAGGCAGCTCCTGGAAACAAATGATGCAGAAGAGTGCGGAAAGGATTTTTTTGCTGCTGGTGATAAGGCCATGTATTTCCTGGCTCTGACAAGGCCACATATCCTCAAAGCTTGATGAAAATAATCAGGATCCCACTGACTTTTTTCACAGATTAATACAACTGGGTATTAGTTGCACTGCTTCAGAGAAAGACATACTCGCAGCCTATACAGCAGAATAGGTCATACAGAATAGCCTGTACCACTATACTTAGTTCTGGCCTGTTCAGTACATTCCTGTTCTTGTCTAGGACACACTCACCCTGACCAAAGTACCTTTACTGTGTGCAAGTACATTTTACTAGGACTAGTGTTATTTCCCTTCTGAAGATTATGAAATTCTCAGCATTGTGAATTTAGCGAGCGCTACTCTCTATCTGCATTTTGTCCATATTAATTTTTGCAGCTGAGACTAGCGTGGAATAAAAAGGAACTTTTTTATTTAGTGAAGGTTAGGTTTAACAGGCCCTATGGATCTTCATTTTTAAACTGTAGGCAATGGTCTCCATAAAAAAAAATACTGTAAAATGGTGTCCTTGTAAAATTTTATTGAACTACCAAGCAGCTGTCCTTCAAAAACAGTCTCAGTTAAGATGTGCAAAATGGCTTAAAGCTTGGTAATTGCTTCAGCCAAGTCTCTTGGTCAAAGGTTCCACTGCACGCAAGTACTTCATGGCAAATTCTGTGCTGATCAGAGATGGTTATCCCATTATCCTGATACAAACCTTCAAGTTTAAGGACCACAGGTTTGATCCTTCCATGCCCCTAATGTATGGCCAGCAGGTCTTGCCTTCTGCAGCTTTTGTTTTTTTTTAGTCCAGATTTTTCATGATGCATTACAATCTGCTTCTAGCCAGGTGGGGCCATAGCTTGAAAGAGCCTTGCCACACAGAGGAAGAATAAAAACCTTCCCAACTTTTTAGGTTGTGATGAAGCTTTGTTTTCAAGAAACAGAAGCACTTAATAGAAGTGGATCCAAATTACTATGCAAAGAACTAAGACTATTTAGCTGCAGACCATTTTAACATACAACACATGTATTTTTAATTTAGAGTCAAATTCCTATTACCATCACCGACTACATACTGAGTACTTTAACTACTGAAGTTTTTTACTTTGATCTTGAGGTCAAATTTTCAAGCCAAACCTTCAAAAGGTGCCTCCTCATGCTCAGCACCAATTTTAAGAGCAGAATAGTGCAACACCTATAGAATCACAAATATCTCCTGGTTTGCAGTAACCTGAAAGACCCAACACTAGGGCTCCTCAAAGGACTACCAACCACTAAAGCTTTTGACCAAGAGCATCATCCAGACATTCCCAGAACCCTGTCAGGTTTGTGGCCGCTTCCCTGGGGAACCTGTTATAGTGAGGATCTGAACTGCATTAAATTCTGCCAAGAATCAGCTGAAGGGTTGAAGTTTTCCAATGTTATACTCAGCATCAAAAGTGAGTGACAGAGTCTTCTCAGAAGAGAACTGCATTAAGATTACAGTTTGTGGTTTCAGTTTGATGTACATGATGCAGTACTCTGAACTCCTGTTTAATAAATTGCCAGTAACAACATTCACTGCGAAGTCTCATACTCGAAGTTTGCCACCAAAGGCGTTTATTGGTAATTAAATGAACCATGTCTTTTTAGTATTGTGTACATCTCTACTTTTGACTCGATTCAGACTTGGACGTAGAAGCTCTCAAAGAAGAAAGCCGGCGCCTCTTTGCAATCTGCTCCTGGCGTTTCTCCTTGGCTTCCTGAAAAGCATGGATTATGGAGATGTTATATATTATCAAGCACTTCAAAACATCTACTAGTGAAAATGCAACTTGAAGGAATGGATTCTGTAAGTCAATAAAGCAAAATAATTTCTACAGGTCAGAAGAATTCTGCAAGTACCCAAACCAGCACAGACCTGTGTCTTTGCAGAGTATGCAGCTAGAACTTTACTTATGACACTCATAGGGCTTTTAACACACCAAAGGTGCATCTCTTTGTTTCTATCTGCAAGTCATGAAATTAAGGAAGCACTGTGCCAAATATTCCAACTGTACTGTTTATAGCTCTGCCTCAGCAGTCATGGTAGTTTTAGGAGCAAGGGCAAATGCATGCTAACAAATACCTTCTTGCTAACTTACCCTTCATCAAGATCTCCTGCTGAATCCCATTTCTCTACATAATCACTAAATCACTTGGTTAAACCAGAATTCATTTGAACTAAAATAGTTGTGGAAAAAAATATCCTTGGAGGCCGCAACTTTATTTCCTTCAAAAGAAGCTCCCAAGTGAGTGGGCCTTTTGGGTTAATATCTACTGCTTTATGAGTAGGCGGGTTAATTCCTATTGCGCCATGACTGACAGAAACAGCAAGAAATATTCAAGACACCCCAACTGACCAGCTATGTTTATACCCACATTTGGGCACTTATATTCAAAATTAACAGGTACAGAGCAGCTGTAGGCATACAGTCCAGTTTACCAAATCCCTTGATTCTGGGAGATGAGCTATATTCCATATAGTGAACTAAAATGGCAAACGTACCTTCATCCTCTTGGCCAAGAGCTTTGCATATTCTGCTGCCTCCTCCTTGTTCTTCTGAGTGCGCTGCTTCTTCAGGGCAATACGCCTCCGCTTATGCTGCAGCACCCTGGGAGTCACCAGTCTCTGGATCTTGGGAGCCTTTGTCCTGGGCTTCTTACCTAAAAATCATGACAGATCAGCAGAAGTGGCAGAGTACCTTTCAAAGGAGACACAGGCTTTATCTAACCAACTGTAGAGTAAGTTGGATTTACTGTTACAATAACATTATTTAGCATACTACATATTACAGCAGCTATAGAGCTCAACACCTTCACAGATCTTACAGGAGCAGTGATCAGTTATCACGAGATGCAGGATTAACAATACGCTGCCTTAATGCTCGTGATTTGTTATTAGAAATCAAGTGTGGATTCCTAGCTTCTTAAGAGGCCTGTCTCTTTTAACTGCCCACAGAGCTAAATTTTTTAGTAACAAAGGAATTCATTATATAGCTTCCAGAATAAGCCATTTTTCCAGCACTGAAAAGCCATCTACAATTTTACTCCGGTTTGACATTGTTTATCCCAAAAAACAGATCTACTGTCCACAATGGGCAAACAAAACATACTACCACACACATCTGCAAAATAAAATTTTACTAAGCAATCCTGACAGACTCTAACAGTCACACACCACAGGTTTAAGTCCACGAGGATCATATTCTTTAATGGAGAAAACCATTTCCTATTATGTCTTTCTTTCCCCAACAAACTTCCACAGTACTCATCTTACCATATTCTTCTAAAAACCCGTTTTTTTTCCCCTGATCAAAAGCAAAAAACCTTAAATTTAAAATCTTACACTGCAATGAACAGGTAGTAAGCAAAGCAGTGCCCTGCCAGTAAGACCTCATTTCAGACTGTCTGCCATGAGCAGGGGGGAAAAAAAAATCTTAGCATCTTCTCTCTACACTGCCTTCCCCCTACACCATAGTGTTAATAACATTCCACCTGGTATTTAACTTTCATTTATTAGCAACTGCTTTTAAGTTATTCTTGGAAACACTAGTAAGAACCACTCCAGATTCTATTAAACTTTTAAGAACGAGCCACAACAAAACACGGCAGAGATGGGTGAAGAAAATGAGGCAACCAAGAAACTACCTTTTTTCCAGAAGTTACAGCTGACAAAGCTTAAATATAGTATTAACTTCCTAGGTGCACTATTAACTCTTTTTAATTCAATGCAGTAGGCTGGACAACACCTCGGCAGTAACTTACAGAGAGCGGAAGAGCTGTACTATTGGAGTTCTTACCCTCTTTGTTGAGAGGCTTCCTCACCACGTACTGGCGAACATCATCTTCCTTGGAGAGGTTGAACAGCTTGCGGATTCTGCTGGCTCTCTTGGGACCAAGACGACGGGGCACAGTTGTGTCAGTCAAGCCAGGAATGTCCTTTTCACCTTTGGGAATGAAGTTTAAACATACCAATTACTACACTACTGAGCACCAGGTTCAGCAGCAAAACAAAGTTTAAAATATGTCAGGATTCAAGGTAATGCTAGGTAATCTCTGGGGCTCACCTTTTAACAGCACCACCCCAGCAACCCCTGGCTGCTTTGACATGATCAGACTGCTGGCAGCAACAGTGTTTTAGTGACCAGTTTTAGCATCACAAGAATGCAATGCTCAGAGAACTGCTAAGATGCATTCAGTCTGAAATTAGGACTGCCATTTCCATTCCACACAACTTACCAACCACTACCAAGCAGGCTCCCTTCAGGTGCCCACGTCTATCCACTGGCTGTTTAGTCCAGACTCTTACCCTTTTTCACGATGACCAAGTTCAGGACACTGAGGTTCGCATCAACGATGCAGCCGCGGACAGACTTGCGCTTTCTCTCGCCGGTTCTGCGGGGGCGGTAGCAGGAATGGCCCTTGCTGAGCAGGAGGCGGACACGGCCGTGGGTCAGGACGCCCTGCTTCATGGGGAAGCCTTGCTTGTCATTGCCACCGCTTATCCGGACAACATATCCCTGCGGGAGCAGAAACACTTCTGAGTTACTCGGATACCACAGGACACTGTACAGAGCAATGGAGCAGCAGGCCCACGATACAGCGTAAGTCACTGTGACTGCCAGTGCACTATCCAACACCTTTGGAACAGTTCCGCAATTTTACTCAAAAATATAAAAA
This sequence comes from Dicaeum eximium, assembly GCA_013396995.1. NCBI lineage: Eukaryota > Metazoa > Chordata > Aves > Passeriformes > Dicaeidae > Dicaeum > Dicaeum eximium. The sequence goes on along the minus strand of VWZP01010950.1, from coordinate 127,720 downwards.
ACAGCGCCGTACACCAGAATTTTTATTTAGTGTGACTCACATCCCTCTGAAGTTTTGTTGTGAGGTAACAATGCAAAATCTCTTACCATTATTGTCTAGCTATTCTGCAACTGTAAACTAAATTAAAATCAGTTATCCTGACAAACTGGAAACCTGCACAGAACACAGTGCCTAGAGCAATGATACACAAGAAAAACGGGTGAGCATGAGTTTGATCATCTTCCCTGGGAAGATGGCAGCACAAAAGATCACATTCCTTAAATTCAGCCACATTGTCTATATAAACTATTCCAAGCCCATCCACCAGGCCCAATGTTTTTCCCCATACATCAGCAACAGTTTAAACTAAGAAAGTCAATTTTTAAAGGACCAGCAGTTTTATATTACAGTTGAACTTGTCCTGAATACCAACAGACAGCACACAAATGAAAAGCAATAAGCCACTGCAAAGAGGAGCAAGAAACTCTAACCACAAGGCTTTAAAAACCAAAAACCTCCCACTCAGATAAAATATTTAAAGAGGCCAGCCAGTAAGTTCAGTACACATACAGCAACTCTCACCTTGACTGCCAAATACACACTGTACAAGCACCACAGCGTGGCAGGCGCATACTGGAGAAATTTTGTATCTTAAGCTGCTAAAATACAGCTTTTAGACATTCTGCGTCACTACTTACCTTCCACTCCTCACCAAGGGAATCAGCCAGCACCTCCGTGGCCATTCGTTTTTCATAAAATGTCCTGAGCTTGCGCTCATCGTCTACTTCAATGAGCTTTTGGCAGCCAGTAGCCGGGAAAGAGATGTTGAGCTAACAGAGAGAAAAAACAAACAAACAAACAAAAAAAAAAGTTTGAAACTTTTGAGGACAGATTTCAACAAAAAATCAGAATTTACCTGATGGTTTGAGCTTGGCATTTCAAAGCTGGAATTCCCCAGCTGCTTACACGAATGCTCACCAGAAAAACCTTTCATCACCACACTCGGAGAGAAAAGCACGGAGATTTATGTTCGGCCACACCGGGCTGTACAACTCGTTTAGTCGCACAGGAAATTAATTTTTTCGCAGTGAGAGATCGATCACAGAATGCTAACAACAAAAACCTGTGCTCTCCCCTTCCTACAAACCCCTCACAGCACACGCCCCATTAGCCAGACGCGCAAATCACTGCAGGGCCCAGCACCAGCTGTGCGAGATCACTCGTACTTCCTTGAGGCCGCCGCACAGCACGGCGCTGCAGCCGCGCCGGCCGCCGTGAGGCCCGCCAACAATCCACTCCCATCCGTCCCGCAGCTGCGCTCCAGCCCCGCCGCCAGGCACCATCGGCCACCATCGGCCACCATCAGCGGCTCTGCGGGCAGCGCCGCGGCCATTTACGGCGCGGAAGCCCGAGCCCTCCTGCCCGAGCGCGACCCCGGCGAGGCGCGGCCTCACCTTCATCTTGCACACGAGTCAAGGCGGCGGGAAAAGGCCTCACTTCCGCCCGCACTTCTTATATATACCCAGGAACTCTCGCGAGAGCAGTACCAGCCGCGCTCCGCGTGACCGGGGCTGCCCAACGCCGAGCGAGGATTTTACGGCGAGGGGCGTGGCCGGGAGGAGGGGTCGGGGGCGTGGCCCCGTGCGAGGCCGGGCCCCGGCGCTCCCGCCCGCCCGCGTTGGGCAATCGTCTCCTGCCTGGGGCAGGCCCGGGCATGTCGCTGGTTCCCTGAGGTGCCGCCCGCCAGGGAGAAAGAGCTCCTTAGGAGCGGCCGGTGGAACAACAGGCAGGCGCTCCGGGGCCGGGAGCGCTGGCACCTGTAAAAAGAAGCGCCCTCAACACGCGACGCACGGGCTTTCAGGGGAAGGCGCGATGTTCGCGCGGTATGAGCGGCTCCCGCCGGGATGGGCTTCCCGGTTCCCTGCCGGCGCTGTGTCCAGCACTTTCTGGGCACGGGATCGGGGCGTGCGGGGAGCGGCCGCTCCCCTCCATCGCACGGCTGGAACTGACACTGTGTCCTTTGTCCAGTTCTGGCCTCCGCAGCACGAAAGAGACGAGGAGCTACTGCGGGGAGCCACAGGATGATCAGGGGTCCAGAGCTTCTGTCTTATGAGAGACTCTGGCAGCTGGGACTGTTTGGTCTGGAGAAGACTGAGATCTCGTCAAAACACTGACATATCTCAAAGGTGGGTGCCAAGAGAATGGCGCCAGACAAATTTCAGTGGTGCCCGGTGGCACAGTATAGAGTAATGGCCTTAAACTAAAACACAGGAAGTTTCACCTTAACATGAAGAATTTCTTTACACTGAGGGTGGCAGAGCAGTGGAACAGCTGCCTGGGGAGGTTGTGGAGTCATCCCTCTCTGGAGACACTCAAAACCCACTTGGACGTGTTCCTGTGTCACCTGCTTTAGGTGACCCTGCCTTGGCAGAGAGGTTGGACTGGATCATGTCCAGAGGTCCATTCCACACATAACAATTCCGTGATTCTGTGCGAGATATCTCTAAGCGTACAAAGGAGGCGGGCGTGCTGCCCACGCCTGTGGAGCAGCCGGCTGCTCAAAGCCGCCGGGGAGCGGGGAACTGGCGCTCCCACCGCCCGGCACCTTCGGGACAGGCACAGGAAGCCCGAGCGGTCCGGGACTCCGCCACCGCCGCCCCTGNGCTGCGGGTGGGCGAGCGGGCAGGTCCCGCTGCGGCCCGAGGGGTTTCTGGCGCCTGCCAGCTCCGTCTCCTGCGGGGTTTCCGTGGGATTGTAGCATGCCCTTCTACGGCTGTCGACTTCTTTTCCTTCTCCGGTCGCTGGCATGCCTAAAATTAAAGAATTTTTACCTAGTTTTTCAGGTATAAAATGGGGAGGTTTACTAGTCATACTATTACCCGTAAGTAGTGTGTCGAGGCAGTCGTGGTCTTTCAAGACGATACCCCTATCGAGACTTGTGGTGGCCAAGCACCGAATTTTTGGTGCTAGATTGCTCTTGTCTAGTACCCATTTGCACAAACAGGTGTCAGCACCTTGATGGGCGTGCACGGCAGTGGTGGGTCAAGATACAAAAGTACCTTGGTGTTTGGAGGCAAAACTGGGTTACTTCCAGACGTGTTTGGCTCCAAGAAGGCAAAGCTTTCATGGAGAGTTTGCCTTTAGGTTGCAGACTGAAGTCAGGAGTGTATTTTTGGAAGAGGAGGAGATACCTGTTTAGGAAAGCAACTGAAGTATGGAAGGAGAGGGAAGAGGAAGAATGTAATTGTTGCTTCCTTCCAGTTAGTCGTGGTTTACCCCTGAGTCCTCTCCCACCTTTCCAATACTTTTCAGCTGCTGGAGACAACTAAAAAAACAGCCACAGCAGCAGAGCCAGACTGCCCTGTATGACGCACTTTGCAATGCTCCTGACATCAATGTAAAGAATGGCAGTGACAGATCCACTAGAATAGGATAATCCATTGGGCTTTTGGGTAATTTGCTCTTCCATGAAAACCACCTGTCCAGGAGCAGACTTGGAAATGCTGTTTTGTGTTGTATAGGAGGGGGTGTGTGCACAAATGAGGAGTTTTTGCTTTGTCTCTTTTGTACTTTAAAGTGGGCAGGTTCTTGTCCCAAATTACATCCTTGTCTGGACTGTTTCCCTTCCAAGCCGTGTTTCTTTTGACTGCCAACACGAAGCAGAAGAAGTAGGTGTTTGGCTTCCCCGCCTGGAGTTTATATCATTATATTGCACATATAGGGCAAGTGATTCCATGGTGCACTGTATACATTGCTAACTTGTTTTTTTCTTGTACTTAGCTGCCAAAGTCCTGTTGCTGGTCTGTGCCATTGAAGACTTTTGAGGGTGTGTGAGGGAAACTGTCGGCTTTTTTTGTGTGTCTGATGTCACTGTGCAAGAACTAAAAACAAAGGGAGGAAAAGGTTAGGATAAACAAGTTACTGAAGACAGCAAATGTGTTTTGTAGCTAGCTATGCAGGAGGATGGCTGTCCTATGTACTGGCTCAGTCTGGGGTAGAATGAATTTTCCTCATAGCACTAGTATGGGGTGATGTTTTGTGCTGGAAACAGTGTTAATAACTCAGGCATGTTTTCATTCCTTCTGAGCAGGGCTCACCTCAGGCCTTTTCCGCTCCTCACCTCACCCAACTAGCAAGTGGGCCGGGGGTGCAGAAAGCTTTTGGAGGGGACAGCTGGGACAGCCGAGTCCAGCTGACTCGGTGGATTTCCCAGGCCACATGGCACCATGATCAGCATGTAGAGCTGGAAGAATGAGAAGGAAGCAGTTGGGGCCTTTAGGGTGGTGGCATTTGTCTTCCCAAGTCACACACAGTTATGTGTGATGAGGCCCTGCTCTCCTAGGGATGGAGAACACCTGCCTATCTGTGGGGAGTGCTGAATGAATTCCTTATTCCACTTCGCTTGTGTGAAGACCTTATGTTTTCCCTATTTAACTGTTCTTATTTCAACGCCCACAAGTTTTCTCACATTTACCCTTCTGATTTTCTCCCCCATCCTGCTCTGAAGGGAGTGAGCAAGCAGCTGGGCAATGCTTAGTTGCTGGGTGGGATTAAATCACAACACTGTACTGAGCTGATTAGCACTGGTGTAGAAGCTTGCTAAAATGCTAGAAGCTGCACTTGTGTCCAGATGAATAACTGATGCTCCAGACAGGTGGACAGACACAGAAGAAAGTTTGCCCTGAAGCCTGCTGTGTTGTGCCCACTGTGTACAAATCAGTAAGCTATATACTGAAAGGGGAGGAGAAAAAGAGGCAGTGTTGAGGGTAATTGTTTTTAGGCTCTCTTCAGTAATACCAAGTCGCTTTTAGGACCTGATTTCTGTATTAGCAATTTCTGAAAATTAAAACAGTGAGTTGCAGTGGATCGATGGGGTTGTGCAACTGTGTCTTCAAAAAACCAGATTCACACAGGACAGTTACGAAGTTTTGGCCCTGCTCTAAAAGGTACCTTAGGTGACATCTAAATTTTATTCCTTCTAGGAGGAGTTTGTTTGACTGATTCAAACTCCCTTGAAGTTCCAGGAAGCACTCTTCAGCAGACCTGAATCTGGCATCTGGGTCATTAAGCTTTAGATTAAAACCTTGCTAATCCACATTTTAAATTGCTGTAGCTGAGGTCAGAGTTGTGGTTGAGGTCTCACGCAATGTTCATGTAAGCACAAAACTGGAGCAGCTTATCTGAAATGTATTTTTTAAAAAAACTAATTATTTATTTTGGTGGGACTTAAACCAAAGCACTCAACACGATTACATCAGTAGGAGAAATGTGTTCGGGGGTTTTGTATAAATTGATCAAATTAATTTTTGAAAACATGCAGAAGCTAGATTTAACATGATTTTTGTCTAGCTAAAGTCATTCTGGTCTTACATTGTTTCAGTAAAGAGGCCACAAAACACTCTGTAGCTCAAATTGAAGGAATAGTTATTTACTGTTTTTTCTTTTTTTTTCCTGCTGAAGTGAATAAAGTAATGTGTTCTGATGCAGTGTAACCCTACTCCAGACCATAACAAATGCCACTAAATGATCAAAGAAATTTTCTCAGTGAAGAGGTATTTACAAAATAAAAGATATTGTTTATGTTTAAATGCCTGAAAAGAGTATTTTTTTCCTATTGGCTGGAAAAGTCAGTATCTATCAATTCAATATGTTGCATTTAGTTGTGCTTGTAATTTCCATTTAGTAAGGCAATTGCCAGGGTTTTGTTCTTCTTTTGTTCCCTAGTGGCATGGAAATAAAAGTTTAAAAAAATTATGAGGTAGTCTTAAGACTGTGAGAGAATACTTGTACTCTCCCTACAGCATCTTTTTTTACCACAGAAGAGTTTTAGTGTATGTGAATGTCATGTTTAGGTTCCAGCATATGGAGGATACACACCCTCTGATGATACTGGGAGGTTATATCCTCTCTTTACCCTGTACAAAAAGGATTCTAACTCTTTTAGCTTAGCAGTGTATTTCAGACCTTCCAGACAAAACTATTGCTCAATAAATTGACTTCCACAAAGTTGTCTAGCTCTGCCTAGTGTCACTATTTCTAGTGCATTTTCCATGCTAGGCTGGATAGCCATTGAGAGGACAGGTCACTGGTCCTAAATAGCTTGATCTCATACACTTTATGAATTGCCACTGTCTTGAATGTAGATTCCCAATAAAACTCTTTTGGGAATTGGCTTGAATTGTGACTAGCTACATTTTACATTGATAAATTTTTTTTATGCTGTTACTAGTTTAATTATGTTAAACAAAACAAGTTGATGCTTTTGCAAAAACAGCTCAGCATAGGCAGAAACAGGGGGTCATAATTTGTTGAAATGGGGCTTCACTGAATGACAAAATACTATTATAGAAAGCTTGTGGATATTTACGTTTTGTTTATTTTCTTTGTGAGACTTTGCTTTTTTTTTTTCCCTAGATAAGCAACGTCTTGTTTTTCATTTTACCACCCATATGTATGTGCTTGTTCCGTCAATACGCACTCTGCTTCAACAGTGGAATATATTTAATATGGATTCTGCTAGTCGTGGTTGGTAAGTTGATTACTCTGTGTTTGCCAACTCACATGTGAACTGAGAGAGGACATGAGTTTTTCCTGCTCGTACTTGACTGTTTTTTAAAATACAGCAATTGTGACATCTAGGGAAGAATTAGCTTGAATTTGCTTAAAGCCCAAGCAGCTGTGGTTTCCAGAGGGAAAATGCCTTTTGCAAACTAAGGTTGGTGGGAAATCTGACCATAGTTCTGTTCCCTTCCAGTCCTTCCTTGCATAGTTTCTTTTTTTTTGTGTTTGGGTTTACTCTACAGCAGTGCTGACCTTCTTTGCTTAAATGAGAGCTGAGGTGCCAGTGCAACTCAAGAGACTAATAGGGTTTTCATTGTACTGAGAAGACCCAGAGATGTAGATGTAAGATTCTGAAGTTTGTTCATTCCTGGAGGCACTTCAAGGGGATAATCAGAGCCCTCTGGGGTAGTATGACACTTCCCACCTGTAAATCTGTATCATGGAGTAGTCATCAGATGCTGTTTTTTCTCTTTTCTTACTCATTCTTCTGCTATTAAGAAAATTCCAAAAGCAGCATTTGGCATTTATTTCTTGATTGGTTTTCTTTTATACTTTTCCACCTGTTGTTTCTTCATGTACATCTTTTCTAGTAGGAGCTGACATTTTTAGCTGCCACTTTCGTAATGTACTTTTGTAATGTACTTTTCTTCATGATTAACAAGAGCATGATGACTTGGGTTGCCTCTTAGTAAAGTTGGTGGTTTTTATAACCTTCTGTAGAAGGTAGCAGATGGTAGCTACCATTTCCTGTGACGTTCTGAGCGTTTCAGTCTATTACGGTACTGAAGCTGTTCATAATATTGTCGCTTGATTCCTTTTTCCAGGAATTGGATCTGTTTATTTTCATGCTACCCTCAGTTTCTTGGGCCAGATGCTGGATGAGCTGGCTATTCTCTGGGTTCTGATGTGTGCTCTTGCCATGTGGTTCCCTAGGAGATACCTGCCTAGAGTTTTTCGAAATGACAGGTAATTACACAATGATACATGTACACTTTCATGTTTTTTGAAACTTCGTATGCTGACACCTAAACCTGCACATAATGGCACCAAGTTATCAACCTTACCACTGTCACTGTTATTTTTTCTTTCTCCATTCTCTTCTAGTTGCTTGTATCTCATTCAGCCCATTTTATTCAAAATTCCTGAGTCAACAGTTGCTGGTAGTGAGGTTTGTGTCCTGTGTACTTCAGGTGATTAAATGAGATGACTTGCCTCTGGAATTGTCTGTTCTTGTTGATTTTAGGGAGACTTTTGTGATAAGTAGTTCATATAACTTACAGCTAATGTAGGAGAAGCCATCTTTCACTCTTTCTTTTGTATATCCTGAAGTGTATATACAACTGAACCTTTGGAAGTCAACTGAATGTTCATCTGAATTTTTAAAGCAGTGGTTAAGGATGGTGTTTAGGTATTCAAAGGCTAAGTGTTTCTTTAGAAACCTATTGTTGTAAAGGGATTTTTTTTTCTTGCAGAGTGAAAAAAAAACTTTATAGCCAATTTAAACCATTTGGTTGTGCTTTGCCCCCCCACAAAAACATGTGTTGTTCTTTTATGCAGTAGTGAAGGTAATGGAGAAGCTTGAATTTTAACATCAATGTTCTCTCTGAAAATTGATAAGGCTGCTGCCTTTTGCCCTCTTACACTGTTACTCTCTGTGGGAGTTTTTTGAGTTTATTTGTTTGTTTGATTGTTGGGGGTTTTGTTTCTTTGTTTATTTGGTTTATTCTTGACAATATGCCAGATTACAAGTTGCTAATGCATGGAGAGAAGTTTGGTGCCTAGACTGACCATACCTCAAAATAGCTTGCACTGAGTAGAGTGTACCTTTCATTGCTGTACACAGTCCATGTGCATGGCCCACTTCTCTTCGTCATCATAAATGACTTGGACTTGGATACAGGACTGGAAGGAATACTAAGTAAGTTTGATGACCACACTAAATTGGGAGGAGCTGTTAAATCCCTTGAGGGCAGAGAGGCTTCCACATATGAGAGCAATCACAAACCAGAGAAGTTCAACAAGGGAAAGTGCTTTGTTCTGAGATGGGCCAACCCTAGATGTGTGGACAGACTGGGAAATGAGAAGCTGGAAAGCAGTGCCATGGAAAGGGACCTGGGGGTCCTGGTCAATGGCAAGCTGAACATGAGTCAGCAGTGCCCTGGCAGCCAGGAGGGCCAGCCCTGTCCTGGGGGGCATCAGGCACAGCATGGCCAGCTGGGCAAGGGAGGGGATTGTCCTGCTCTGCTCTGAGCTGGGGCAGCCTCACCTCCAGTGCTGGGGGCTGGTTTGGGCACTGCTATAAGAAAGACATTAAACTGTTAGAGAGCATCCAAAGGAGAGTAATGAGGATGGTGAAGGGTCTGGAGGGGAAGCTATATGAGAAGTGGCTGAGGTCACTTGGTTTGTTCAGTTTGGTGAAGAGGAGATTGAAGGGAAACCTCATTGCAGTCTTCAACACTCTAATGAGGGGAAGAGAAGGGCCAGGAGCCAGTCTCTTCTCTGTGGTGACCAGTGACAAGACTTAAGGGAATGGCCTGAAGGTGAGTGAGGATATCAGCAAAAGGTTTTTCACCCTAGAGGGTTCTTGGGCACTGGAACAGCTCCCCAGGGCAGTGGTCACAGCACCAGCCCGACAGTTCAAGAAGCGTTTGGACAGTGCTCTCAGGCACATGGTGTGACTCTTGGGGGTGGTGTTGTGCAGGGCTAGGAGTTGGAGGTGTTGATCCTGCTGGGTGCCTTCCAGCTCAGCATGTTCTATGATTCTATGTGGTTTAATGTCTTTGTTACATTGGTGTAAATGTAGTACTTCTTCATATTACGGTATAGTGTTATTACAGAACATCGTCAACTTAACAAGCTTTACTGGTGTCTTTTGGTTTATGAACCAACATCTTAGATGTTCAGTGCAAGTGAAGAATTCAGAGTACTAAATGTTTCTGTAATTTATGTAAACTCTGTAAATGAGCCCTCAGAAGGCTAGAGGTTACATTTTGTCAATTAGTGTCTTCTGGTATTGCAGGGTAGGTTCATAGTATGGACCAGGATGTTAAACTTTTGGTTTGTAAAGGAATAACAACACTTTTTGGGGTGAAATACTGTTTCTGTTGAACTTTGTGTTAAAACTGTAAATACTGAGATGAAAGGTCCTATAACACCATTCCACTTCTCAGAGAATGTGTCAAGACATTTACTTTTTAGGGAAGGTCTCGATTCCTTTCTGAAGTGTGTAGACACTGGGCAACAAACCTGTGCTAGTTTGAAGACAAACCAGCAGAAGGCATTAACTCCACACAAATACGTTGTGAGGGATTCCAAGTAAGAATTACAATTTAATAGGAAAAATTTGCAATAAAGGCAGTAGTACAGAAACACTGGCTTAAACTGACGAAGTCAGAATACAGTCAGACAGCCTGTTGGTCAGGGGCAGCAGTCCCACTGGAATGATGGATATGGTCTTGTCAGAGCAGTGATCCTGTGGAAAGGTCTGGTCCTTCTGTGGGGGTCTAGTGGTGGTTATTGAGAGCTCTTGTCCGCTGGGAATCCAGTGGTGGTATCGTGTTGTCCTAAATCCCAGATTATATACAAGTAGGAGTGTTGGGTACCTCCCCCAGGGTGGGCATCTCACAATGGCATGATGTAATTCTGTGACTCATGCTGGGGAGTCCTTGATGGCCCATGAGTGGAGATGGCCCTGCTTTAGGTTGTGTGCATTGGGCAGCTGTTGCAAACTGACCTCTAACAGCTCATCAGAAGGTGGTATAGGTGATGATAGAATGCATACCTTACATTGTAGCCCAAGACAAAACCCTAACCTCGAACAGGTTTAGTTAATACTTTTAAGTTTTTTGCTTTGCCTGACTAATCCTCTAGTCTTATGTCTATCATGTGCTCAGAGCTGTACTCTTCACTTTCATTATCCTTATCACACTTTGAATTTTCAGCGCTGAAAATGTTACTATCTATCATGACCAATTTGTGATGCATTTATTCAGTGACATTCATGTCAGATCAGAACTTCCTACTTAAGAAACTTGTTGCTTTCCAGGAGAAAGAAAAGCTTTAATGCAAAAGGCAAATGAAATGAACCTAGGTGAAGGTAATGACACTAGTGGCCATGGAATGGTACTGTACAAATATACTGAGACCCTACTTCAAGCATAGAAGGCCATCCTTGGACAGCAATTGTTTTAGAAGGCTATGGGCCAGTAGCTAAAAGGCAGTGTGGTGATCCTCTTCCTCAGCCATAGACTGGATGTGGGTTGTTTGAAGTGCACACCTGAAGTTTAAACGACAGTTAACGTATATTTAATGTAAAAATTGTCAGGCTGTTACATAGGGCGCAACAATGATTTCGTATTTGCTAAGAATATACCAAATCTTAGTCTTATTAAAAAGTCTGTGAATTTCTCACTTACTGTTGAATTTGATTAAGGAAATGTTCTCACTTAGCATGTAAGTTTGAGTATCTTTGAAGGCTCTAAAGAGATAAAGGAAAGTTAAGCATACATAGCTGTAGAAGCTGAGGCATTAACAATAAGAAAAAATCCTAAAAATCCATGTTAAGAGCTTGAAGAATGATGAGACAACATTTTTGAAAAGGTACAGTGCTGTGTGTAGAGGTAGACCTAGATTTTGTTACACTATTAAAATGTTGAAATTTCTGGGTTTAGTAATTAAAAGTTTTGAATTAAAAACAGTTTTTCTGCCTGTATAAACTCTATTCAGGAGCCGATTTAAAGCTGCTGTGGGTGTCCTGTCTGGAGTTACCACCTGCCTGGCCTTCATTAAACCTGCTATTAACAACATCTCACTAATGACACTGGGAGTTCCCTGCACAGCTTTGCTCATTGCTGAGTTGAAGAGGTAAGTACAATTCTCCTGAATGCAGAATGGCAGAATGGAGGCAGCGTTGCCTTCTCAGATCCTTAGGACACTGTGAGATGATACACTATATCCGGCTTCAGTGCTTGTGACAGCAGATCAGAAATGCTTCTACCACAAGCCAGAGCAAATCTAATATAAATTTGCTTGGCAGTTCAGACAAGGAACATTTTTTGACAAGGATTTCTTTTCCCTAGGACTTTTTAGTAGGTCAGATATTTTCTGTGTTCTTGCAACATACCTCTTGCTGCAACCTGATTTAACTCAAATTTGTTTATTTATTGTGAAAGTAGGGACCAGATTTCGCTTTATAGACAGCATTTTTACTGTATAGTGTGCATAAGGGTGAGGTGATGGCATGGTTGCAGTCTGGATGCTAGTGGGAATGTGGAGCAAGGGCCAAGCACGTGCAGAAGATGTTCCAACTCCCAGAGTTGTGCTGTGAGTTTTGCATGACTTAGTAATCTGATATAAATAATATGATGGAGTCAGAGTAACAAAGAAAAGGTTAATCACTACATTTTGGGGGATAGGTATCAGTCAAGGCTGTAGAAATCATAAAATCAGAATGCAAATAGAGAAGAACTTGAGACTGATTTCCACATTTTAGAGTCCTTCTGTTATAGTGATACCAGGAGCTGTCCAGAGATGGTTTTTTTATCTCTTCACCCACTGCAAGAAGGACCAGAGGAGTACTAGCATTTGAACTTGTCCTTTTTCACCTCTTCTCCGGTGTCTGAGAAAGATTTTACAGCTTACGCTTGCTCTAATATGTTGCTCTAATATGTCCATCAAGACGAGTTAGAACAAAATGTATTCATTCTGATTGCATCTGTTAGAATAGAAACTTTCCTGTTTGCTACATTACCCTCATCTGCCACTGCTATACAGTGGAAGCCTCTTCAAACAATATTTTGTAAAGGTGTTCATGAGTCTTTTCTTGTTAGACATCCTTCTGTGTATTTCTGTGGTCAAAGACTCTTGGAAACAGCACACAAGTTAGTTGTGGACAAGGCCAGTAGTGGAGCAATATTGGTGGTGTCTCATCTTGATGACAGCACGAAGGAACTACTGACAGGGCAAAGGGACATCTGGTTGTGACATAGGATAATCTGTAAATTCTCTGTCAGTTCCATATCAGTTTTCCAGGCATGAGCTCCTGAGAAACTTGAAAGGACAAATTTTTAGTGTCTCCTAAGTTTAAGTACTGTTGTTCAAATCTAGGAATTGGTTTGCTTATACATACTTGGTTTTTAAAACTTCCTGCAGGATCATTGTCGTGGTTTGGGACAGATTTGGGAGGAAATCCAGCATCATAAAGTCACCCCAGAGCAGTCATATGTTACTAAAATGTCCGGAGTTTCCCGGTTGTTTTTTTAGGGAGAAAATTAATGACACAGAGATAGACCTTCTTTTTCAATTGATGAACAAAATGGGATCAGAAGTGACATAGGGCCCTCTCTGGTTGTGCATTGGGATGGTTTAATACCACTGATATTTGTGGATGAATTTGTAAGTGTAAAAGGCAAATAAAAAGCTATTATTTTAAGCTCTGCGGATCCTTTTGAAATTTAAAGGGTTATGTTCTTGTAAACTGAGAGGTAAGGAGTCATCTCCTTTTGCAGGAGGAAAATTAATCTAAGCATTATTTAAAAGGTTTGCTATTTTTCTGTTCTGTGCTGCCATAGTCAGGAAGGAACTTCACATCCAAGTCTGGCAGGCTCCAGTGGAAATTTTTCTGTGAAATATTATTCAGGGAAGAAAGGAAAAGTTACTTCTGTTCCATGCTGAAGTTTTTTATATTCTAGACCAAAACGCCTTGTTGTTATTCCTATTCTAGGCTGTATCAATTTGGTACAGAATTCTGGGGAATCAAACCCACTGTGTTTTCAAACAAAAATTTTCTGCTTTATGTTTGTCTTTGATGAGGAGATAATATTGTCACAAAAGAGCATTACGTTCTTAGATGTGGACTTGGTAAGGCAGAATGTGTGGCTGAGAAGTATTGTGGGTAGGAGGTGATCAAAAGAGCAAAAGGTAATCAAGAGTCCTTGAAAGACAAAGAAATTGTTAGACGTTATTCTCATTTCCGTCACAACAAATTCCTTCCTGTGTTTCTTAAAAAAAAGGGAAAAGTCTCTACTAGAAGATGGTATCAGTGGGAAGGTGGATGTGTGTCCTTTGATATGCCAAGTCCAAGCTATTGACATTATAATGTCATCAAATTAGTAGCTATTTAGGGAGATAACTTCCTCCATGTGCAGAGAGATCCTAGAATACTGTTGCTCAGCTGACTTTTGAGCCTTGAGCAGTGAAGGTTTACCACAATTTCTGGTCTGACCATTATTATTTGATTCTTGTACTAGAAATCTGTGGGAGGAGTCTTGCTTCATTATTGCAGGCTCCTTTATTCCCTTGACTAAAAGGTTAAGCTACTTAAAAGTTTAAAATATTCCTTAGGCTAGAAAGGGAGATACCTGTGTAAAATCCAATCAACCAACATTGCAGTGGTTTGAAAAAAAGCTGGAATGCTTATTAGGGGGTTTCGAGACATCAGAAGATAATGCTGCTGGAAGTGTGTATTTAAGTGTCCCTTAAATAGCAAATTTAGAGCGGAGCTCACAAATGTTTGAAGAAATGCTGATATTTGAATAACTGTTTTTTGTTACACAAAGAACATTGTGCACTGTATAGATGAAAGGGGAAATAGAAGTCAATAATAGTTCATTTTCATTCAGAATAGAGTAGGATAGGATCAGGGCAGCATGAATGTGTCTTTTAGACCCTCGCTAACAAGTCCTGTTTTAGTTCTTATCAGTGTCCATCTCTGTTGAGAAAAAGAAAGTCTACGTGTCCAGGTGGTATTTGGTTTACATCTCTTCACTGTGGTGAAAGCAGTGGCTTTGCAGTCTCCTGCTTCCTCAGCAAGCATGTCCTCACCCCAGCTGAAGCACAGTTACTGCAGAAACTGAAGACTCCATGATGGGTGATCTCAGAAAATCCAGGAGTATTACAGAGATCAGCAGGCTGTGCTCTTCTCGTTGTGGTCTTTCTGCCTTAAAGTAGTCCTTTGCAGAACACTCTACAACACAGTCTTAAGTTTATAAAAGTAATTTGCAGTATGTGATGGTGGTACTGAGCAAAGCTGTCTTTACAGTCTGTACCATTGCTATAGGTGATTTTGTACCGGGCAAGATAGCCTTCAGTTTTCCTTTGTAGTCTTGAATTCTTTGAACCATGCAGGTTATTTGCCTTTTCCTCTTGGTATTAAGGTCCTGACTAAAGGTGCTCGTAAGTTTGAGGCCAAACCTCTTATCTTAAATGGGATGCAGTTGCATGTGTTTATCTCCTTCAAACAGTCCAGGAAACTCTCATATTTGCAATACACACACCCTTTCCTTTGTCAGAGCACACAAGTACTCATCTCAGTAGTCTAGTTTTATCTGTCAGATAAAGAAAACTGATTCATGTGCATATCTGCCTAGGTACATGGTTTAGTGCTCTTAGGAACAGTAGTACCTGTCACTGAGGAATATAGATGCCTTAGCATTAACATAAGTTTTTATACAGTAACAAATATGAGCAAATCTGAGCATTTGGTGCATGGCTGATTGTTAATGAACAGCATGTGTAACTGATCACTAGTTACACCCCTTCCTAGGTATAGGAATAGTTTGATGTTTGCCCACCATTGGTACACTGGTATTTAAAACGATACTCAAAACACATCTACTGATAAAAAGGTTTGTTTTGTTTGTTTTCTTTCCCTCACCTCTGCCTTGCATCAGAGCCAGACTTACTACATTTTAATGATACATGTCTGGAATTGTTTTATAACTATTTATTTATGTTTTTCTCCTTAGGTGTGAAAACCTGCGTGTATACAAACTGGGTCTCTTTTCAGGTCTTTGGTGGATGCTAGCACTTTTCTGCTGGATCAGTGACAAAGCATTTTGTGAGATCTGGTCCTCATTTAACTTTCCGTATTTGCACTGTGTATGGTAAGTGTTATGTATAAAGTCCAGAGTTTGATTGAAATGTGATCCATCCTCACCTCATTACCCTTCTGTGCTGCTTGCTGGCTATTTCTGGTTAGTTCTAGACAAAATATATACTAAGATTTTATAAGCTCAGAACAAGTCTTGTGCTATTCAGGGTGGCAGATTTAGGCCTGATCGTATTCTTAAGCTACTAGGTTCATTAATTGTAATTTAATTGCTTGCCATACTGGTTACTAAAAACCATAGCTGTGGCTATGAACACTTAAGCTGCTATTGATAATGATGGTAATCCTCATGATCAGTGAGGATTAGTGATTATTAATGAAGTGGAGAAGCAGTGGAGGGCTTTGATGCCTTTTCTGTCTTACCATCCAGCAAATCATGGTTACTTACTTGAGGTGCCCTATCTCAGCATTTCTGCACAAATCTGACAGGTGCAGAGCAGCAAAAAAGCTGGTTTATCTCTAGACCAGGGATAAATAACAGTTTTGTAGGTTTTTTTTCCAAATATTCTTTGCCTCCATGCAAAGGACAGACAGCAATCCTATGGGGGGCTTGTGAGAAGATGGTGAAGGACAGACTGATTTTAAAATATGGTGATACAGTTGATTGCTTTACTGATTTTATGTTACTGATGCTTTTTTTCTTTCCCTTTTTTTTTCCTTTCTTGGTGTGTGGGTGGCTGTTCTCAGGCACATTTTGATTTGCCTTGCGGCATATCTAGGATGTGTCTGCTTTGCGTACTTTGATGCTGCCTCTGAGATCCCTGAGCAGGGCCCTGTCATAAAGTTCTGGCCCAGTGAAAGGTGGGCATTCATTGGAGTTCCCTACGTCACCCTCCTCTGTGCACACAAAAAACCATCTGTGAAGATTACATGAACTTGGAAGCCATGGAATGGGGATGGATTTTCAACTTACATTCCAGCACAGACAATATTTATATTTGATAAATGACTAGTGCTGTATTTTCTTTTCTTCCTAAGATAGGCAGCACTTCAAGTGTCATAGGAAGAGGAGGGAACTGTGTTCATTCCTCTCTGGAGAGAGGAAGCAGGAACATGGGGGCACTTGAACACTAAAGTAACAAAATGGCTTCTTTGTTCTTTGCACTGTGTTTTTGATGTAGCATTTCTCTTGATAAAAGCTCTTTTCAAATACCAGGGTCAAGGAACAATCTTTTTGTAGTAGGTCACCTTTGGTGCTCGATCCACTTCTTTTGTAACTTTCTTTGTGAAAGAAGGCAGTCCAAGATGCCTACATGCCATCCTGTGTCCTTCTTAGCTCTGACTTTGCTGCACTTACACATGGCCACAAGAGTGTGCTCGAAGCCCATGCTGTTACCAGCCTGGTGTGGCACCTAGGCTGTGCATCGCTTTGGATCACAGAATACATGGTTGCTTCCCCAAGTACAACAGGAGATGAGTGTTCGCAGCTGGAGTACTCTGTAAGTGCAATTAGGCAGTGTAAATGCAGAGGGAGCTGACAGAAGTCACTAAAACTAGGTAGGAGTTCAAGGATTTTACTGTATTTCCACTGTCCTGTGAAAACTTGTATGCTGCATATTTCCTTCTTGCAGAAATGTCACAGAATCCCTCTCTACCTCCTGAGACATGTTTGGTCTTGAATTTGGCACTGAAGTGCTCACAGAAGTGTGGACATTACCTTCAGTAAGGTCTCAGGTCAGCATTGATTGACAGTGTGATTAAACTATAAAAACTCATAGGTGCCTAGCTGCATGTCTAATTTGAGAGCTGACTTCTCACCAATGCATTGCAAAGTGATGTAAAAAATAGTCCAGAGCTCTGCTGGTTATACTTAGGAAAAAAGTAGATAACTGCTTAAAAATGAAGCTGAAGACCTAGATTTCAGTGAGCAGTGAGATGTGACACTGAGTCTTGCATTCTTGCAAGAGATTCTGATTTTCTGGGTTTTTCAGTTCATTTTGTAAAGATAAGAGATGTCTAGGTCCATTTAGTTCTAAAATCTTTGGTGTTGAGGTTCAGGAATGGCTATAGTTCTTGCAAGCAATTAATGCAAGGCCTGCTTAAAAAAACGGTGCAAAGTGCAGGCATGTTTTTCAAGTATGAGCAATTGTAGCTGCTAATAGTGGCAGTTTTGGAGAAAAACGGGTCTACTCACATTCCTCAGAACTCTGATATCAACCCTAAGTGGGATAAGGCTTTGAATGTACACTTTTATTAATAAGTGTTATTTCCTTTTGTAGTATTAGACCGTGAAATATGATTTTCTCTTTTGTTTACACGTCTTATGTTGTACTTGGTTTTTATTAATGCAAAAATGTACTCTATACAGTATCATCTTTATGAAAGTGGCTTTTAGTAAGAGCTTTGGGCTGAATTAATTTTAAAGCATTTTAAAACCTTTAAAACTTTTGTATTAAAATTTATGCTTAGAAAGAAGGATTAAGGTATATGCTGATACTTTTGAAGCAAATTGTTAGTGGGAGATATGATATTTTCATGAGACCTTCAAAATAGGTGAGTAGACTACTGTCAGATGACTGCCAAATCATAAAAGCAGCATAAAACCTTTCCAGTGGAACAGTACCTATTTATACCACTTGCTAGTAGATTTGAAACTTTTTTTTTACATACATTGATACAAATTTTGTATGAAACCTGTTTATAAAAATTTATGTAGTGATGTTACTCTTTGAAACACAGCTGTTTTTTCCTTTTCCTTTCTCTCCCCCTGATTATGAAATGCTCAACTTCAAACACTTCTCAGGTATTAAAAGTTCTATTATTAGATCCTTATAGAGATAGGATTGCTGGCTGGAACCCAGCTAAGTTTTCTGATGCCAAACATGGCCCTACTTCGAGTAAGAATTTTTGATATTATTTGCTAAATTATTATGTTATGGTAAGTAAGTTATTTCCATTATTACTTGGGAACTTAATAACGGACATAATGTACTATTCAAAATGACTGGAGCCTTTCTACTTAATATTTTGCTTCAAAGCAACCTCTGACTCAAAGGACTCTAGTTAATCTGCTGTCAGTTGCTGTCTTCTACTCTGCAGAGTCTGACTGCTCCCAAAGGAGTAATTTTGTAATTTAAAAAATCTCAGTAGGACATTCAGCTATTGAAGAAGTAAATAAATGCAGATAACAGGCCAATAATCATCTACTATATTTTAATCTCTAGCCTTTTTACCCTTTGTGGTAGATTTTGTGAACACAGGTCACTATGTGTTGTTCAAAGCTTTACTGTAGAACTGGTTGGAGTATTCCTGTGTAGCAGCAGCTCACCACTTTCAGATTTAGCTATTGCACATTACATTAAATTAGTATTAACTTATATAACTGAAAATAACTACACTTACTTAAAAAAAAACCCATGCATTTTTTACAAGATTCGCAGTTTACAGATTGCACCTACACAATAATATTAGTACCCAAAGAAGTATATGATTGGCATACAGAAGAATTTATGCACTGGATTGTACAGATCGATAGAGTATGCACAAGGAGCTGTATTATATTGCAGTATAAAGTGACTTATATGCACCTTCAGGTTTTAAAGCCCCAGAATATTTTCTTTCCCTGCCAGCAGGAAGTGAGTTAGTTATTAGTGTTTAGGTTCAGTTAGTATTTTAGTCTATTTAATGGGATGTGATACTGTGTTGAGTGTATTGTAAATATTGACATGTAATATCCATCATTGCTTTAATGTTAAACTTCAGGTGTTTTATGAAAGGATGGTTAGTTTTCAGTGGTAGCAAATTCACAGTCATTAACAACTCAAGAAGTACTGTGTGAGTGGTGTAGGGTTGGGGGTTTCTTCCATCTCCGTTTAAGTCTGTGTACTAAATGTTTGTAGAAAATATGTAATACTTTGCACCATTAAACTGTATTTGGAGTAAATACCGTTTGCTCTTTCATACATCGTGTTTGTGGAGAAGAATGCAGCTGCCAGTATAATGCCTTGAACTATAAGGATATTTTTTCCTTACACAGTTACCAGCAGTTCTGACTCTGTGAGGAGGAGGGAGACTGCATTAGATAGAAGATCATTAATCAGTGAGATAGTGATTACTTTGCATATCAAACTGGTTTTTGCAACTAGAATAACTATTTGAAAACTGTGAATCAACAAAGACAAGTAGCAAGAAATGGTTAAAAATGAGTGGCCTGTATTTCCACAAATAGACAAAAGTGGGTCAGAGTGAGTACATCTGGGAGAACAAAGTGGGGATTTTCAGTGTATATTATCTAAGATTGCGCTTCAAACTTAAGGGAGTGAGATGTGGCTATATAGTAGCCTTGCACCTGCCCTTCCCCTCCTGCTTCCCTTTTACCATGGTTCCTCTCACTTCATGTAAAAGACCATTTTTGAGACATTCATGGATCCTCATAAGCAATTATAATCAAGCTGGAAATAGCTGTTGTGTGAAAGCATAGCTATAATTCAAGAATGTTACTCACTCAGAATTAATGTCTGTAGCTGCTAAAAATTAAAAAACAGCTGGTGGGTTGGCTCATATATTGTTGTGTCACTCAGTCTGCTCTTATGTGGAATTTATGGGCATGGTTTCCCATGGAAACAAGAGGAGTATCATCATACCACTGCATTTCCCTGATAGCTTCAGAGCTCCATGCTTATTTTGTCCAAATCTGACAGAGGCAAAAGCCTTGGAGGTAATTATCTACAAACCGTGCAAAAGATGGTCAGATAGAAAAGCCAGGCCTCTGAAACAAGCTCTTGTTAAAATAATAGAGAACTTACCCTGGAAGGAAATCGAAGCCGTGCTCAGGTTCTGGATTCGCTTTTCCTGTGGTTTGTACCAGCTACAGCATCTGGAGCTCCTTACACATGGAAGTAATTTCACATGCTTCTGTTCCAGAGATAGAGGAATTAATTTCTTGTGTAACACACAGAGATCAACATTTTGCTCCAAACTTACAAGGCAGAAACTCCCCTGAGAGGCTGGTTGGCAATGTCTTGTATTGCTATGCTTCAGGCTGTCAGTTAAACACAGTGCAAGCTGAGAAAGACTGCAGTTTGAAGGAGGTGACTTCCATGTCACAAGCTCAGGAGTTTGTAAACCTGTTGGTAAACTTACAGCATATAGTGACGAGGTGAGTAGGTTAAAAACAAGGTGTGTCTACCTAATTTAGTTTTCTTCTACAACAGGGTATTTTCTGTCCTTGTGGCTATAGAAGAAACTCTACTATTAGATTTTCACAAATAAGCATTCTAGCATGGTTTGACAGGACATTATTATAAAAGTGCTAGAAAATCTGTTTCTGATAAAAGTTCTGTCTGTGGATTTGTTTAAAATTGTTTGGATAGCTGTTCCTGAGCTGTCCTAGGTGATCCATTATAAAATCAGAAAAAGGTGCAAAGTGGACTTCAGCAGAGAATCCTTCCTGAGTCACCTTCTGTTTAATTGCTCAGCAGTGTCCACATAAAAGTTACTGATAAAGTCTG
The DNA here is from genome assembly GCA_013396995.1 of Dicaeum eximium. Classification (NCBI taxonomy): domain Eukaryota; kingdom Metazoa; phylum Chordata; class Aves; order Passeriformes; family Dicaeidae; genus Dicaeum; species Dicaeum eximium. Next base: position 106,843 of record VWZP01010950.1, on the reverse strand, counting down.
GGAAGATTTGTGGATACCTCGAGAAAGAAGTCTAAAATCCAAAGGTGATTGGCTGAATTGTGAAAAAAACCCCAAAGAATAAAATTGGGTAAGAACAATGTATTAAACCTATATAGTTATTATTGACAATGCTGAATGCAGAATAACTAGGAAAGGAGAAGTTCTTAGTACAAGAACTGAAGGATTAGGGTGGATCAGGAGCCAAATATAATACTATAAGACATCACCTCATTAAAAAGGAAAAACTCAAAATCATACTGAAAATACCCTCTAAGACAGGAAGAAATCCTTTCCTTCAGAGAGTACCAATGAAGATTACCAGCAGTTGGAAAAAACAAAAAGGCGTGTATGGAGAAAGAGACTTAGCCTTAAAAAACAGTGTGAGATAGATGTGAACATGATGAAAGTATTTAGAAGGAAGTGTGCAAAGATTTGAGGCATTAGGAGAGGGTAGGTGCAGGAAACACAGGAGTAGACTGTGGAGGGTTGGTATCTATCTCTAGGAGCAATTGGAGAAGCTGTAGGCATTTGTATAGGACATGGACACTGCTGATCCTGCCGTGGGAGGGGGATATGGAGTAGTTGGTGACAGTCTGGAGACTCAGACATTGATTTTTTTTTTCCCTCTTGTTGCTGTGCACATGGGGTGGACAGAATGGATGAGTACTTTTTGCACTGATTGCACTGGCAGAAAAATACCACCTGTACATAAGAGCATAAGCGTAATTGTAGGCATTACTGGAAAGTAATTGCCATTGAAATTTGTGTAGATTCTTAGGTTAGGAAGAATCCAGGAGCACAGAGGTTGATCCATGATCATGCTTATGGAAAATCTGCTGTGACACTGACAAAGCCCAGTCTGTTTGGACAGCACAGAATACACAAAATCACACAGAATATTCTGAGTCCCTTAGAAAGGGACTCACAAGTATCATTGAGTCCAGCTCTTAGGCAAATGGCCTGTAGCAGGATCAAACCCTTGACCATAGTGTTATCAGCACTATGCTCTAACCAACTGAGCTGATTTTCAAAAATGGAAGAGCCCACACAGCATTGGCTATGCTGACATCACATGGGACTCACTTTTCTCAGCAAAGGAGGAGAGTCTTCTTGGGAACTAGCAGGGCTCACTGGCAGAGCATTAAACTAAATGTGATGGGAGAAGGGGACAATATCAATCTTGTCCCTGGCAAGCTGTAGGATGAGAGGCAAAGGTTAGAAGGAACGGGGTGCTGGCAAGGGCTGTCGGAGTCTGAACTGTGCTGGAGCACACCTGCAGTCTTACAGAGATGAGCCAGAGACTCCTGAGGTAAGAGGAGAAACACCTCCAACACCGCCAACAGAGAAACACCAGGGAAATATCTCAAAAGAATTAAGGGGTGCACCTCTAGGGATGTGGCACAGCTGACAGTCCAGCTGAGGTGCCTTTAGACCAATCCTCACAGCATGGGCAGTAAGCAGGAGTTGGAAGCCACTATGCTGTTAGAAAGTTATAACCTTGTTGCCATTACTGAAACTCGATGGGATGAATCCGTGACTGGAGTGCAGCTGTGGATGTCTACAGGCTGTTCAGAAGGTACAGGGGAGGAAGGAGTGGCAGAGGAGTTTGCCTCTACATCAGTAGGTCGATCAAGTGTGGAGAGTTACCTTTCAAGAAGAGCCACGGCCAGGTTCGACTTTGGAGCAGTTGCATTATTTTGCATCACATGCAGTGCTCTGGTGCAGGGCCTGGAAAACCCTTTAGGGAGGGCCTTTGATGGGCCATGACACCCCCTCAGCTACCCCTCACGTGGATGTTGTGTAGATGTGACTTTCCTGGGATGGGGGAGCTAGTCTGCACAGCAGAGGATGGATGTTCACTGCCTCTGACCAGAGGTCTTCACATGCACCCAAAACCCTCCTTCTGCCCCTGCTGGTGTCTGTGCAAACCTGGCAACAGATAACCCTGGAGCCATGGCCTTCACCCCGAAGCTGCTGGGCTTGGTGCTTCTGTGAATGCTCTCCCAGCCTTATCCTATTACTCCCTATTACTTCCCAGGCATGAGATGCTTTGACCAATAGTGCCACTTATCTTGAATAGCCTTAGGCGGTTTAACTCACAGTTCAGGGTTTCACTCAGGAGACCCATTCAGGGTGAGCATTAGTGGTGCAGCTTCGTTATACAGTTTTGCCATAATGGGCAAAAATTTTTATGACAATGTTTGAGCCATGAGTTATAACATTCCAGTCTCTGACACCTACCTGGAGTTCTGTGTCCAGCTCTTGGGTCCCCAGCACAGGAGAGACATGAACCTTTTGGAGCGTGCCCAGAGAAGGGTCAAAAAGTTGATCAGAGGGATGGGGCACCTATTGTATGAGGAAAGGCTGAGTGAATTGGGATTGTTCAGCCTGAAGAAGAGAAAGCTTTGGGGTGACCTAGTTGTGGCCTACCTGAAGGGAACTTAAAAGAAAGATGGAGAGATAAATAGTCATTTACAAGAGCATGTAGTGACAGGACAAGGGGGAATGAACTGAAAATTGAGACTTAGCATAGATGTTAGGAAGAAATTCTTTACTGTGAAGGTACTTAGACACTGGAACTAGTTTCCCAGAGAAGCTGTGGATGCCCCATCTCTGGAAGCATTCAAGACCAGACTGGGTGGGGCTCTGAGCAACCTGGTCTAGTGGAAAGTGTCCCTCTCTAGGGCAGGGAGGCTGGAACTAGGAGATCTAAAGTGCCTTCCAACCCTAGCCATTCTATGAATCTACAATTCTCTACAGCTTCTTACAAAACATTTTGAGAAGTAATGTGGTTCTGTATCTATTCCCGTTATTTTAAGTATTTTTATGTCAGGTTCCTATCTCAATGCCAAAGTAAGTATAGCATTTCTTTGTGTTGCAAGGGTTCTTTTAAGTCAGTGTTGTGGTTTGATATTGGCCAAACACCAGATACCCATGAAAGTCATTCACTCACCCTCTTTTGCTATAGTTGGGCAGAGAGGGGAAAAAAAGATTAACAAAGGTCTCATGAGTTGAGATAAGGATTGGGAGAAAAAACACTAAGGGCAAAACAGGTTCAAATTTAAAGGTATAAAGTATATTTATTATTAACAGAGTCAGAGGAGGATAATGAGAAGTAAAATAAGCCTTTAAAACACCCTTTTCCCCCCAGCCCATCCCTCTTTCCTACTGACAGCACAGGGAGACAGATCGTGGTGGTTTTGAGCAGTTCATCACTCAAGATCTTTTTCTGTTCACTCAGGGAGACAAGTTGTTTCTCTGCTGTGCTGTGGGGTTCCTCCCACAGGCAAAATCTTCTCAAAACCGTGGTTGTGTGGGTCACTTGCTCACGGGGTGCAGTCCTCAAAGAACAGGCTGTTCTAGTTTGGAAGCAAAGGCCTTCTCTCTCTCTCTTTTCAGGCCTCCCACTAGACCACAGCTTTCTCTAACATTCACATGCTCCAGTGTGAGCACTTTTCTCACGGGCTGCAAGTGGATCTCTGCATCCCCTGTGACTTTGTGCATTACAAGGGGACAGTTTGTTTTACGACGGTCCTCACCATGGCTTGCAGAAGAATCTTGGCTCTGATGCTTGAAGCACCTCCTCCTCCTCTTTCTTTTCCACTGCCCTTGGTGTTGCCATGTTGTTTTCCCTCACATGTCCTCACTTCCTCCTCTGACTAGAAGAAAAGCGGCTGCTTATAGGCACCATTGTCAACAAGTTCCACTAATTCAATGATTCTTGCAAGATCCTGCAGTGCCAAGAAGTTGATTTTGTCTAGGTTCTGTGTCAGGGAATTGCTTGTCAAGCTTCTGCTGCTGGCCAGGCGGTCCCACCAGTATTGCATGGGCAGTGATGGCTGCCACAGTGCTGGTGCCATTTAACGCCTCTCTTCATGTGGGGCACCGGGAAGGGGAAGCTGCTGCCACTGCCCCTGCCCTTTCGACCACAGCAAGGTTGGCTGGGGCAGCCAGGCAGGCAAGGAGAAACCACGGGTGGCACTGAGATGGTGGCGGCCGCGGCAGTGCATTGCCGTGCACTGCACCAGGGATGGCTCCCGGTGGTGGCACTTTGCCACCCATGGAAAAAAACTCCANAATAAGCCTTTAAAACACCCTTTTCCCCCCAGCCCATCCCTCTTTCCTACTGACAGCACAGGGAGACAGATCGTGGTGGTTTTGAGCAGTTCATCACTCAAGATCTTTTTCTGTTCACTCAGGGAGACAAGTTGTTTCTCTGCTGTGCTGTGGGGTTCCTCCCACAGGCAAAATCTTCTCAAAACCGTGGTTGTGTGGGTCACTTGCTCACGGGGTGCAGTCCTCAAAGAACAGGCTGTTCTAGTTTGGAAGCAAAGGCCTTCTCTCTCTCTCTTTTCAGGCCTCCCACTAGACCACAGCTTTCTCTAACATTCACATGCTCCAGTGTGAGCACTTTTCTCACGGGCTGCAAGTGGATCTCTGCATCCCCTGTGACTTTGTGCATTACAAGGGGACAGTTTGTTTTACGACGGTCCTCACCATGGCTTGCAGAAGAATCTTGGCTCTGATGCTTGAAGCACCTCCTCCTCCTCTTTCTTTTCCACTGCCCTTGGTGTTGCCATGTTGTTTTCCCTCACATGTCCTCACTTCCTCCTCTGACTAGAAGAAAAGCGGCTGCTTATAGGCACCATTGTCAACAAGTTCCACTAATTCAATGATTCTTGCAAGATCCTGCAGTGCCAAGAAGTTGATTTTGTCTAGGTTCTGTGTCAGGGAATTGCTTGTCAAGCTTCTGCTGCTGGCCAGGCGGTCCCACCAGTATTGCATGGGCAGTGATGGCTGCCACAGTGCTGGTGCCATTTAACGCCTCTCTTCATGTGGGGCACCGGGAAGGGGAAGCTGCTGCCACTGCCCCTGCCCTTTCGACCACAGCAAGGTTGGCTGGGGCAGCCAGGCAGGCAAGGAGAAACCACGGGTGGCACTGAGATGGTGGCGGCCGCGGCAGTGCATTGCCGTGCACTGCACCAGGGATGGCTCCCGGTGGTGGCACTTTGCCACCCATGGAAAAAAACTCCACCTGCACTGTTTTGATTTTCTTCTTAAATATGTCATCACAGAGACATTACCAACCTCTCTAACTGGGCCAGCTGCATGTCCATCTTCAGAGCCATCAGAGAGTGGCTCTGTCAGACATGGTGGAAGATTCTAGCAGTTTCTCACAGTAGCCCGCCTTTTACCAAAAAACGGGCTGTGCGAACCAACAGTCGTTTTACTATATAAAACTTATTTTTCATGTATCTCATATGAAACATTCTTAGAATTACAAAGTGATCAGTTTAATAAATACTAAAGAAGGAAAATATCAACAACCTACAAAAACAAGAACTAAATTCTAAGGGAGTTGTTTTGATTCTCATATAACCTTGGTATCAGTGGGGAACATGGATAGTTTAAAGAATATAAAAGGTCTGGAAGTTTTCTCAGGATGACTTTCATGGATGAAAGGTAAAACATTCTGGTCAAGAAAGAACAATGCAATATGGTCACAGCATGAACAATTCAAGTATTGAAAGACACATCATCAGCAATCACATAGGTACAAAATGAAAGCAAAAGCACTTGGATAAAAAGTATATATATTTAATGAAAAAATATAAAAGTTATTAGAAAACACTACGTACACTCAATATTTACATAATTTGCTATGGGACTTCTCTCTGTAATGTATCACTTGTGACCACATTGTGTCAGGGACTTTCTCCATGAAAAAGGAAGTTAAAAGCCCATGCAGATGCTAGTTTACAATGACAAGTGAGTGACATGATCTCAAAAAAACCTGTTTTCTGAGAGAAAGAAAAAAAAGAGTTTCATATTTGTGTTCAAAAAGTTCATGTTTGAACAATGAACCAGAGGAGAAAATCTGCACAAGGCTTGTATAGAAGTGATGCCTGTTAATTGATATTAATGACTACTTGGAGAAATTACTTAACAGCTGGGATGCAAAACAAATGCCTTACTAGACATCTGTGGGGTAAAAAAGGGCTGTGATAGAGGTGACTGTCTGTTTAGGGAAGATGTTCCGCTGATAAGGGGAAACTGGTGAGTTGTCCGTGAGAGAAGTGGGAAGGAAACCACTTGAATGATGTGAATGATGGCCTTACTGGTAGGCAGGAGGGGAAGAGTCGCAAGCAGACAGCTACCTAGGGAGAGACTCTGAAAGGAAAAACCTAAACAAAATGTGGGCGTTGTAACAGGACTGCAGAGGGAAGATGACCTAGTTTTCTGTAGAAACCCACACAGCACTGCAACGTGATTCTCCACATGAACACATTTTGGAGTGATGCACTCCTTACAAGTCTCTCTACAGAACTGTGGTCTGCTTCTCTGCTGGCAGTGCACCAAGCAAGGATTGCAGTGTCCTTGGCAAACAGATAACTCAGTGTTTCAATATTGTGCTGTCATAGCTGCACATATCTCCACAGAGAAGTGATGAAGTCTGTCTCGCTGACCACAGTATCTGGACCATCTTTGTTAATTTCTAAGCTGCTTTGCTAAAAGGAAATTGATCAATACAGCAAAACCCATGTATAAAGTCTGCTGTCATGAAATGATGGCAAAATAGGACTAGAAATCATCTCAGGAAGTCACGTAAATCAACAGCAGCTCAAAAGCAGGCTCAGCCCTTCAAAAATGTCTCAGGAAGATTTTTGCCAAGCCTGTTTTTCAAAAATTCCAGTGCTGCAGTAGCCACATTTTGCCTTGGTTCCAGTCACACAAGCAGAAGGGACCAGTGGACAAACAGATTGCAAGACTTACTACCAGCACATTGGTGCAGTATGAAGAAGAAGGATATCGTAGGGGAAGGCTTCCTGCTGGTCCTGTACTCACATCTGGCTGAGTCAGGACTTTGATGGTACAGAAGTTCCCTGGGTAACATGCTAGCTAGTTTGCCATCTTTGTGAACCACAGTGAAAGGGATAGATCAAACTAAGGGTGAGAAGATGCTAACTTAGGCTTGGCTTCTGAATGTAGCTGGAAAAGAAACCTCAAAACCAACCAACCAACCAAAAAATACAAACCACAAAGATAAAAAACAAACAAACAAACCATGGCAGAAGTCTCTCAATATGTTAGTGATGCCTATTATATCTTCCTGTAGAAATAGAGACGTGTAATTACAACATGACTTTTACTAATCTACTTCCTTAATCTGAATAAATCCTGATCCTGAAAAACGGAGTACATAATTTGGACTATCTTTGTAGTACTCTTACAGTTTTTGAAATAAATAAAAAGGTGAAGATGTGAAGACAAGTTTGATTTGAAAGTTGGACAGAAGCAATCTGGTTCCAGAGCCTGCATTAGTTTTATAAATGGGATGGTTTATCTTGGTTACTGTAAACTCTTGGCAGTTATTAGGGCCAGTGGAAAAATGAAATGTTAAACCTGTGAGCAGGATCATAACCTGTTCTGCATTGCTCTTTGACCCTTCGTTATGTGGAATGGATTTAGCACTTCCTACTTTTCCCAGAAATCTTTAGCTTTGTTATTGTGATGCTGTTATACCATGTCTCAAATTCTCTATCTCTAGATGCCCTAACTTGTGGTTTTCCTGGTAGTCATGAAGCTGCAGTGTTATGAAGAGCTGCTGAATTGAGTTTTGTGTGTGTTAAGGTGTTGTCCCACCTTTGAAAGTAAATCCTTCTTCTGGCAGTGCATAATCAGTTTCCAATGCCTTTAAAAACATACCACAATAGGGTTGCTCTGGCATACTCATATATTTGTGTTTGTGTGAATCTCATTAAATGCTACTGTAACCACATGCCATACCTGCAGAGACTTGCTGATAGGCTGCTGTCAAACTCTGCTTGCAGGTGATTAGGGAAATTCCCATTAAAGCCAGTGACACTCTCCTGTATCTTAGACATCTGAGGACCAGGTATGAAGTCAAGCCAATCAGGCTCTATATAGATTATTGTGAGTCTTTCCCCAGGATCATGAAATTTGTGTCAAAAACGACACTATTTAAACTTAGGCAAGCAAGACTTTTTTCTGGTATTAGCCTACATATTAATGCAATGTTTCCATTCCTTGTTTTAAATAACAGCTACATCTTTGAGCCTAAAGTCAACAGTTCATGTTGCTTCCATGGAACCAGACAACACAATCCATATGCAGAACTGAGGCCTACCATCAGAAGTCAGGGTGACCTGTACTTCACCCATTCAGGAGAATGAATGAAGAAGCCAGAGCTTCTCTTGCTTGGGTCTCCTGGTCTCTCAGTTCATGGATATCATATGTTTCTTTCAACACTGTAGTGGTATACCCATGTCAAACTAAGGTGTCTTTATAAAGGGTCTTCTCTTGAAGACAAAAATCCTTGCACTGGTGTCTGTCACAGGAGGCCTGTTCAGATGAGATCGTGAGGAGCAAACTGGGTAAGTGACTCATGTCTTCACAGGCACAAGGGAGGGGAAGAGGGTTAATGGCACTGCAACACCTCATAGAGCATGACATAGAGCATGAGGCATTCACCAAAGGCAAGGCTGCATCTGCTATCTGTCTAACAAACACTTGTTTCTTACTTCATGCTCTGTGTTAATTTTGTGTCATTCCCTGAACTGTGATGGATAGCACTATGTGTTACCATTGGGGGAAAGGCATAAATAACCTGGGGAGGGAAGAAGCCTAGTGTGCCAGAAAATAGCTGCAGTGTGCATTGCCAGTACCAGTTTAGCTTGACTGCAGAAAGGGAAACACTACAAGGAATAAAATGCATAGGAAAGGAAAATAATTCACGGTATCATAAGTGATGTCGGTGGGTGCTTTCATGGTGTTTTGCAATCACAGACCCTGTGGAACAGCAGCCTTGTCTTTTGACCTTACTGCTTGGTACTTTTTCTTCAAATCTTCCCTTGCTAGTTGCCTATTTTGCTAGTTAACCTGATGTGTGCTCTCATAATTCAGTGCTTTTGTAGGTCTCCTCTTTTCCTCTCTCTCTTATTCACTGCAGCAAATACAACTGCTGTGTCCTGGCTTTCAAACTCATACCTCTGCTAGACTGAGTTATTAAATCTTTAATTCTCTGTGCAACCACTGCCAGTGATTGCAGCACTGAAAACTAATACAGACAGCAGAGGTGTTAGATACCTTCTAACCTGCTGATACTGGTGGTAGTTTGTGGCTGCAGTGTTCAGCAGCATAGAAATGTCTAAATGCATCATATACATTGGACCTGAGTGTACAAAATAAATTTTAATGTAAGCCATAATATAAAGACCTTTCCACAAACGGTGTTCTGCCTAAAGTGAAAGGTGTTGCATCACTTGCAAAGGGGGAGATCAGTTGTTCTCTAAAGATTATGTTATCTTAATACTGCACATTGCTGTAAATTATATGAAAGGCCAGTCTTCCACTGAACTGTGATGAATGTCTGACCTCAAAGATACCTTTTAACTATGAATATTAGAATTTAATTGTAAAGTGGGAGAGTTTGTTAGTTTTTACAAGTGATAAATGTTTCTTGACTCAATATTTTTATACTTGTGTCCTGGAGTGAAATCTTTTCACAGACCAGTAGCGGGGGAGCTGCTTAAATCTGCTTTTTAGAGGGACCCCTTTGGAAGTTTCCTCCCAAATTTGCCTTAAAGCAAGACAACTTGGAAAACTAAGGAATAAAGATCTGTCAGTCTTCAGACTGTAGCATGCTGTTTTATGGCTGATAATTATATGCAATATTAATAGTAATAACGATAACTTAAAAATACATGTTTTATCTTGGTCAGCAATTGAATGCAAGCATTACTTTTTGCTATAAAGCAAAAAATAATTTTTCTAATTGAGCATTTAGATAAGCAAATAATTCTTACTATTTTAATTAACCACGTCTTATTTACATATTTACAGTAGAGAAGAGTATAATCTGTTATTATTGCTATTTCGTTTAAGGAAGGTTAGACATGGTGTTAGTAATACAAGTCACTCTGTGATCTTGCTCATTTCTGCAGCAATCAAAGCCATAGCATAGGCAGGACTTTGGCAAATGGAACATGGAGTGAAAGACAGACCAGGGATAGGGAAAATCACGGAAATCTTTTCCCCTGGTGGCATTTGTGGCAGATAAAAGTATTACATCATAGAAAAGGCCCTGTATCCAGTATTAGCAATGTTATTTCTTGAACCTAAACAGCATTTAGGAAATAATTGCAACCTTGAGAATTTCAGCCCATTTAGTATCTCAGCTGGAATCAGAAATTGAAAGGGCAGAACTACAGTATGAGCTGTCATTTTTTTTATATCATTTAACTGGAATATGTGGGTGATAGCATCTTGATAGTGTGATGAAAATGCATAGAAAAAAAATGCCTTGACTGTGGAAACAGCTTTCAATTTACTGACAGGATTGCAGCTGAATGACAGCTTAGGTACTCCAGGAGACCTCATGTCAGGCTCTCTCTGTGAAAAACCAGCTCTTTGCTCCTCCATTCATTATGAAATATATGATTGACCCTTAAACTGTTCCTAGCAATAACCACACTATCAGGAAAAAGTGGATATTCTAGTAGAAAAAAAAATTTGAAATATTCTGCAGTGGTCTCATTTTTTTCTCTGTTCCTCTTGCTCCTCCCTTCTCTGACCCCAGATGTTCATTTTAGGAAAAGGATGTGGCTCATGCAATAGAAAACTAAATGTAAAGCATATACTGTACATGTAAAAAATAGGTAAATGTAAGCATATATGGCATTATTTGTGACTGTATAAATGCACAAATGAAAAATTGTACAGACCTGGACCTTGCTTTTATAAGGTTAAAGCTTTAAGAAAAATGGGCAAGACAGTTAGTACACACCATAGTACCTGAGTACCAAATTCATGCTAGCTGATAGAGAAGTCTTGTTGACAGCATGCAGGACAGGTTCTCTGTGAGGCAGATTATTCATTCCTTGTGTGCTGCCTTTTAGTGGGGGCAGAAGATGCCACAGAAGCAGCTTCTGAGAGAGAAAGCTGCTTGAAGCTTCTGCTATGTCCAGCAGAGCCAATCTCTGAAGGCTCTGACAGTGGACATTTTGCTGGCCCAATTAGAGAAGTTGGTAACATCTCTGTGATGACATATTTAAGAAGGAAAAAAAAACATGCGCAGTCCTTCTTTGGAGGAGTGGAGAGGTGCCGTGGCTGGGGCCCTCCTGGTACCGTGAGTGGCCATGTGGCTGCTGGACCCATGTGGCCAGGGCCGTGCAGCCAGGGCATCGCGACTGGGACCACGAACCCGGGGCCATGTGGCCACTGCCATGGCTCGTGATGTACCTTGCCTACTTAGCCACTTTTAACCAGCCATGCTGCGAGCAGAAGGGCAGAAGCAGTGGCAGCAGCTTCTCCTTTTCGGCGCCCCACATGAAGAGAGGAGCTGAATGGTGCCAGTGCCACGGCATCTGGCACAGCCCATCCAGCAGGGACCACATGGCCAACAGCAAGGGGCATGGCGAGCAATTCCCTGATACGGAGCACAGAGGAGATCAACCTTTCAACACTGGAAAACCCTGTAAGAACTTTTCAATTTATAGGACTTGAGAACAAACAAACCTGCCGACAACAATTTTCTGCTGAAAAGAAAAAGTGGAAACATTTGAGGAGAACAACATGGTGACACTAAGGTCAGTGAGGGGAGGGAGGGGGAGGAGGTGCTCCAAACACTGGAAGTGAGATTCTTCTGAAAACTGTGTTGAGGACTATAGTAAAAAAAACTGTTCCCCTGTAATTCATGAAGTGCATGGGGGGATGCAGAAATCCACTCACAGCCCATGAGTTAAGGTGCTTACGGTGGAGCTAGTGGATGCTGAAAAGCTATAATCTAGTGGGAAGCTTGAACAGAGAGAGAAGATAAAGGAAGAGGACCCTTGCTTCCAAACTAGAACAGCTCATCCTTAAAAGACTACACCCCATGAACTAATGACCCATGCAAAACAGTTGTGGGAAGACTGTTTCCCTATGGGGAAATCCACCACCACAAACGCCTGTGTTTGTACTTGGTGTTGCACTGACCACTGACTAAACATAGCTGCTACCAATACCGAAACATGAGGAACACCACTCATCCCTGGTCTCCACTTGGACACCAAACCATTGACTGCAACTCCAGAAAATTCCTTATCAACTGAGTAGTCCATATGTCAAATGCATGTCTTTCCAACTGAGAGACAAGGATGTCATGCATGACTATTTACCCTTTAAAAAAGGAGGTGGTTTTCCCCCTTTTCCATTCATGTGAACTTCATCAGACTGCCATGACTTCTCAAATATGATGGATAGTGGCTTAGCCACTTCCTCAGCCATTTCCATCAGGACCTCCCAGGCCACCTTTCCTTGCTTGTACCCTCTATAAGCTACCTGTTTGTGTTTAAATTCATCCAGGAGGTCCTTGTTTGTTCATGCAGGCATTTTCCCTGTTAGTAGGGATACATTGCTCTTTAGCCTGGAGGAGATAATCTTTGAATATCATCCAGATGTCTTTGGCCCCTCTTTCCTGCAGGGGTTTTTTTCATCTCACTCTACCAAGGAGATCCTGGAAGAGACCGAAGCTTGCTCTCCTCATGTCCTGGGTGGTGAGCTTGCTGTGTGCCCTCCTCCCTGCCCCTAGGATCTCAAACTCTACCCCTTCATGGTCACTGTAGCCCAGGCTGCTCTTGAGCTTCACATTCCCCTCCAGCCCCTCCTCACTGGTGAGAATAAGGTTCAGCATGCATCTCTCCGTGTTGTCTTCCATATCACTCGGAGGAGGTTGTCATCACGGCATTCCAGAAATCTGAGTTGTCTGTACCCCTCTGTCCTTTCCGCCTAACAGATGTCAGGGTGTTGAAGCTCCCCATGAGGACCAGGGTTTGTGAATGTGAGGCTGCTCCTCTCTTTCTTAGAGGGCCTCATTGGCTCAGTCTACCTGGTCAGGTGGCCTGTAGCAGACTTCCACTATAAAGTCACCTGTCCCTGTCTTCCCTTTATTGCTGACCCATAAGCTCCAAGCTCCTCATCCAGCTCCTGGTGGAGCTCCATGCATTCCAGATGGTCACTGACATAGAGGGCAAGACTGCCTCCCTGCCTCCCCTGCCCATCCTTCCCAAGGAGACTGTTTCTTCCATTCCAACACTCCAGTGTTGGAATGGAAAAAGACTGTTCCTTCCACTCCAGTCATCTCACCATGTTTGTGTGATGCCAGTAAAGCCACAGCCTTGCAGGTGGACACACGTTTCTTCTTCCTCCTGTTTATTCCCCATGTTGTTGTCGTCTGCATTAGCATAGAGACATTTAAAGTGGGCCCCCAATGAGGCTGACTTTCTGTCTGGAGTGGCTGGAATTCCTTAAAGCTGCTCTTTAGGTGCTCTCCTGCTGACCTCTCTATCCTCTCAAGGCTCTGGGCATGTCTTGCTGGCTCTGGCATTGACTTATGCCGTTGCAATGGAGCATTGTGGTGAAAAATTTTTCTCTAAATAGTTTGTTTTATTCACCCCCAAATGTACGGTTCATTCCTAAATTGTAACCCCTCCCATTCCCCCCCCTTGCATATGTTACCTAATCCCTCCTGCCTCCTGTTCCCGTTAGTTCCTGAGATGTGTTCTCCTCCCCCATTGGCCCAAGCTTTGTATCTGCACCTACTTTGAAACTCTCTCAAGTTCAAGCAGAGTCACATGCTCTCTTTTTCACTCCCTCTTCTCCCTCACTCCTGAACCATGCTCCTTCCCAGCACCGGGCCCCCCAAATAAACCTCACCTAAATGGCACCCTCAGAAGCTGTGTTGTGACCTGCCTGTCTCCATGCTGCTGCTAGCTAATCCACAGCCTAGAGACTTCTCTCCAGAGGCTCTGATAAGGCTATCCCCTTCCTGGACCCAGGGGTATGTTGCCCCCCAGCCCCTGCCGCAGCTAACTGAGCTTGGGAGGGCAGGGGCACTGCAACAGACCATGATACACAGGTTGGGTTTTTCTTGTTCAAAAATTCATACTTCTTCCACTCAGGAGTCTGACTGTATACACAGCACTGCTAAACTGTTAGCCCTGCTGGGGAACATCACCTGGGATAACAATCAGTCCTCCACCCCTTGCTGCCTGCCTACAGCTGGCCGTGCCACCAGACTGGTGCCTACCTCAGCCTCAGCCTGGGGCCTCTGGGTAGGAGCTAGTAGCAGGCAATCTGTGTCTTCAGAACCATACCCTCCAGCACTCCATGGTTTTGCTAACCCCAACCAACACTTGCATGCCTGCTGCTACAGAAAAGGCTTTAGTTACTGTAAAAGCCAGTCAAGAAAAGCAAACATGGGGAGCTCCACAAGCTGAAAAAGTTGAACTTAGAACAGTTCTCTGCCTTACAAATTGAAAGCCTTCATATTGTTAAGGTATTTATAATGTCTCTGTCTCTCCCTCCCATTAATTCTCTATGCCTAAAAGTGCAGAAGGTCATTGACCTCTTTTTAAACAGAGGCACTTTATAGCAACTATTTGCTCTGCACTGGTAATTGCTGCTTCCATATCGCTCATGGAAACTGGATTGCCTTTGGGATCTTCATCCTTCTGTCAAATCTGAGTGAAACTAGCCAATGAGTAAAATACAAGAATTTTTTGTCACTGGAAGAGGCAGGCATCCTGTCATGTTTTCTAAGGAAATAATATCAGGAAAAGGAAAGAGGGACAACTGAGATAACTGAGAAATCTGTTTCTGTTGATCCCCTCTTGTTTGGACTGCAACAGACTTCATACCTTCTGGATATGTCTTCATTACACTTTGGAAGACTGAGGTAATTGTCTAATATCAGCAATTACCATTCCACAGGATGCATTTTGACTTTTTTTTCCCTACAGCAACACAATGAATTTGAACTTCTGCACTGTCTCCCTAGCCCTTTTCTTCACAAAGAAGTACTGCACAAATTATACCCAAGTGCAGTTTTAATCTTTTGTTGGCACTAATGGATTTATCTTGCTTTTAGTTCTCTTTATGCAATCTCTGAAAGCAACAGTCCAGGAAGGAAGACACAGTGTCACTCTTTTAGGCTCACTCTTCATGCATCTACTTCATCTCCCACTGTGAAGCCCACGGGGACTTTGCTATCACTGAGGGCAAGGCCAGTCCTATAGACACGTTTAGACAGTGAAATAAGCTAGCTTGGTTAACTCAGGCTGCACTACAAAATTAAGAGAATGCAGACTCCAGTAGGAATAATGCAGACCAGTGTAAAGGAACAAAGAACTATAGACCCCACAGAAGCAAGGCAAGGGACTGTGTCATGAGGAAAACTTTCCCTTTTGTATTTTCTCCCTGACCTATTTGCAACTATAAGATGGTCATCACAAGCTGTACTGTCTGTGGCTTTGATCTGAGGGCTTTAGAGTGCTTTGTCATAGAAGTCTCCTACCTGAACTTTCCCCAGTTGTCCTCCTGACAAAGGCACTGAAGATGAAGTGAATAGATTGTTCTTTGCAGCTACTCAAGGAGCATTTTCCTCTCCTTTCTGTGAATCCTATGACTCCCAGTATTGCCCTTGACCCGAATAACATCCTGCAGTTAGGAGCACTCACAGCAGTTCTTCAGCTTCAAGGACTGAACACTGTTTATGCACAGCAGAAATACCTTCCTTCAGACAGTCACTGTCAATTACAAAAATGTAGATAGGGTAGGTGTCTCAGGAAGGAGAGATCATCATCCCTCCTGGGTTCTCAGTCATGCTGCTGAGGACAGAAATCTGAAATGCATGTTAGAGCTTGTGGTATCAGATTAAAGAAAAGTCAGGAGCAGAAATGCTGTCAGTGAAGTTGTCAGCAAAACTGTGAGAAAACCAGAAACTCCCCAACAACATCTTTTCAGTGTTAGAGAATCAGGGCATTACTTTATTCTGGCCAGGATGTACAACTGAAAGCATTCCATGCTTCTTTACCAGACTTTTCACATGCCTATACAGACAAAACCCAAAGAAATTCTCATACCTTGGTCTTAAATTACGTAATTCTTAGTATTCAATCTCCTCTTGGCTATTGATCCCTTCACCTCTGATGCTAGCTTGGTCCTCATTCTTTGTTCTCTTATAAATAATTTTTCAGATCAGGTGTCTCATCAGGGGGTGATATTTGGGGTAGTGTTCATTAATGTTCATTTCTGTCTTGTGTATCTTCTGTCTACTCCCAATCTGTAGACCTTAAGCTCATCAGGCCTCTCCCTGTGAACAGAGTCTTTTGTAGAGAAACTTCAGTTCGCCTGCCTCTGGGCACAGGAGGACAAACCCTTCACTAAAGTTATATTAAAAATATTAAAAGTTGTATAATTTCCAACAAAGTCACCTACCTCAAACTTGTTTTGTCAGAGGAAAGCTCTGCTATTTACCATATGTTGCCCTGAAAAATGAAATATATCGTGATTTCCAGCAGCATTAGAATTTTATGGTCAAAAAACGCTATCAATAATAAAACCACAATTGTTCTGCTAGATTTTCATCCTGTGCTATCACATCCCAGTCAGTGGGGTGTAAGGGCAGAAAGATGTCAACAGGGCCTGTCAGTGCAAGGGATCCAAGTATTTCTCTCCCATAGGTTTCCATATCTCTTCTTGTCATAGTCCAGAGAGAGCAGATACCTTATGCCAGGATAGGGTTTTATTTAAAGCAAATGTTCACGAACATAAAGATGAGAATCTCTGGAAGATGACTTTCAATAGGGCAAAACAAGAGATTACCATTTCATAAGACAAAAGAAGATGATGAGCTGTAACCTTAGGAACTAACTGTGCCACTGTCCACATGTTAAAAAATAGGCAGGCAAGACTGATCACACCAGGAAAACATTTACTACTGCAGTCTGATGAGGGTAATGCAAAGGAAGTGTGTGGAAAATCCCACTATGAAAAGCCAGTTCATAAAGGAGACAGATGAGTGCTGCAACTTTATTCATATAACCCACTGGGGCATAGTCCTTTGGTGTTATGGGTGATTAAAAGCAAACTCGTTTATTTTGTTGAAATAAAAATGTTAAAATGTTGATATTAAAAATGACCACACAGAAACCAAAAAGAAAAACCTCAAAAACTCTGGCGGGGGATTTTCTGAGATCCTAATGCAAAAAGGCGGGAAAAAAATTAACAAAGAAAAGCTCCGGCAAGCTAAACCACTCACTAAAAATGGGACAGGTGACACCATCTCCTGATACTCAAGGGCTGCCCCCGGGGTTAGACAAAGAAGCACAGCTGGTGCAAAAGGGGGTTGAATTATGTATGTCTTTTCCTGTAAAGTTTAATCTAAACTAATCAAGCAGGCTATCGGTCCATCTCGACCATTATCGGACTCCGGGAAACCAGAGATGAATTTTCAATTAACCTCATCACCAGCTCATCGCAGGCAGGAAACCCTTCCGATCCGAACATGGACCAAGAAAAGAAACAACTGAATATGAACAGAACCAAGGAATTTCTGCCCGGGGCTGTAAAAACTGTATAAAAGAAAGGACATGGGGAAGGCAAGATGTGACATTGGGAACTTGTCGCGGTAGAGGGCAGGTTCAGTGTCACCCAGAGCTGGCTCTGTATCTCGGGGTTTGTTTGCGGCTGTCACGAAATAAATCCTATTATTTTCATTAATTATCAATTCGGTTATATTGGCCTATTCATTTATAACATTTGGGATTTTCCTCTCTTGTACTTTCAGAGGATGCAGCCTCCTTTTATCACCCACTCTTGGCCACATGTTGCCCCCTTGCTTTCCACATTGGCTGAGGTACTAGGAAGGTACAGCCTTCCCAAACCACCTACCACATATTCCCCCCTTGAACATCTCATTTTCCTCCAGTGTTTAAAAATTCAGGCTATCTGGGTTCTGCAATAGACTGTGCGGACCCATTTGTCCATTAGCCTAAAGCTCAGGAGTCAAACTAACTAGGTTCTATAACAAAGTTGTGTGGCTTGAGTGTTATAGAGACATTAAGACCCATTTCAAAGACATTAACACCCATTTCTCCTGCAGACCCTCACCCTTCGAATTGTTTGTAAAGAGATTAGCACCAATCCTTCCTGTCAGAAGCAGGGCATCAACGAAATGCCTGAAAATGGCAGCATAAGAAAATTGCACTGCTATATTCCAGCAGTTAGTGTGAAAAAAGTTATCAGATATCCTGTGACTACAACATCTTCTGGTTCATAAGAGACAGAAGCAGGGGAGGGGGTAAATTAAAGGGACATTGTTACATGAGGACAAGTCTTACTCAAAGTGAAGGACACTAAATAAATAAAGGCCAGATATATTTTTAATAATTCTTTTGTAATTCTGGTGGAAACAAACATACATTTGCACTGTTTCCAATATTCTAAATAGCTGAGATGCCTGGAATAGTTTTGTTTGCAATTTTGTATTAAAAAATGTTGCCTCATTCCACAGCAAATACTGTTGGAAATGATCTGACTTTAAAAAAAAAACCAAACATTTAGGGTAACTTTAGTAAAGCGTTTCTTCTCCTTTGCCCAGGGGCAGGCGAATTTTCTCTACAAAAGACTCTGTTCACAGGGAGAGGCCTGATGAGCTTAAGATCTATGGTCTGGGAGAGGCCAGAAGATAAACAAGACAGAAACGAACATTAATGAACTGCAAACATCACCCTCTGGAGAGGTCTGAGACACCTGGTCTGGGAAAAGATGGATAAGAGAACAAAGAATGAGGACCAAGTTAGCATCAGAAGGGATCAATAGCTAATAGGAGATTGAATACTAAGAATTGCGTAATTTAAGACCAAGGTATGAGAATTTCTTTGGGTTTTGTCTGTATAGGCATGTGAAAAGTCTGGTAAAGAAGCATGGAATGCTTTCAGTTGCACATCCTGGCCAGAATAAAGTAATGCCCTGATTCTCTAACACTGAAAAGATGTTGTTGCGGAGTTTCTGGTTTTCCCACAGTTTTGGTGACAATACTGTTATAGATGATTAATGTAATAGTTGGCTCTCACAATTAAGAGACAGATACTATGTGGATGTTAAAATGTATAGTGATGTTACTGCAATATGACCCCCATAGTCCTCTTTCCCCTGCCCCTTGTAATAGCTCAGTAGTCAGGGCCTTTAGAGAAGGCCAGCTTATTACCAAGAGGCGCGGTGTAACAACACCTGACCTCCAGTCAGGATGTAAGAAAGTGATCTCCACCAATGGACAGCAGAGAAGGAGCTGACTGACAAGACTTTGGGAGGGGCTAAGGGTATGAAACACCATTTTGTAGATGAGCACGTGGCTGACAGTCACGGGGACTGTCAGCGCTGCGATTTTTCCTTGTTCAGTCTTCTGTTGTATTTTTGATAAGGTTTATTAAACCCTTTAAAGTGATAAAAGTGAGGATAGTTTCTCACAATACATTAGCATGCAAAGCCAAACTTCCAAGCAACAAATTCATGCCCAGATATTGTCTCCCAATTCCATAGAAAGGCCAGTTTAAATACACTGATTTGATTTCACCTAGTTGTGGTTAGGCTGCTTTTTCTGGTGTCAAAGAAAGATGTTATCTTCTCAGACTAACTCTGCCCCCAATAAATGAGAAATTGATAAAGAAGTACAGTTTAGAGTAGAAAAATGACTTTTCCTATATGAATTTGATTTTCCTGTTTTTTATTTCTTTCAAATTAGCTGCATATTAATTGAGATTAAAACCAGACAGCCCCATAGGAGAAAGAGAGAGGTTCATTAAGCCTCCTTCCTTTGCAGTTTCTAGTTCTGTGTAGCTTGAGAAGCTTCTCAAAGACATCAAATTTTCACTCTGCTGCTGACTTACTGGTCAGAACACAGATCAAAATCAGCAAGGCCTTCAGATGCAACCAGCCTGGACAAGCTGTTCCCTGCAGCCTGCTGGCAGGCTGGGTGTTGCACAGTGGGTTTGTGTGGCTCAGAATGTTGAGCAGACATGTGCTTTCACCCAGAGCCCTCCTGGAGGTGCAGAGACCTCGACCACCCCTTCCCCAGGAAATTATGGGATTCACTCCATTCCTTGGCATGGCAACCAGAACACATAGTGAACAGAAGGAAGTCTGAATCTCAGTCTAGAAGGAAAATACCAACCGCAGCTTTTCAGAGGCATGTGGGGGACTGAGGAAATTCACCCCATGTGAATTAAGTGGGAAGACATTCCCTACATGGGTCATGACGAAAGGCAGAGTTTCATCCAAGCCCAGATGAGTACCTTGGGCTGGTGCAGAAGCCTAGAGAAACCTAGAGATTTGTTTAGGTACTTGCCCTGTACTGGCAAATGTAATAACCATTTACTGCACTCTTTTATGATCCCAATCACTGCCCTTATTCTTTAACATTCAGAATTGAAATCCACCCAGAGGAAGATGCTTTTGTTGCAATGAAGGCCAGCAGGGGTTTTGACTGGAGAACAGCTGCTGTAATGCTAAATATATATTTGGAACAAGGACATGATGAGATGTACTGCCCTGCTTAATGTCCTTGCCTGGCTGTGCCTTGCTCTCTTCCTGCATTAAGGGTTTTATTATATCTCCTTTTCAGCAGAGATAATTGCCTGCAAATGTCCACAAGCACACCTGCTACCAGACACTTTGCTATTAAGGTAATTCCAAGAAAATGAAAGCTTCAGCGACCATGCCAGCACCAGTTATTAATCCAGATAAGCCACCTTCCATGCACTGAGGATATGACCTGTTTGTGTTTCAGTCCACCTACCTCCCCTGACATTCTGCAAGATTAATGTTTCTCTGGGAGATCACTGTACCCACCTCTTCCTGATTTTGTGGCAGACCTGGTGGCTAAGAGATTTTATTTTTTTTGCCCTTTCCCAGAAGTGTCAGTGTCAACAAGGCATGCATGTTGGGGTCTGTTACTTTAGCAGCTCTAGCCAAGTCGGTACAAGTGCCAAAGTACCTTCATGCCAGTAAACTTCTTTCTGTAGGGCAGGAATGGTAGAGCTCACCAGGGCAGGTGAGGCAGTGGGATGCATGTCCATAGCATCCCCTTTCTGTTGGTACCCAGACTTTGCACAAACCCACTGTGAAACAACTGAGGATGTCCTGCGTCTGCCATTTGCTCTCTGCTCCTTCCACGGTGCCTGGTGGTGCCTGCAGAGCTGACCTTGCCAGTCTATGTTTAGCTGCCAGGTGATACCACAGACGGCTAGAACTGGTGTCAGCTGTGGTGCCAGCTGGGACAACCTGGCCTTGCCTGGAGAACGGCAGTGCTGGCAGCGCACCTGAAGGAGAATCGTGTGGGGATTGGCCCCTGACACTGCTTTCGACTGTAAACAGAACCCGCGCTTCTCTCAGGGGTGTGATGGGTTACAAAAATACAAATTACTTACTGGGATCCTAATTAAGATGAGAAAAGGTGAAAATCCCATCAATACATAAACCAAGCCTCCAAGCAACAGCCTGAGTTACATCATGACTGTTTCATTCCAGGGCTGCGGATTTACTTGTAGGTGAGGGTCCTTTCTGCTGCTTGAGCCTTATGAGGTGTTGTCATAAATGATTAAGTCAAATTCGTGGTTTTAGAAATAAAAATGTTAAAGATGTTGATATTGAAACAAAATTACAAAAATCTAAAGGTCTGGAAGCCTAGCAGGGACTACTCTTTGTCACACACCTGGATGTAGCACACTAGTCAAAGGAATTAGCAAAACAAAAGCCATGGCCCAGCCGGGTAACGACCCATTTCTACTTAACAATGAGGCAGGCAGGTGTGTGATAACCATCAGAGCCAGGGTACTCAGGGCTATCAAGATAGTTACGCCCAAAGCGCAGTTTCCCATAACCCACAGAACAGTAGGGTAAAAGCCAGCACACACACTATACAAGGGGAATAGGAATATTAATGCATATTCCGGTAAACGGGGCACCGGCGGACATCACCGATCGACCACCGGCCACCGGCTTCGAAAGGAGGAATATCATGCAGCCAGGAACCCCTTTGTCCAGCTGTGGACCAAGAAAAGAAACCTATGAACAGGATCGGGGAATTTCTGCCTGAGGCTGAAAAACTGTATAAAACCGAAGACACTGAGGCAGCAAATTGTGACACTGGGGAGCTTGTCGCAGTAGAGGGCAAGCTAGGTGTCACCCAGAGCCGGTTCTGCTTCTCGGGGCTGTCCGTGACTGTCACGCGGTCACGAAATAAAACCTATTATTTTTATTAATTATTAATTCGGCTATATTGGACTAATCATTTATAACAGGTGTCAAAAGGTCTGAGACCTTCTCACTCTGGGCATTACCTGCCTCTACTTGCTGGGGCACCATTTGTGACAGGAATTCTTATGGATGCTGGGCAGTGTGAGGAACAGATAGGACAGGAGTGTAGAGGGAGCCAGGACAGTAAAAACAGGCCTGAGCTGCTTGTCCTAACTCTTCTCAGGATAACACTCTGGCATGTTTTAAATATTTTTTAGCAGGACAGGGGGTAGGGAAAAGCTGTCCAGGAAATTTCTTTCTGGAAAAATTGCATATTAAAAATAATGAACCTTTAGTGATTTTTGTTTTCAGTCAGTTTCTGGTGAGAGGAATGAAGGACTGTCTTTACAAACAAACTGTGGGTCTGCTGGTAGACAGAACTAGCACTGAGAGGTAAAAGAAACAATGGGAAGGATTCCACTGATTGATGAATGGGAAAAGATATTTGCATTTACAAACAAACTGTGGGTCTGCTGGTAGACAGAACTAGCACTGAGAGGTAAAAGAAACAATGGGAAGGATTCCACTGATTGATGAATGGGAAAAGATATTTGCCTTTACAAACAAACTGTAGGTTTGCTGATAAATAAAATTGGATGTTGGAAGATGAAAGGAACAATGGGGAAAAACTCTAAAAATTCCATGAGAATTAAAAATTAAAAAGTGGGGTTATACATTATAGGGGATCAGGCGTTCCGGGAAGTCTGTACCTCTCAAGTACCTCAGCCAATGGGGAAAGAGAGAAGGGAAATGTGGCTGAGAAATTAGGATAAAAAGGAGGCTGTGTCCTCCAAAAATTTGAGAGACCCCAGGGGAATGCCCCATGGCCTCTCCCTTTATTCGAATAAAGTAAAAGGGACTCCTCTGTCTCCTTTTTGGACATAAACCTCTGATGTTTGTGGATTTATTTTCCTTACACTGGTAATGCTTTGCTGAAAGTTGTTCTGAGTGGAAAGTAAACTGAATTTTAGGGAATAATTTTTCAAAAATTCATCATATAATGTTACTGAAAATTGGTTTACTGATACTTTTGACTGAGGCACAAATGCTGAATCCTACCGCACATTAGCCTGGAACAAGCTAATGTTTCCAACACTCAAACTGATTTTTCTTCAGTAGTCTTGTGTTTTGTGAATTTCAGTGAAACTCTTTAGAGATAGTTTTGGCCAGCAGTATGTCCTAGTTCCAGAGGATCAGACCAGATTAGTCTTGAAAATCCAGCTACCAGATCAGCAATAGTTGGTTGCTGCTGTGAGAGGCAAATTGTGACCAGCAATAAGGCATGGTATCAAGGCAGGCAAGCAAGCAGGCAGGCAGTACATGACAAGAGCAGGTCCAGATCTACACAGGGAACTTGACAATTCTGGGAGTAGTTTCCCTCTTCCCTCATTTTTTCACTAAACCATTCACAGAATCACTGAATTTGTAAGGCTGGAAGGCATCACCGGTGGGCTCATCGAGTCCGACCTCCCCGCTACAGTGTCCCCTACAGGATATTACTCAGAGTTGTATTCCTTCATTTTTCAGCAAAATTAGCTGCAGAGAGGCAGGAGGGAAAACCATCTGTTATATGTCCTTTTAGACATAAGTTGAAAGTGATTTTTATGTCAGATTTTCCCATACTCTTCCCTCCTGCCCTGCTCTCTGGATCATGGTGCCAAATGCAAGGTCCAGTGAAGTGGCGTGTTTTCCCATGCCAGACAGTGCCCACAAACACCCTCCCACCACCTCCTCCTCTGCCTCCTCTGCCTCAGTCAGCAAGCCCAAGGCAGACCTGCTCTTTGCTCTGACACGAACCCACTGCAGGAAATCCTCCAACACAGCAGAACCAGCACATGCAGTTTCACATTTGTTAGCAGCAGTTAGTGGAAAGTTGTAGCTGTGGGCTGGTATTTGCACATCATTGCTGGTGGACAGGCAAAAGTGTTTGCTAGAAACCCACAGGTTTGTGGGACACCTCTTCATTCGAAGTTTCATGCGTTGTAAAACTGTTATTCAAACATCCTATTTGGAGGGCTTTAAGCTTACAGCATGCTGGTAACTTCTCTGACTATCCTCATATTTAGCTAACAAGAAATGCTTCAGTTTGGGTTTGATGCCTCAAAAGCAATACTGTAGGTTTACAACTAATTGCTAGTACTTCATCATCCTGTCAAAAAACGCCTCCTTGTCCACAAAATATATATGTTGTTCAAACCGTGATGTGAAAATTTGCATAAATTAGAGATGAAGGGATGAAAAAACATCTCTTCAGGGCTAAAATCTGTAGTCTAGTTTTCTGTACTCTTTGCAAGTTTCTGGCACAAATATTTATTTCTCTGAGATATGTGTTGACAGAAAAGGAATTCCTTGTTTTTAAGGGAAATGTTGAAGTCTTTCCAGGGAAGGGAAATTTGAACTAAGTTTTAACAGGCACATTGCTTTTCACCTTTCAATTAACACTCAAAATGCAACTACTTGTAAAGGAAAAAAGTAATAGTAAATGTTTTTTTCAGCACTTCAGGTAAGGCAGTGAAATGCTTATTTGTGGACACATAGTAAAGCAACTTGCCTTCATTCCCCCAGGCAGATATTTAATATGTTTCTCTTTTCTCCCTGCTCAACCCAGTAATACACCATCAAGGCCTGCTATGGTACTGACGGATTTAAAATCCTCCACTGCAGCTGAGGAAGGGATCAAATGTGAGCAAGGAGTAGGGTAAGGAAACACACACCCATAGAGCAAAGCTATGAACACCTCTGTGTGTGTGTATGCATGTTCACTTCTCAGATAAAGCCTAAATGTCTTTTTACAAACTGATGAATGAAAAACCTCTCTTGAACTCACACCTTCAGTGTTGACATGATGCCTCACAAAAACCACCTTAATTCATTGGGGAGGATGACTTCCTGGGGCTACAATGGGAGAAATATTAAGTAATAATGTCCATGTGCAATGTTTTGTAATTTGTGAAAATGGAAAGTTGGTTGATTATGGGAAAATGTTAGCATTATTGACTTTCTTTTAGTGTAATTTATTGAAGGTCATTCTTTTATTTAAATGCATCATTCACCCAANAAAAAAAAAAAAAAAGCCTACCAGGCAAGGACAACAGACTGTGCAGCCTGGAGATAAACGAGGTGTCAAAGTAGAGAATGGCATTCAAAACATGTCGTGGTCAAATGTATCAGTAAAGAAATGTAAGGGAACTTGATCCTGATCGGAACGACAGGGCTCCGGACATACACAGCTCCAGGTAGTTTGGATTCACATTGGGCTGTAGATGAAAAATCCTTGTCTAACAAAATTTTAAGCTCACTGAAAGACAGGCAATTTCCTTACTCTGTGTATTCATGGAAGGTAGCACTGGGACATGGCAAGAGGCGAGCAGTGCAGCTTGAACACCAGTAATTGTGACTTGCACTGCAGATCATCACTCAACCTGGAGAAGGTAGTTAAAATACTATTTTCAGAGTAACAGCAAACCCAAGACCATTAAGACAAAAGATACTGAGCAAACTGACACACTCTTCAGTCTTTTTATTAGTATTTATTGTTGTTATTGTTATTCACACTTAGACAACTCAGTTACATTAAGTGGTTTATATGAAGAACTCTGTATTAATATGATAAGGTGAGAAAGTGTACACGCCACAGTGAAACATTCTGTAGATAGTGAAGTAGGACCTTGATAGAAGGGATTATTTCCAAGAGCCTATGTACAAATAAAGATAACTTTCATACTATGTACAAACTTATATTCACAGAGAATATACTGATTCAGAGATACAGGAATATCATCTAGTGAATAATGATCCATATACTTAAACACATGAGAAAAACTGGAATTTTCAGGGTGTTGCCTGGACTTGCAAAATAAAAAATACATGGCAATGTATTTTTACTTTTAAAGTTTGAGTAAAGATGGGGGACTTCGGATTTTTCTTACAATAGGCTGAAAATGATGGACGATAAGGGTATGAAAATTACAAAATGAAACAAACATGCTACAAACACTTTATTACAAAAATAGCCTCTGATTGTCAGTTATAACACACTACTATTTTCACATCACAAAACCATGTCCTGATCTTGCCATCTTAAGTGACAGAAATAATTTTAATTCATGTAAGTCAACTCCTCAGAGTCAGGATTAAAAATTAAAACTGCAAGAGAGATCTTGAGAATGGGAATGAACACAAAACCAAGAGAAATCCTTTGGCATTACTTAATTTTGATAAGGGACTAAAATAAATTATTTCTGTTGGATAACCTGACCCTGAAAACTTTTTGAAAAACTGACAGAAGCAACTTATCTCTTATAAACTTATTAAAACATAAGGAGCTTCCTTTACTGTGATTTCATCAGGAGAAAACATCAGCAGAATGATTTAATTGCTTCATTGGGCCTGACTCTGCAAGCATTTTATTCCTTCTTCTGGGGTGAACAAAGGTAGCAGGATTGAGTCCCTGCTGCAAAGGTAGCATACAGGATTTTGTACAGCCCCACAGGAAGACTCAGCAGTATGAGGAGCAAACTCCCCCGACTTACCTACAGCATCACTAAGGCAAAACCAGATCCTGCTTCACTGTACATTTATTTGTCAGTATTTGACATTATACCTTAAACAGAGACATGGAATTGATTCTTTATTTTGAAATTAATGATCCCCTTACTTAGAAACCCCATACTAGTCTTCTGGGTTTTTTATGGCTTCTTTTTGCATTAAGACAACTATGTGACATAAAATAAAAATAAAATAGTAAAGTGCACAATCTTTAAAAATGTGTACAGATTTCATTGTTGGTTTTCATTGGGGTTGGTTTTGTGTTTCATGAGTGGAGAATTTACAATAAATCTACATGAATGTACAGTTCATTTACCAATCTTGAACTACTCAGTCTTGTCCTGGGCTGTTTCACTTATGGCTCATGTAGGAATGATATGGCCAATTATGTGTCTGGTTTACCCACATTCCAAGGGATTCCATGGCTTCTAGGCTGGGGCTGACCTGTGCCTGGCTGGCTGGAGCGTGGGCTCAGTGCCATGCTGATGTGACAACATGACTTCTGGAGGAGACATGGCCTGCATCTGGTCAGGTAGGAGCACAGGCAGGGGAAGGCTCAAACTATCCACACCCATCCAGGCAGACAAGTCCTGGGATGCTGCACACTGACACCTAGCAACACACCTGCAGGGTGGCCTCTCTGAACTACAGGGCTCTGAGCCATATGTGACTGCTGTATTTATGGGTGCACTGAACTGCAGAACTTCAATTTGGAGGTGACTCTCCCCAGTTCCAACAGACATCTCAGTACTGGTATTCCTGTAACTGATGGCAACAGACCCAAGAAGGATAATTTCAACATCAACCAGGAGTGAAACCCATGGCTGTTGGAGGACTGGAGCAGGATTCTTCTCTACGCTGTTGAATGCAAACTATCCCATTTGATAATCTCAAATTCACTTTCTGCAAGTATTTTTCCAGGTGCAAATACTTCAATTTAATTTTCTAGGAATAGCAGAAAGAAAAAGGATCACCTGCTCAAACCACACCTCTTTCTCAGTTAGTTGTGTCACTGTTATTTACAAGAGTTAAAATTGTTTCCAAGAATACAAGTGAATGTAATTTATCTCTTTGTACATAGCTCCCAGGACAATTAGGTTTGTTATGTAACTGCATTTATGAAACATGGGAACCTAAGATAAAAGTCTCTATCTTGTCCAGGTTAATGGCAGAATTATTCTGTATTTCATTGGGCCAGTTCTTAGAGAAGGATTATTTCCTTGCTATAAATAAAGGAAACCATCTGATACAGACTCATACTTGACTCAGAACAAAAGTTATATGGACCACAAGATGCTATTTTTAGGAATTACTGCTGAAAGAATAATAATTAAAAAACATTTAATATCCCCTTTTTTGCAAAATAGGTAATGAAGTAAAAGACAACAGGAGAAATAATCCCTTAAAAAACACCCAAACATTAATATTTCTAAGCATCTATTTTTTCACTGTACTTGGATTAACTACGTGTTTAACTTACCACTTTGTGGACCTTCATATCCACACACAACAGTACCATGAGTGACAGTGACCATAAACTACTTCAGAGTAGTATATGTGGAAATTACATGGTAGGTTCATTGCCATTACGAACAAATGACACCTAGATAAGATTGCTTGTCACCCACTGTGCTTTATGCTTCATGAAGTTTATGCAGTCAGCCACAGCAACTGGATACATAAGCAGAAGCATACAGACACAAGAGCCTGTCTGCACTATAAGAAAGCACTACCTTTCAGTAAAATAGTTAATTTAAAATACATAGAGCTTTGCTGAAAGATTTTTCCATGTCTACATGTAGTTCTTAAGGAGAGAATCTTCACACCACACTTTTATAGCTTTTAGCAAGTTGTGACCAGGGTGGCTTATGCAGAGGGAAAACAGAGAATAGTTGTGTAACTCCAACGGTATTTTGTACCAATGGGGCCCATTCTCATATTTAATTAATATTCATGTTTAAATGAATAGTGCAGAAAAACTTTAAAACCGGCTACATTCTGAACCATGATCCTATTCAAATGCTACTAAAAATCCCTTCCAGAAGTTGTGTTCAACATTGATTCCATTCAGAGATGATGGTGCCACAGAGGGTTGGTTATTTAATCTGAAGTTGCATTCTTATCTTACTTCTATGTTGCCAAGCTGGTGTCCTGAAAGTGCTAAGCTGGAACAGGATCTTTATCATAACGCAAAATTTTTCTATTAATTATTCATTTTTGCTTCATAAGGATTATGCAGACAGCAGTATCAATTGAGTAAGTGAGCACAGGCATACAGGCAGGTGGAAGAGGTTTCAACACCAACCAGCTTGCTGTAGAATTTGGGCAGTGTGAAGGACCAGATCCCTAGAGAAGTCATTCAGAACTTTGGCTGAAGAAAATAGAAACTGAACTTTGGCTTCTAGGTGTGCAATGTTGAGAAGAGTTCATGATCCCACACTGAAATAATTATGAACAATGAGAAACACTTTATGCCGGAAATTTGCTGGAATTGTACAATAGGAATGTTGCAACAAGTGTGTGTGTTTCTGGCAGCATTGAGCCTGGACAACTCACTGACCTCCAGTCATTGCGTTGGAGCAGCTTTTGACTGTTCTCTCAGCATTCCAGTTTAAGATTGAATTCCTTCTGTACAGGATAAGGAACTGAGCTTCTCCCTCCATCCCACTCATTTTCTCTACTAGCCACAGAGCTGTCTTGTAATCAAAGAGCACATCAGCATCCAACTATCCATGAACAGCTCACCCCAGCAGTAGAAAGGTGCCTTGGCAAGTATAAACATCATTCACAGACAGCCTTCACAGAAAGCACCACACAACTGAAATCTGTCCTATTACCTCTGTATCTGAGGCACCACTGGCACAGTTATTCAGCCATTTGAAAATTATCTGCCCAACAGATACAAGGCAGTGGGAGCCATGAGGTGTCTTATTCTGGAGGAGAAAAAGTTATTTTTAATACTTTCTTAGATAAATGTGTGATAGGGACAAACAGACATGGGAAAGAAACGAGACACATTTTAAGACAATATATAAAAGCCATTGCAGTCCTTAATGGTATACATAAAGGTCTCCCTATAAGCTGTTGATGCCAGTTACTCTCTCCTCCCTACCTGCCCTCAGTGGGGCAGCAGTCTCTGCTGCTGATGCCCTGAGTGCACCAGGGTGCTCTTAGAGCTCTGAAGGTCAGCTACGAGTTTTCCTTTGCCAGTGTGAGAGTTGTTACACCATGATGGTATAAGTTAAAAAAAAAAATAGTAGCATACTAAACAGAGATCAGACTCTGGTCTGGTTTCTCAATTTGAAATGTCGGATCAGTGAATCTGAGCATTGCAGTATTTTGTAAGTGCCCGCATACACAGCCCTTCCTTTAGATTGCTCCTATGTCTGATTCTGCTTACTTGGGAAAGGACTGCCTGTTTTGAGCACTGTCATCAGAACCAAAAGCATTTGGTGACTCCTCTGGAATAGATTGTACTGTAGAGTCAGCTCTGTATTTTGGGACAGACGTTTCAGCTGAGTCCAGAATTTGGGTTATAAATTTGCTTTAGGTTGCTGTTCTGTCAGTAGAGGGCACCACAGTTATGTATGTACACCCCTTCCCATGGCCACACCCTAGAACAAATGCTAGAGATGGGCAGCACCAGCGTTAGGATAGGTAAGGATTCTGCACCAGTGAAGGATCTTGAATACAAAGACAAGTTTTTGATCTCAATGTGAGAAGCTCACTCTAAAAAGCACTAAGAGATGTTGCTTGTTGTATGGTTAAGATCAAACACTGATTCTGCATGTAGCTAGGACTTAGGACAATATATGAATAGGAGACATTGCAACTCCTAGTATCCTTCCTTTATTTCATTCACATCTCACTTTTTTCTTCATGATATCACATAATATTAATATTCCTAATATGAATTTTATACTGTTTTCTCTACCATTGTTTTCTGTCAAGTCCTTACTTTCTAATCATACACTGTTACATAGAAACACATATAACAGGAAAACAGTAAAGGACAAAGGGGATGCGTGAGAAACAAACAGTGTGGAGCAGAGAAAAACAGACAAGACAAAATGTGCTGAGACTTCTGTTACACAGATGTGAGAATGACATTGCCATTGTGAGTACAATACACATATAAAACAATGCTGAAACAGGTCACAGAAATGCACTGAAACTTCATGAACTCTTAATTGCACAAAATACTTGAGCAAACTAATGATGATTATCTGAAATAATTTCTTAACATTTATTCCAGTCCTCTCATTTAAAAAAAAAATCAGCCAAACTACAGAAAGTTAGTTGCTTTCTCCCTTCTTATTTTTTTCTGCTCTAGGTTTGGACCTTCTCCTTCTCTCAGTATCTCAGAAAAGGATGTTGCATTTTCACTCCTTCCTGAGTTTCTTTAGACATGTACACTTCCAGCAATATTGAAGAATTTTCATGTAAGTTTCCTGCAGCTCCACTGTATTTAAATTGTGTTTCTCCTATCTAGTTTCAAGATTTATAACAGCAAATGTGAACTGCCCCAGCTTTATACAACAGCTGGAGATCTCTTCCAGCAATAACTATATGTAGCTGTGAAGGTCCTTACACTCCAAGTAATAGTGAAAGCCTATAAAGTATATATTCACTTAGCAATTAGGCTGCCACTTTATAACTACTTCTATTTTCTGTATGAAATACTATGCATAAGCAAATTAGCCTTTTTATTCTGGCATGAAAAGGCAAACTCATAACAGCATCTGAAAGCCATTGGTACTGTTGATATTGCTGCATTAGAAAAAATGGTGTGTTCACATAGCTGTATGATGTCACTGCATGCTGCGTTGCTATTAGAGAAAAAAGATTATCCCCATTCTGGTCTTTGCATGAGAATGCAATGAAAATCTGCACCAGTTACAAAATCGTCAGGCATCATGGCTCCTTCAGTGCCAGAGACAGAGCTTCTGGAACCTGAAGAGTTTTGCAAGATGTAAAAAACCACCATTAACATCCTGCTGATTGCCTTTATGGACCTGTCATGCAGATGATCAAAACACTGATGAATTCCCTGGCTTTGCTGAAATCACATCATATAATTCCACTTTCATGAAGAGACATATAAGCCTTTCCCTGTTTGTGACTCACTGCTTGGTGTATGCTTTCCACTCAGGAGTTTCAGCAGGTCATCGGAAAAATCCTGTGCCAGGGTGTGTGGGGGGCGGTGCCTCCACAAAGTTAATATTAGCATTCCCCTTGGAAGAGGAGAGCTTTGAGAACCGAGCACACTGTGTGTCTGTGTATCCTGCTAGAGCGCAGGAGAAGTCTGCGGGTATGCACGGGGGCGGAGGAGGAGCGGTGACTTCCACGGTGCCGTGCGCTCGTAGCGCGCCCCGCGCTGAGCAGCGAGGATGTTCCGCAGCAGAGAAACCTGCGGTGCACCTGGGCTCAGCCCTCCCGGCGTAACTGCACTGTCCAGCAGCAGCCATTGCCCGGCTCTGAGATCGACCCTTTGCATCCTTTTCCTTCTTTCTTTCGCTCTTTTGAAATTGAGGAAGAGGAAATTTACAGATCCATGGGTTATTCCCACTGAAATTTTCCACCGTGTTTTTTTTCCCGCTGTTTTGTTTTGACATACGTATCTTTAATAAATATAGATGTTTTGTTTTTTCTTTTTTTTTCTTTTCTTTTTTTTTTTTTCTTTTTTTTTCTTTTTTTTTTTCAGAAACAGCACTTTCCACTAGATGGAGACAGGACACTGGATCACTTTGTCCTCCAGAAGGACACTGACAATCAGGAACACAAAATAAAGCCCAAACATGAGGAAACCCAGGATTTTATTCATCCTCCACTTGCAGGAAGCAATGGAGAGGATGACAAAGAGCAGCATGATGAAGAGGAGGACAATTGCACAGAACAGACCATTGCTGCTGACTGTCACCGGGGCAAAGCTGTTAACCACAGCGTACAGGAGCCATGGAAGAGGAAGGCTGTTAAGAAACAGAAAAATTAATTTAAGACACTGCAGAAGTCCAGAAGGGAGCACTAGGAAGTTTCTGGTGACAATTCAAAACACAACCGAAGGCTTCCTGCATAAAGTAGGAGGAGTTTCAACTCTTCTAATAATTGCATAAATATAAATTGTAAGCTTTCTCATGGTTCTTGAGGAGAGCACATGGGATTTCTTGCTCCCCACTCTTCCACCAATTATACTGAATTATATTTCCCTTGGCTGGCAAATTAGCTGGCATCCTGTCTGTGAAGAGGAAAACCCCTTTCATTTGTTTCTAGATTTCACACCATCTGTAGAAGCTACTTGCACTCTTTCCAAGAGCCTGCCTGACAGGAGGGTGGGTTGCAAAGAAACATGTCTTTGTCATGAAGAACCAGCACTCTGCAAAGCACTGCCCGCAAAATTTCGCCCTTAAATATCTTTGTCCACATTTACTGTATAAACCTCTGTTAAACTGTGAACTTCAATTGAACCTCAGCTTAACTTCTATTTCTGTGTTTGCTGTCATTGCATTTCTCATCTCTCACGCCACAGAAGGAGACAATATCCCTCTGCAAGATGTCAAGCTGAAATAAATATTTAAGACACTGATTGGAGCTTAGCAGGCTTAGAAAGCATGAAGCGAGTTGTCAGAAGCTCACAACATTAAAACTTTGAATAAGCAGCTCAGGAGAGAATAATTTATTACAGCTGCAGTACTAACTACACCAGTCTACAGCTCATCTGTGCCATATCTGTTGTAAATATAGCAGACTGGTACAGGACAAAACCATTTCCATTGGCAGGATGATTAAATTTTTGTAATTTAAAAAATTACATTTTTTAAAAAGAAAGAAAGCACTGCAAAAGATAAATAATTTTGTAATGCATCCTCTATATGCTACGTTGGAGGACATGATTTTAGTGTATCTTACAGGTTTGCTGCACATAGATATTTCAAACACTTAATGTTTCTGAATTAATAGGAAATTGGCCAAGTTTTCCTACTATGTCTAAAGTACTGCCATTAGCTAACAGATAAAGTTAAAGATTTATTTACTATACACTCTAATTTCAGGATCTTTTTTTGTACCTTTGTGCAGTTGCTGGTATATTTTCAGCTGTGAAAACCAGGATTTCTTCTACAACCAGGCTGTCTGACACTGTAACTATGACTAGACCTGTTCTTCTGTTTGTGTGTGATAGCAAGAAACAACCAAAGATGGAGAAATTGCAAGTATGGATATGATTCTCAGTATCTCCATCCTGTGCTGAAGATGGGAAGGTGGGAACAAAGACTTTATCTGTGTATTTCCTGCACATTTTTGAAACACTGAGGTATAGATTACATTACTTCTGAACCTGATTTACCTTCGTCTCAAAACATCAAAAAAGAATTTGAATTACTACATTATGCCACAAATCATTACCCTAGAGCTGCCATGAAGCAGTGAAGTGTAAGTAGAAAACTTCTGCACTATCTCATGGAGCTTCACATTGTCAGAGCTATAAAAAGGGTCCTTTTTGTTAACAGAGAATTGGTTTGTAATTTGGGACTTGTCAGGTATAGAAAAGAAAGTTAATCACATATCAACACCAGCCTAAACGAGTTACACAAGACAATGACTTTCTCTTGTTATTGCAGCAAACATGTTGAATACTGCAGAGGCAATGAATTGTTCCTGATCATCATTTATAAAGAAAGCTCTAGTATAAGCACAATGAGTGGTAGCAGAAAGCAAGCAGCAACCTCACAAAAATATAAAAAGCTTTGAAATTCCTTTTTGGAACAATGTCCTTGCACAATTTTAAAGTGCAATTCACTTGCCCAAGCCTCTCTGTAACATATCAAAGCAAGGATTAGGCAACAAATTTATAACATTTTTTCATGCAGATATCTATAAACTTCAGAGCACTTGCCACAGTTACATTCCCTGCATATTTGCAACACTCTCCTTTTTAAACATGGGCAATACTACAGCAATGTGCTAAGAACAAAAGACTTGATTAAAATAGACACAATTTTCTTGGTGTAGAACTTACCCCACTGTGATGTCAAATATATTGCTTCCAACAGAACTGGATACAGCCATGTCCCCCAGACCTTTGCGTGCTACAATAACACTGGTAATAAGGTCAGGAATGGATGTGCCAGCAGCTAGAATTGTCAATCCCATGATTTCTTCAGTAATACCAATGGTCTCTCCAACCTAGAACGGTTTAAATAAAACCAGAAAAAAGTGTCCTGCAGTGAAGAAATGTTTTGAACTGTCCTGGACTTTCCCACTAGCTTGGAGCATACCAGGCAAGATCAGAGAAATACTAGTTTTCACGGATTTCCCCATGTATCAGGAGAAAGATAAGACCTTCAAATAGAAGCATAGGTATTGACAGGCAGTTGCTGATGTTTCTGATGTTACAAGAATGATCAAGTCCTGTGGTCAGGCCAACCACAGGTCTCTGAACTACTTTCCATTTAGTGAGTGCCGATTCACTTCACCCATGGTTACAGCTCCCGAAATAAAGCAGCACCCAGCATGAGATAGATGGACTCTGATTCGAAATTATCTTTTTCAGTGCAAAACATAATGCATGGCTTTTATTTTGTACCAGTATCACCTCCTTACCTGGTGTGCCCACCAGACCATCAAGTAAGAAAAGAAGGCAATCCAGCTGATAGAGCCAAAAAATGTGAGAGGAAAAAATTTTCTTGATGTCTGAAACAGAAACAACGAGAAATAGTGAAAACCTATATTGAAGGGTGACATGCCATACTCTTAATTGCTTCTCAATATGAGAGGGCCTTCTCATTTTTTCTGATGGCCTGTTCTAAGCAACTGTTCTGATCATCATCAGATGATCAAAATACCTGTTAAGAAAGGTGAGAAACAGATGCCCTGGCATTGGTGTATACATACCTATGCCTCATTCTTCCAATTGCTTCAGTGATAAAACAAGATCTCCTAAGAACTTGTATGATGAATGGCAAGTTCTGGGTTGTCATTTTTATCATAACTTGTTACGATGCAGTTTGCCTATGTGTTTAGCTCAACAGTGGTTTGACTTCTAAATTTATTAATAATTTCATGTTTCTTCAGAATGAATGTTTTCAAATTGATTCAACAGATGCCCATATATTTCCTTCCTACATTAGTAACTTTTTGCAATGAATTTCACAGTCAGTATAAAAAAGACTGCCATATGGCAGAGCTAAAAACATGTACACCTAAAATCTATTACAGCATTTACTCTGCTTGTGAAAACTACTCACTTTCTCAATAGAAGATATGTTAAGCACATATTTTCCATGCTTCGTGGATTTGTAGAGAAATTTAATGTTTTAATGTTATAAAAACATGCAAAACATACTGTCAGGCCCTTCAATTAATTAAAAACTGTGCAAGACCAAAGTAACTTCATTTTCATTTTCACTGTATACCTTACTAGTGTCAGATTTTGAACAGTGTTCTTGCAGCCAATGAATGGGTCATTTGGATTAATGATTTATTTTGGTTTCTGTTCTTTCCAATCTTTTGCATTTTCCATATTTCCTATTGACTAACTGAATCTATGTAGCAAAAAGAGGTCAAGTTAACTACTAAAGGAAGGAAACAAAACTGCAGTACTGCACCAGGCAAATACTATCTAAATCAAATCAGTGCTTAAAATTAAATTTGTCCTGTGAATGAATTCTATCAGTCTTTCTTTATGGTCATTGACCTTCTGAATGCACATCTCATCCCAGATGATTTCTGACATGTGACTATCAGAGTCCTACAAATTTGCATGAATAACCAGTAGGACTGCTTGTGGAAATAAGTTATACCACTCTGAATGGCTCTTTCAGCTGCTGCTCAGTCCTGCAGTACTTCTTCCCATTTGGTCCTCACTAAATCCACTTCCACTCCAGAATTTTTGTGCCCCCTTTCATTGCAGGTCATGTCCCTGCTGCACCAGGAGGCTCATTAAGACTGTGGATCATTCTAGGTGTTGTGGGTGTATATGGGATTGCAGGGCTTTCCCTCAATGTGACTTTTGGAGAGAAAATACCATTTGTTCTGATTCAGATTCCTCAAGCCATAATAAACACTTCTTTTTTTAGGGAGATTACAGAGCTGCACATTCAGCTTTTCTTATATAACAAACTCAACAGGCATTTATATGAAACAGCTTCACATTTAGGAACTGATCAGCAGAGAACCACGGGGTGGCTGTAGACCAAGAGATGATCAGTACATTGGGATGGCCATTGGAGCTGGCCAAGCAGGAATGTCACTGTGTTTTGCCAGCTGAACCTGAAAACAATGAGTCTGGTCTCTAGCTCAGTGAGACTGTGTAGACTTTCTGCTGATGTAACTGGAATGAGCCTCAAACCATTTTATGAATCTGTGATTCTAAACTCCCTCATAATATAAATAACTGAACATCTGCTGGAGTAAAAGTGGTCCAGTAGGTGTTTCAAATGGATTACCCTTGAATAACCACCATAATAAGCACCTGGAAACATCCTTTTCACATAAATTCCACTACTGTCACAAGCACTGTTTTTAGAACTACACAGGGTACTTTGGTTGATCTATTTCTTAACTGCTTCTCAACTCATTACAGAGTTACTTTTTCAAAAGAGAGTTCTAAATTTTTATCAAACCAGAAAATATGATAATGAACTTATGATATTTAAAACCTACTCAGATGGAATTTTAAGTTTAAAATCAAAATTTTATATGCATTGGGTGACAGAAGACCTTAATTTGACAAGGAACACAATTTGAAAGAAACATATCGATGGTTGTTACAATGATCTGATGCCAGTGGGAGCAGAATTAAGACTGGTAGAAATAAATTAATCTAAATAGCAATTTCCTCTTTTAAAACTAAGCAGCTAGCACTTTTTTACTATTCCTAGTAGTCAACTTTTCCAACTTCCAACGTTTTTCATCTTCCTTGTAAAAGCTCTGATCTTTTGGCAAGACATATGATTAATGAGACAATGAAGCATTAAACCTGTTGGAACTGGTCACAAAATCTGCACAGAGCACCTTGCAGCAATGCAATTTTAATGACCACTGCACAATAGTCAAGATTTAAGCATACACTGGCTTAAGCAAAACTAATACAACCAGAGTCATATTGGTCAGTAATAGCTCTCTGATGGTGTGATTATATACATCAAATGTTCTTGCAAAACAAGGAGACACTGCCTATCTGAGTCAGACACCCATGGAATTTGGATGGCTAAGAATTACGAGTCAGTAACTTTGCAGCATGTGTACTCCTCGCCTGTTTCAGCTAATCCTCTCCCACTAAAATTAACTGATAAGCAGCAGTCCAAGATACTTTAATAGGCTTAACACTTAAATTACCTATTTTTAAATGGGGAACATTTAAATTCAGAAAGGGCAAAATTTAAAGCTTGTACATTTCACAGGAGATTAAATAAAAAATGGACTCCACAGATGCTGCTATATAATGTGCATATAGATGAAAATTTGAAAAAGCTATAACCAGAATGCTGATTCTTTTTTGTATGCAGGATTTGATTCCAGACTGTAACAATAATAATGATGCTTGTTTTGTAACTAGTTCCATCACACTTTTGAGATTTATGTAATTTCTACTCCCTAGCTCTTTGAAATACAGAGAGCTGCCAATTCTAAGCATTTTCCTAGAAGAATTAGTCAGAGACAGCAGACACCAATACTGCTCTCCATCTTTTCAGTAGTTGTTGTAGTGGTTGCCCTGTAAAGACAGAGTGCAGTTTATTAGCAATTGGCTCTTTTGTGGTCCTAGTAACAGATAAATGAGAGAAGCCATGGCTCATTCAGTTCATATGCTATTTTCCTTTAACAAAAGCAAAAGGATTTGTCGTTCCACTGTATATTAGATGGATTGGCACTGTTCCTGTCTATCAGAAACTTTAAGAACATTTTTCTTGATACATTTCTATATATTTATTTAATGCCAGTGTCTGAAAAACAGGCCTATAAGTAGCAAAAATAATCCAGGTATGAAGGCTTTTCTTCTAAGAGCTTGATCCTGGAAGGCAGTATGTGCTGAATAATTTGGAAGGTAACTCTTCTCATTTTAGCCAGCATTATTACCAACATCTTTAACCTGAATGATTCACATGTTTGTCTCGTTCATAAATGTATCTGCATTGCAAAGTTTGATCTTTTTTTCACACTTAACAGTGCTTAAATCTGATTACTCAGAACCTGCTCTTCTAACTGGATCTGTACAGGAACATGTTGTCCTTGTCCCCTTGGTAACAGTGCATCTCTGTATGGCAACGAGAGTTCATGGAAGTTGTAGCTCTTCGTTTGTGATGGGAATTTGCAGAGATAGAAGGAACTCCCCCGTATGGGTCCAGTGATGGCAGGACTGGAGCCCCAAGAGACATTTTTCTGGCCACGTAAAAGCATGGACAATGGAGTAAGGTCATAATAAAAGAGGTGGTGTTCAATGCCTGCTCCTGACCTAATGGGGCACCTTGGTCACATAATTTTTCTTTCAGTCTTTCAGTATCTGTTACTCCAGGAGGCGGGCAGTTACATATGTGACCTTCACATAGCCACGGGGGAAACAAGCCATTAGTACTGGAAAAATACCCATTATTGTTCAAAACACCTGAGAAAAAGCTCAGGAAAAGAATTCTCTAAGGGCACACCTACCTCTGGGATATGCCAACAACATTATTGCTGTTATAGTAAGGATTTTAATATATACTGGCTTGATGTGAGCAGGTGTTATTAAGGCACTAAACACACTAAAACTTCTCAGCTAGTCAACCAGCTGACAGTTAGCTGAACTAATGCATAATCTACTTTAAGTATATAAAAATCTGCGTATGTGTGCACCAGAGCATAATAAGGCATCAGGACTTTGCTAACTTTAGAACCAGAGACCTTGTCTACAAAATAATTTTTCTAGAGCTTCTGGGTTTCACAGAACTAAACATATCTCAGAATAGCACAAATAAATGCAGGCAAACCATCTCCTTTGTGTGGAGATAAAATATACATTAGAAAAGACTCTAGATAGAAAGAAGAACTTACTGAAAAGTGGACACCCACAGAGGATGCCAAAGGCTCCATATGGTCATTCAAATCAGTATATAGCACTCAAGCATTCACTTTATATATGCATATGCTAATCTAAGCATCCTGATGCAGAATTTGGGTTTCTGACTAAAATTACCACACTTGCAAATTGAGCCCCTGCTGGCAGACCTACGTAAAAAGCCTAGTTGAGTATTATTTTAGGTTGGCTTTAACTTTTATCTCATAGATTTCATTGAAAATTGTTTTCTGATGCATATGGTGAGCTGTGATAGCAGGCCCCATTTTTGTTAGGAAGGGATTAGTGGGGATGGCACACAGAAATAAGTGAGAACATTTTGAAGATATATTAATGAAGCATACTTAAAATGTTAGGTAGTTGATACAACCGTCTGGTTAATTCTTTGACAGCAATGTTCAAAGTAAGCAGATTGTCATGCTGATACAGCCCATTACCTCTTGTGTTAATCTACATGTAATTACAAACTTTTTTTTTTCTGTATAAACTACTCCTTTCAGTGAATGGAGTTTTAAAACTCTGTTGTCAACTTGCGTATTTGGAACATATATCCATGTTTATCTTTTGTGGTATGGCAGGGTGTTCTAGCTGCTGGATGTCAGCATGGAGTTCTGTTGTAAATGGTACTAGTGTTAATAATCACATACATACATCACATAGTTGCAGGCAACTTGTCAAGACACTCACTCTCCAAAACTATTATTTAAAAAATGTTCTCATTTGTACAGTACAGAATATTGGATAAAGCTACAGGTTTACTTATATTAGCTTCAGATTTTCAAAATTCAAAATAATGCCCATAAATATTTCACTCTTATTTTAGATCAAATTATGAAAAAAACCACAAGGATGGTTTTGAATGACAAAAGAGGGCATAAATTCAGAAATAAACAATCTTGAAATCCATGTAGTATGTTCTGTGTGTTATGTTCAAAAGTGATTTCTCCAGTTTTCTGGAATCTTTAAGAAAAAGAAAGCTTAAAGATTGGGAAGGGAAAAAGCATCAGAAGGGAAAATGTCACTTTATAGCCTTTGGAACCTTTTATTTAAAATCAAGTCAGAGATCTTATTTTAGCTTCTTTCTTGCACTGAATTGCAGTTTTTCAGCATGTGGGATGGGAAGGCTTTTCACTGTGTGTGAGCAGGAAAGAAGAATTCAGGGTGTTGATTTATAAACTTATGTGCTGCGCATGCCTCTCTTGCAGCAGTTTTAAACCTGGTTTTGATCCAGAAAGGAAAAGAGATTAAAACACCACTAATTTTTTTTTTCAGGTCTTGATGCTGTCTCTTGGTTACTGTCCATGAGGTTTCCCAGTAAGATCTAGTTGTATACCTAAGTATAAAATGGGTAAGCCTTGGTAACTAGTCAGTCTTACATTACTTCAAGCTGTGTTTAGGACAAAACTAGCAAGTATTTTATATGTGAAAGGACTTATGGATCTCATCCTAGTATGAAAATTACAAGATTATAGATGGAAGACAAAGGTCTAATAGAACATAAGTTTAAGAGAAACACATATCATTATCTTTGAACTACAGAAAAAATTTAGACAGTCTAAAAACCTTCCAGTCATACCCTTTAGGGCACTGCACATAGACAGATACTCAGCACTCATGTGTTCAGCAGAGATTCAGAAATATAAATGTGGAGGTCCCAAAGAATTTTTTTCAGACTGTTCACTTTATATCATAAAGTATAAGTGAATACAAATTATAATCTTTATAGAGCTATTACCAACCAGTTGCTCATAAACACCCATTTGCCATTTGAAGATTTGAATACTAATGTTGTGACGACTTTTTTGAAGAAAAAAAATTTAAAAAACCTAATAGCTCTAGTTCTTTTTGGCATTTAACTAGAGAGCCATCTTTCAGAACACACTGACTTACCACAACAGTTACTTACAGGTTTTCTGACGTCTGGCAGGGTAGCCCACAGTGGAAAAACAATGGGTAACACGAGAAGATAGGTGACCTGCTTGCGTGGGGTTTCAGGCCAGGCCAGGCTGAGAGGCTGTTCCTCCTCATCCTCTTCGTTCTGTAAGAAAAGCTCCAGTGAGCAGATTATCAAAGTGGATGAATGAAGTTAGAGATTCTTTCAAAAGGAGTTCAAGGACAGTGTTGTGTTTCAGGGAGAACCACGGTGTCTGAAAACATTGCAGTAACCCCACACCTACCTAACAACATTAGCTAGGACACACCAAAAAAGACTTTGGCTGGACTGCGAGGTATCCCTACAGCACAGGGTGCTGAGGATGTCCATTTGTTGACAATGTGGCTGGTCCCTTGGATTGCACAGGGTGTCTCTGACAAGTGTTCCCACGGCTCTCCGTTGGGATGTGGGCTAGTCTAGTCAGGGGTTAACTCATCTGGGTTGCATCAAGCCTGGCCACACAGACAAGAGAGAGAGAGAATGCGTGCACATGTGTGCCTGTGTTTGGGCACACACAAACACTCACACACACACTCACACACTCACACACAGACACACTCACACACGCATCTTTATGCATGCATATAGATGTATACAT
Source organism: Dicaeum eximium (assembly GCA_013396995.1). Taxonomy (NCBI): domain Eukaryota; kingdom Metazoa; phylum Chordata; class Aves; order Passeriformes; family Dicaeidae; genus Dicaeum; species Dicaeum eximium. Next base: position 64,579 of record VWZP01010950.1, on the reverse strand, counting down.
GTATCTAACTTCTTAAGCCTTTGCAAGTAACTTGAACCTTATTAATAAATATATATGCATATATATATATTGATATGTATTGTCTTCTCTGCAAGGAGATAGGGTATTTCAGGCACCTGTGGAGCTCTAGTGCTAAGCTGCTGGGGTCAGACTGGGCTGCTCAGGGCTCTGCCCATTCAAACTGTGAAACAAACAAGGACAAGAGATGGCCCACCTTCTCTGGGCCCCAGCACTGTTGCCGGGTTGTCCATGTGAGGAAAGGGCTTTTCCTTGTCTCTGCCCAAAGACTCCTGTGTGTTCAGACCAGTCACAACACAGCAGTGTTCCTAACAACTTGGTGCTAAAACTGAAGACGCTTCTCTCCAATTTGTGTCGCTGATTTTCACATCGGTCCTTAGTCTCCATTTATGTGTAAGCTGCCCACCTGTCATTCCTCTTGTGGAGTAGGTGTATAGGAACTTTCTCCTATGACAGCAAACATTTGGCTGCCACACACTTCTCTTTCCTTAGACTGCTTCTGCTAACAAAATGGAGCAAGTATAGTGGGCATGACTCAGCCTTTTGCACACACGTATTAAAATAATTTTTAAATGGTTAACATAGGTAGCTGATGTCTCCAGAACTGCACATAAATTGCAGAATCAGGCAACTGAAAAAATGGCCTGAACAACACTTTCACACAGATGTGTGTAACACAAATGCTGTTAAAACTGTGGAAAGATTTCTAGAGAGCTCAATGAAAGCCAAAGAAGTCTGAGAGCACTCAGTGAAAACTGTTTGACAACGAGTGATATATGATGGCTGCTTCAGGTAGTGTACTTGGGTTTTATTTTTGAAAAAAAGATAATAATTGAGACATCTCCACAATATGCATGTTACTCCTCCTATAGATTTATAGTCAGTTTCTTTTCAGTTATTGCCCTGTATTAAGATTGCCTACATAAACCTTATGACAATGCTATATGAAGCAATCATTTAAATTTCAACATCAGTTGTTCTTTTGTAAGCAAAAGAGTTATTGATGAAATGTCACCATATGTTGATACCGTTAATAACATCCTACTTACTGCTAATTTTGAAGAACTGGTCTTGATTATTCCACTATTGTGAGCTTCTGAATTGTTCAACTACCTGAACTAATCCGTACCTACAGAAGCAGGCTCAGCTCTTAGCTTGGGATCTTTCACTATGAAGATATCACCTGAAATCAGCAGACTGCAAGCAGATTCTTATTTACCTCTTTACACACTGACAAGTCACAGCTATTTTTGAGTTACATGTTGATGTTAACAGAGGACAGTATTTTGCTAACCCCTATACTTTGTGAAACTCCCAAGTGGCACAACTGTGAGTTTACTTTACTGACAACAGTAGAGTGACCACGTCACAATGGTTATAATCATTAAAAAAACAAAAAAAAAAGTATACACACAATTTGTAGCACTCAGTACTTCAGCACAGTACTTCAGAGGCTCCTGAGCAGCTGAAGAGGCTAACTTTTGCCTTTAGCTTTCAGCTCTTCACTGAAGTGGACATACCATGCTTCATTGCTGGGAATCTACTGAAGCCTGACTTCAGAGGAACTGTGCAGGAGGAGAAGTTTGTGAGGCTACTTCCCAAATCCAAATCCATTCATTTTCCATTCTGGTAAATGGTTTTGGGGTGAGAAAATAAACCTGAGACACAGGCTCAGCTTTGAAATATGATGACCAAGATAAAATTTGAGCACAAAAGGACCAATTAAAGGGTTGCCTAGGTAACTCTTTCTGAATGTCCTCTGTGTAATTCAATCAGGCAACTCAGCTGGAATAAAGCTTTCTAAGTGACTCCTGCATAAACAGCACTGAGTGGCAAAGTACTTCCTGAATTGCCATCTTTAGAGATTAGCCATGATTAATAATTATATTTAATCACAACAAAATTTTACATCAGTCTGAGTTTGCACGTGAGTCTTAAAAATATCTAGACAGTAATGCCTATGTTGGTTCATGCAATACTGTACAGTACACACTAGCTCAACACTGGGCCTTGTTCTGTTCTCATGTCTGTGTCAAACACCTCTGGGTGTGCATGAGCACAGAGGCAACATGAGTGGCTGTAGCAAAGAACCACAAAGAATTGGTTTTAGAGAGTGCCAGATGTCTCCTGAGAAACCTTTCTGATTCTGTTCAAGATCTGTTCAAGATCTTTTCACCTTCCAGTTGTCCTACATCACTCCTTTCCCCAAGACAACTATCCCCAAAATATAAGGCCAAACACAAGCTCACAGTGCAGGCAAAACACTTTTTCTTGCTAGTTTAACTCCAGGATACATTACAGATGTCGCAGAATGGGTATTCTTTTCCTATTTTGTAAATTGGATTTTGCATCTGATTTTTGACCTTCCAAAATCAGTGAAAGTAATGAAGTTTGAAGTATTTGTACTTCCATGCTTCAAAGCATGCTTCAAAGCTTCCATGAATTTCAAAGCAATACTAAATTATCCACTGATGTTGAAGAAAAGAATGGGAAATAATTTCGGCAGCTCTAAAGCCACACAAATGCGAGTGTCGTGCTGTGGACTAAGCAGCAGGGAAAGAAAATGACTCAGCACAGATTTATGGCAGAGATTGCATGCACTGTCTGTAGCTCCAGCCATGTACATACTGAATATGCACTATCACAGTATGTAGACACTAATCCCAAAAATACAGCTTTATTTCAGTCTGTATGATGAAAACTCTGTACTTGCAATATTCAGTATGATTATATTATGCAATGCTAAGAAGAAAATGTAATTATAACATGATATATACCCAGGAATTCAATTGTCTAAACACATATGATGATACCAATTTAGATACCTTGTGGTATCTGCCTTGACCTCCACATGCTTTAACAGAAGTGAAGAATATTCTGCACACTTTATGACACACCTGCCACCACTGTGGAAAGATCTCAATTTCTTTAGGGCAGCTGAAGTGCTACTACCTACCCATCTCCACTCCAAAACTCATTCCCTGCCATGACTCTGTAGCTAATTAACTTCAAGGACACTGGACTGGATGTATGGGAAAGCTGCATCACCTGATATGATGAACTCTGATGCTAATCCATTAGAAAGAAACTGCCGCATTAAGTCAGAACAAAAACTAATTTACACCAGTACCTTGCAATGATCAGACATGGGCAGTCAGAGACTAAGTACTGGAATATGGCATAGTTTTTAATCTTACACAAATTCATAGAATCATGGCAATATTTAAGCTGGAAAATACACTTTAGATCATCAAGTCCAACCATAAACCTAACACTGCCAGCTCCATCACAAAATCATGTCCCCAGGCACCAAACCTACACACATTCTGACCTACACACATTCTAAATACTTCCACGAATGGTGACACAACCACTTTTGTGCTTGGTAATTGATCTGAGGCTTGACAACCCTTTCCATGAAGCAATTTTTGTAATATTTGATCTAACCTTCTCTGACACATCTTGAGGCCATTTCCTCTTGTCCTGTCACTTGCTACTTGGGACAAGCCAGCCCTACCTGGTAACGCCCTACTTTCAGGCAGCTGTAGAGAGCGGTAAGGTCTCCATTAAACTTCATTTTCTCCAGGCTGAAAAACCCACCTCCCTCAGCTACTTCCTACAGGATTTGTGCTCCGCACCCAACACCAGCCCCATTGTCCTTCTAGGACACACTCCAGCAATTCAATGTCTTTCCTGTAGTGAAGGGCCCAAAAATGAACACAGGATTTGAGATGTGGCCTTACCAGTGTCAGGAGTACAGCAGGAAAATCACTGCACTGGTCCTGCTGGCCACACTATTGCTAATAAAATAGGATGCCACTGGACCTCTTGACCACCTGGGCACACAGCTGGCTCATGTTTAGTTGCTGTTGGCCAGCACAGAATCACAGCATCATAGAATAGTCAGGGCAGGAAGGGACCTCTGGAGATCTAGACTAAATGACCCCCAGGTCCTTTCCCACCATGAAGTTTTCCATCCACTCTTCCAGAGCCTGTAGCATTGTTGCATGGGGTTGTTGTGACCCAAGGGCAGGGAACAGCATCTGGCCTTACTGAACCTCATACCACTGGCCTCAGCCCATGGATCCAGCCTGTCCAACCCCTCTGCAGAGCCTTCCTACCTTCCAGAAGATCAACACTCCAACCCAACTCCCGTCATATGCAAAATGACAGGGTGTACTTGATCCCCTTATCCAAATTATCTGTAAAGACATTAAGAGGACTGGCCCAGTACAGAGCCCTGGAGAACCCCACCAGTGACTGACAGCTGGATTTACCTCCATTCACCACCGCTCTTTGAGCCCTGCCATCCACTCAGTTTTTTACCCAGTGAATTGTCCGCACCCAGTCCACCCATCCACACTGTGGAAAGCCAGTATCTCCAGAGGAATGATGTGGGAAATGGTGTCAAATGCTTTACTAAGGTCCAGGTAGACAACATCCACAGCCTCTCCCATATTTACTACATGAGTCAATTTGNGCCCAGTACAGAGCCCTGGAGAACCCCACCAGTGACTGACAGCTGGATTTACCTCCATTCACCACCGCTCTTTGAGCCCTGCCATCCACTCAGTTTTTTACCCAGTGAATTGTCCGCACCCAGTCCACCCATCCACACTGTGGAAAGCCAGTATCTCCAGAGGAATGATGTGGGAAATGGTGTCAAATGCTTTACTAAGGTCCAGGTAGACAACATCCACAGCCTCTCCCATATTTACTACATGAGTCAATTTGTCATAGGAGGAGAACAGGTTGGTCAAGCAGAACCTGTGTTTGACAAACCCAGGCTGGCAGGGCCCGACCTCCTTATGTCCTGCATGTGATGGCACTCAAGGTGATCTGCTTCATGACAGTCCTTGGCATTGAGGTCAGACTGACAGGCCTGTAGTTCTCTAGATCCTACTTCCTGTAACTGGGCATCACATTTGCCAACTCCGGTCAACTGGGACCTCCCTAGTTAGCCAGGACTGCTGGTAAAAGATGCAAAGATGGCTTGTGAGCTTCCATCAGCACCCTCAGTACTCTTGAGTGGATCCCACCCAGCTAAGCAGACTGACAGGCCTGTAGTTCTCTAGATCCTACTTCCTGTAACTGGGCATCACATTTGCCAACTCCGGTCAACTGGGACCTCCCTAGTTAGCCAGGACTGCTGGTAAAAGATGCAAAGATGGCTTGTGAGCTTCCATCAGCACCCTCAGTACTCTTGAGTGGATCCCACCCAGCTAAGCAGTATAGCAAGTCACTGACCATTTCCCCTTTGATTATGGGGGCTTCATTCTGTTCCCCATCCTTGTCTTCCAGCCAGGGGTCTTATTGACCCTGATGACAGCCAATCTTGCTGTTAAAGAATATGGCAAAAAAGGCATTCCATACCTCTGCTTTTCCCTTATTCCTTGTCACAACATTTCCTGTTGTATCCAGGAAAGGATGGAGATTGTCCTTAACCCTCGTTCTGTTGCTGACATCTTTCTCAAACACCTTTCATTTCTAGAAACTACTGCAGAAGCCAAATGAAGTTCTAGATGGGCTTTGGCCATCTAATTTTCTCCCTGCATAACCTTACAAAATCCTTGTAGTCCTCCTGAGCTGCCTATGCCTTCTTCCAAAGGTCATAAGCTTCCATTTTTCTCCTGAGTTCAGCCAGGCCAGTCTTCTTCCCAGAGAGCTCTTCTTTCAGCACATAAGGACAGCCTGCTCCTGCAGCTTTAAGATTGTTTTTTCAAACAATGTTCAGTCTTCCTGCACTCCCTTGTCCCCCTGGGACCACATCCCAAGGAACGCTATCAACCAGTCCTGTAAACAGGCCAGAGTGTACCCCCTGCAAGTCCCAGGCAGTTCTGGCAGCCCCGCTGCCCGCCCTCCTTCCAGCTTTGAGAATAGAAAGAAGCTCTCCTTTCGTGGTCTCTGTGCCCAAGATGGCTCCTGGCCACCACATCTCCCAGTAATTCCCCATTCACAAGCAGCAGGTCTAGCTGGGCACCTTCCCTGGCTGGCTTCCTCACCCACCGTGAGAGAAGTATCAAGGCATGTTTCACACAGTTCAGAAACCTCCTGGGCTGTTCCATTTCTGTTCCATATTTCCAGCAGACATCAGGTATGTTGGAGTGTCCCAGAAGAAAAAGGTCCAGCAATTGTAAGACTTCCTCTAGCTGCTTATAGTATATTTTTGTCTTCCTCTGTGAACTGTTTGGATGGTCTATAGTAGACTCCCACCAGGATACTGATTTTGTTGATCTTACCCATAAATACTCAACCCTTTTATCACCATCATCAAGCTCAAGAAAGTCAAACACTCCATAACATACAAGGCTACCACACCACCTCTCCTTCTTTGCCTATCCCTTCTGAAGAGTTTATAGCCATCTATTGCATCACTCCAGTTGTCTAAGTAATCCCACCATGTTTATGCTACTGCAATTACATCATAGTTTTCCATCTGCTCAATGGCTTCCAGTCCCTCCTGTTTGTTGTGCATGCTGCATGCATTGGTGTAGATGCACTTTAGGTGGGCTATCAGTCCTGTCATACATTGGGTGGGAAGGAGCCTCAATTATTTTGTGACAATATATTCTCAGGTGCTTGTGTTGTTTCTAATGGGCTGATGATGCTCAGGTCTTTGCAGCTTTATATGGATCATGACCTACCACCTCCACTGAGATGGTGAAGGTGCTATGTGAATTAGCACAGGGGCATTTCAAATGTGCTTTGGTGTACTCAGCACAGGATGGAGCAGACTGAAGGACCATACTAGCACACTGCTCCTCAAACACTGATGTGCCACTCCTAGGCTTATCTCTAGCATGCCTGGTTTCATCCCTTTCTTCTTTCAAATCAGTTAAAGGCTCTTTCAGTAAGTCCTGCTAACTCTGATCCCTTTGCCCCTTTAAGACAGGTGTAACCTGTCTGTCATCAGCAGACCCAGACTTGTTTAAGCCAAACCATAATAAAAAAATCCCTAGAATTATGGTGGTGACACCACTCTTGGAGGAAGTTATTGACCTTCTGAGTCGTCCTGTTTCTTCCTGCATCATGTCCTGCAACTGGAAGCATACAGAATGACATACTTATCCCTTAACCAGCCATTAAAGATTTAGGCATAGCTGCATTAGATCCTCACATATGATAATCATTACAGTGTTTCTATGAAATCTTTACTAATTCTGTCATTCTTTTTACTCTTTATGCACAGGATCCTTATTTCTTCTGGCTGATGTTTGAGACTGTCTTTTTTTTACAGAGACATCTGCAGTGCTGAATATAAAATGTGTACTAATACCTAAATGGGATATTTGTGGTATTGTGACATATATTTTATTGTTATTATTATTAATAATGATGATAAGGAAATGAATCCTCGATTAGGAAAATGCCCTCTTTGCATCTTAAGAAATGAGATTAGAAGTGTTAGTCTGCTTGGTGTTCTCTTTCATACATCTGTAACAAATATTCTTTTGAACCACTCTACATACATTCAAAACTCTGTTCTTGCTACTTCAGCTCTTCTTTTATTTAAATCATTACAAACAATTAAAAAGGTATAAAACCTATGGATGTTCCATATTTCACAGTTCTTTATGCACGAACATCTATCAAATGTTCTTATCTGTAATTCCAGGGAAGAAAACACCTACTGGTTTGCTCAGGACTGTTTTAGAAACATGGGATGGTTTGGGTTAGAAGGGTCCTTAAAGATCACCTAGTTCCAACTCCCCTGCCATGGACAGAGGCATCTTCCACTAGACCAGACTGTTCAAAGCCACCACCCAGCCTGGCCATGAACACTTCTACAGTTCCAGATGGGGCATTCACAACTTCTCTGGGCAACCTGTTCCAGTACCTCACCACCCTCATAGTAAACAATTTCTTCTTAGTATCTAATCTAAACCTATCCAATTTTCCCAGTAAAAATTTTCCAAACAGAGAAAATTGTGGTGTGTTTCACATTGTGTAAACAGTACAAAAATACGGTGACATTTCATCCACAATTATTTTGTTTATAAACAACAGCTTATAGCAAACTCCATCTGCCAAAGTCACAAGGTATTCACTCCTAGCAAACATCACAAAATCACTGTCTCCATAGAGGCTTACAGTCATATTACATTAGGAAAAACAGTTGCTTTTCTGGCACAACATTAAACAGAATTTTACACTTTTTTTCCACACATGGGAGAAAATGGAAAACAAGTACAAAGAACCACATTAAACTTACCAGAAATACTGAATCTGCCACTGTTCACCAGCTACTCATATTGTATAGCAGCTATATCATATGAACTATAAATACCATATTCTGAGGATTAATCTTTGTCCACCTAAGATGAAGAGCTAAGCTATAAATTCTCACGCATGTACATTTCTTATGCATTCTGACTGCTGATACATTAATCAATAAAGAATTAGCATGAGGGCTCCAGAAGAAAGGAAACTTAAGACAGGAATTATGTGCAGTTCCATTTGCTTATGCTACAATATGGATATTGCACCACCTACAAAGAGGCAATTCCTTTCTTTGCTGCAAAGGACTGCTCAGGTCTTCTTTTGTTTTGGGGTGGGTTTTTGTTTGTTTGTTTGCTTGTTTGTGAGGTTTGTTTTGGAAATGAGCTCTGTACAGCCTAACTTTTCACAATGAGTAAGTCAAGAAAAACTGATGTGATTGTGATCTCAAATGTTCTCTGTCCCAGGGTTATATAGAGATTTTCAAAATTGAGGGTTTATTTTTTTTCTTTAGAAGGGCACATCTCACATTAATCTATTTCACTAGAAAGGCAGAGAGTATAGGCAATACTCTATGAACAGACTCAAGTCTCTGCCTTCTGCTTCTTATCTGTAAGCCACATCACTCATTTATCTTCTCCTACATGTCATTAAAAAAAAAAAAAGCAAAACAAGGTGAAGTAGTAAGCTAGTACAAGAGTGTGCAATTGCTATGGGGTAACCAAGAAAGCAACATCTTTCCTCACAAATTGTTGAGTAAAATTCAAGCAGGCAGTAATATTACATCCATTAGCTTTCAGAATGCATTCTGTATAGGTGGATACCCTTCTTATGACAGCTAGTTTGTCCTAATCCTTCCTGCACCATCAACTCACTGAAAAGAGCTCTCTTTTGAGCAGACCCTAGAGGAAGGAGTAAGGTCAGGTAGGTGTTTGGTTCAGATTCTCCTATTGCTGCTTGTGTCCTCTTGGGCACTTGTAGAAAGAAGTAAAATCACAGCTCCCAAAACTTAAATGCTAGTTTTTATGCTATGTTATTGCCAGCACTCTTGGGGGAATTTGAGAAGAAATTCTCAGAATGTATCACACAAAACTGCAGTCAGCTCACTGGGAGAAATAACAGCTGTAGTATCATGGAGATACTCCTAAAGAATAAGCCTTTGTCTTCGTGCCATTTTTCACAGTACTAATTTTCAGGTAAGTCAGACTGGTATACAGCAGCAACAAATGTGGAGTAGGCAACTGAGTAGTATAGTGAAAATAAAGATCAACCCCATTTGATAGCAGCACCTTCTCTTTAAGTTACAATGAGCAAACAAGTTGAAGAAATTTACTTTAGAGGAAGTGTGGCAACTGAAAAAGTATTTTGGCTTTGGAAAATATTTTTTTTATGATGAATCAAACAAATATCAGGGATGCTGGAATATATGACAGCCTTACAATGAAGGCTGCTCTAATCTACTCTGCTCTCTCTCTCTCTCTCTCTGTGAAATAGTAATGTTTAACATAGCTAACATTGAACATTAACATTAACATTGAATTCTCTGTCTCAGATCAATACCCTGAGACAGAGAATTCAATGCTACTCACATTCTCACCAAGCTAATTTGGTGTGAATGGAAGGAGTATTCCAGGGCAGGGGACATATGTCCCAATCAGTTCTCTGTCCTGCAATGGTGCTGCTGGAAGGCAAAATACGCTTTGCCAGACCATTGCTCAGGTAAATGGATTAAATCCAATGCAAGCAATGAAGCCTTTGCACCATTCTCCTACAACATAAAAATTGCCTTATATTTTCATGGAAAAGTTATCTCAGTCCTGGTTGGCATGTAAACACTTTTCCGTGGGGTTTCCACGGAAACAGGCAAAACTGTGCGCATGTGTACGTGTGTGTACGTGTGTATGTGCGTGCGCGTGTGCGTGTGTGCGTGGGTGGGAGGAAAAGGTGTTATCTTCAGATTGGAAACTATTTTTAGGTAAGCCACAGGTTAGAACAACTACCACATGCTAGTTAAGAAGGTGGCAGGGGGTGGAACTGGACTTCTCAGAAGGATCACATTCTGAAGGGCACTTTATAAAATATTTAATTAGCTAGTAAGTGTCCTTTTAGTCTTCTTTCATTTTCTTATGCATGCTTGGTACCACTCTATGAAGTGTTATATAACAGTCTCTTCTCCTCTGTGGCAACCTGCTAAAGGTTAAGAGACAGAATGCTGTAAGTAGAACAGAATCCCCAAGGAAGATGCATTATCCAGCAGAAAGGAAGGCAATTTCTGACTTCAAATAAAGCAGTAATGTCTTACAGATGGTACGGTGGGAGGAGGTATTGTTCCCTCCTGTGCTGGCTAAGAAGTAGGAAGGAGACTGCAGCTGTCTGTCCTTCTTAGCTGATGATCCCAGTTTTATCAAATAGTAGGATATCGACTGCTACTTATGGTTAAGTGGGGTGATAAGAGTCTCACTATCTGACACAAATGATTGGGTTGCTGGGTACATTTTCTGGACACCCTTTTTGAATTTCTGCAAGCAGCATTAGGAGAGAGTTTTTCTTGTTGCTCAAGGGCTTGAGCTAGAAAGAGAACAGGTGAATCTCCCTGGAGGACAGTGGAGTAAGAAAATGGAGTTAAAGTCCTACGAAAAAGAGAAAAGCAAGACAGTGGAGTTTGGAATAGAGAAATAAAGAAATTAAAAACAAAACAAAACAATCACCCAAATAAATTAGGTGAAATCCACCTACTCATGACACCTTGCAGAAGTCATTTACTTGACAGTGTCCTGGCATCTGTCTCATGTGGCATTTCAGTTTTGTGTAAGCCTTTCTTTCTTTCTTGAAAAACAAGGAAAGGAGGAAAGTAAAAGAATTTGGAAAAAATATAAAGAGGTTCCTAAAAAGACCCTAAAGAGACCAGGAGAGGTATATGGAAAACTAAATCATTGCAATTGGGAATATTATGCTTTAAAAAAAATTTTTTACAAATATATGAAAATCAAAATACAATATGACAGCTGTTTTTTTTCTCCTTTGCTTGCAGTCTTAGCCTGAGACCATATTTTCAGAAGGGTCTTTTCCTCAACATTGTGAATTTAAAATAACAGGGGATTTATAAGTAAAATGGATTTATGTGCATATTGTGTTTTCGCTAGAGGAACATAGAATATTTAATGTACTTATTTTCAGACAATTCTAACTCCAATATAGATGTGTCTAGGGATTTAGACTCAGACACTGTAATCTGCATCAGTGTAAAGTAAGACAAAAACCCACAAATATGCTTGTTTTGCAAAAGGGAAAAGCATGAAGACCATAGTGGAACTTGACAATAGAGGAGAAAAAATTAGATGCCTCTGCAGGTCTTCTGTATCGTCATGGCAAACATGCTTCACAATGACCTACTACATGACTAGATCCACTTCACATCCTGCAGATTTCAGGACATTCTCTTCCCCCAAAGGCATACCTGAAGCTTTGTCAGTCCCTAGTGACAGTGTCTCTAATTTTCTCAGCTCTAAATTATCATTACCAAAACATGGAGGCAAGAACAGTTTTCTCAAGGGATTTTTCTAAGCAGCATTTACGGATCACAAAACCTTATCCTTGGACTATATAAGTCAAAAACCAGAGAGAAGCAATTTTATAATTCTGACACTACAGCAATTCCTTTTGCATTAGAGTAAGGAAAAATCATCAAAATTTCAAGCTACTTGATTGAATTCTACTTAGAAACTGAAGCAAATGGTACCAATATACAATGGAGAACACTTGGTTACAAAAAGATCAAAATTCAAGACCATTTGTAGGGCAAGTTTGGAAAAGCTAAAAAGAAGGCTTAGGACAGCAATGACCAAGTTCCCTTCTTCAAATTTAATATTCATTAATGGGAAGGGTCACAGAAATGCTGTGAGTGGCCTTGTGTTGCTGCCTGCAAATTTTGTTATCTTCTATAAATTGAGAGTAATCTTATTAGTGTCCATTAAGTCAATATACAGAGCAGAAGGAAACTGAACCACCCAGTGTTAGCTTCAGAGTGATGCTAGAGTTTGGAAAGGTGTTTAAGGAAGCTATGCACAAAAAGCCAGGCAATACCTTGAGGAGAGGCTCTGCTACACTACAGAGCTGGCAGAGACCCTGAGAGTGAAATAGGGTCCTAAGAATTAATGAAGCCTATTTGCTTGTTCCATGGATGAGTAGACTATTTTTATTACAACTTCTCAAAAATTCCAGTATGTACTTTTAAGTTACAAAATAGGTTTCAGCATATCAATAACTCAAGCAGCCTAAGAAAGCCACCAGGTTACCACTGGAAGACAAAACTGGAAAGGCCACTGGGGAGGAATCCAGCATGGACCACCTCAAAATGCTGTCAGGAGGCTGCTAGTTTTTATTTTGACAGCAGATACACGAAATCCTTTCATTCAGATTGATGGAGCTAAATCTGCAGAGTCGTTCCTCCACCAGTTACAAACCGCCCTGCTTTGCTGTATTGTGCCACTTGGATGAGGATAAATAATGTATCCCACATCTAATACATAACAATCATTGTTCAGAATGTCCTCCAATGTCCTAATACTTGCTGAAATTAACATAGAACTTCCAAAGCCTGATCACTGCAATTTTAAACTGCCCAAAGGGAGATGAAAGGAATTGCACATCACTGAGTAATGTACTCTTGCAATAATTTTCCTTTCTTCCCCTGCAGTGGCTTGAAACTGAAACCATTATCTCAAATGATAAAGCTCCTTGACCTTGCAGATTTCTGAACAAGCCTAGGAAATGCTTTATTACAATGTAAATTATTAGCATGTGGACATTGCTGTGATATGCGATTGCTTAAGATTGCTTTTTCTTCATTGTTTTCACTGAACATACTCAGTCGGAGCAAGATAATAGAAGGCAGGATGCAGAAGTTTGTGTACAGGTCCTCTTTCATAATGAATTTTTACTACTTCATGATGCACATCATGATGGGTTCTCTGAAGAGAACAGGTTTTGTGTAATGTGACAAGCAATTTCTATTAGTTACATTTATGGCTGCAAACATCTTATCTGTAAAGTAAAAATACATTTCCCAAAAGAATAGATTCCAGACTCCTACCTTACCTTACACAGAAGGGCAGGAACAGAAGGCAAGATCTTTTATATATGGCAAACTGTACACTGGGTTCAGTTGTAAAAGAAAACTAAATGTTATGTAGACAGTTCATACTGTCAGTTTCTTTCTATTAAAATGTTTACTTTCAGTGAAAAGCACAATCAAGTATGCAATATATTTACTAACACAAGACTAAAGAGAAGAATAAAAAAGTCATTAACCTCTTCAACATTATGGGCGATTCCATTCTGCACTGGTCCTGAATCACTCGGCGGTGTTACTGCGACTTCCACTTTTGCACCTTTCTCAGTGGCATCACCATAGATAAGAGCAGGAAAACGAGAAATCAGAATATTAAATTACAAATATACTAGTGAAATAGCTGTCATATATTCAGTCTGAGCAAATTATCAAATACTAAAGTTGAGCCAACCTCTGTGTTACAAGTGAGAGAAAAAAACTGCCTATTACACATTTTCAATAAAAGATCTTATAAGCAGTGAGCTAGCATCTTGCGAAATATTTAAGCTCATTGCAATATTCAATGCTCTTTGTTTATGCTAAATGCACTGAGCCTAATACTTCAGGTAAAAAGTGACATACAGCATTCACCCCTGACATTATAGAATGCACTGTGCTGCATTTACAGGTGAGGGAATACATTCTGCAATAAAAGTTTTACAACACACTAACCCCTGCAATTAGTAAAGTTGCTTCCAAGCTGTAATCCCACTGTCTTCCATGCAAAAATGTGGGAGAGAGTAAACACATGGTGTAATAACATCTAATAATAGAGGATGACCTTTAAACCAGAATCCTGTAGTCCTTGTGCTAAACTTCCACAGGAGTTAAAGGGATAAAGTTAGGCCTTTGGTTTCTGAAGCCAAATTTATTAAAATTTATTCTTACTTTGACTATCTTGGAATTCTCTAAGCAGTAATTACCTCTATAATTATGTAGTACATAAATGTGTCAATGGCCCAAAATCCCTTGGACAATACAAAGTAATGGGGAATAGCAATATGAAATGCCTTACTCAAGTTCAACATGCCTTATGGTATGCTCTTGTGCATAGAAGTAAATACAGCTGTCTAGTTACATTACTGCTATCCTGAGATTCTTCTAAATTAAAAATCTGAGATCACAGCCACAGCGGAGTGCCAGACTATCTGTAATTATTTCAGTATATGTGTGTTGTTTCTTAACCCCACAGTCAGCACTATAGTTTATTAACAGACTGTCCCAACCAACTGCCTGATTTTGGAAGCAAATACTATGTAAACATAACACAAGGTCAGAAAAAGTGACAAGTAATAAAATTATTCAGATTTTATTGGACACATTTGTATCTGGTTTTCTAATGCAGATAATATGATGAGGTAAAGCAGAGAAAACAGGTCACGGTACAGATTTTCCTTTAGCATAGGAACTTTGGAACTAAAATAAAAAATATTGCCTTAATGGCAAACCCTAGTAAATTAATTTTGTACAATTAGCATAGATGGGCCTCAATGACTCCCAGTGAGTAGTATACAGACAAATAAAATCTTAAATATGAAGTTGATGCTTTTGTGATGAGGGTGGTATCATATAAAACACATCTTCTACTACTGCATTTCAATAAATTAATTACATTTTCCCATATGTACTGCAAGGAAGTTCTGCCGCTCTGTCACTTCAGCACATAACCAAAATCAGCTCTGCTTTTTCTTTTCAGCCTGCTAGAAGGCTTTCTATATGCCTTGACTGGCTTTCTATTCTTGCATTTAACTTCTGTCCCATCCATAAATTTCATGTTCTTTGGTACAGAGAATTGGAGTAAATACTAAATTACTAATACTAAATAATAAATACTAATTACTAAATACTAAATTGCATATACTAAAATAGCATATGTAATGTACGAAAAAGTAATGATTAACAATTTTCAAACAAAATAAAGCAGTGAAAGAGACTCTCAGGAACAGGTGATAAATCTGTAATGCTGCACTCACCATGATTAGCAGCTCCATTCTGCCTTTCACTGTCTTCCACCTGGCACTTTTTTTTGGCAATCTTATGCAGAATTGAGGCCCTTTCCTTGAACTTTCCTAGAAGAAAACATGGTCATTATTACAATGCAGCCATTTTACGATGCAAAGTTTATTTGCCATAGCTTAGTCTCCACATATCACTGCTGATAATCCATTTCCATTCCTCCTTAAATAGCAAATATGCTATTAAACACTATCTCATGTTCCCATATACAGGATTGTTGGGTTTTTTGTTTCTTTTTTTGTGGAAATAAAAAGTGTAATTTTTTTGAGAACTCAGCGATGACTAGAACAAGAAATTGAAACCAAAAGCTATGATTTTTCTTTGGAAGAAGTCAGTAAAGTTTCACCTATAAATGTGCTGGTGTAAGATTTCAGCCAAAAGCAGAAGATGCATACAGATGAATCAAGATATCATAAATAAACACAAACAGTTTCAGTTCTCAATTAGTAGTACCATAGAACAGAATTTCATATTAACACGTATATTGCATTATAGTGAGCCATTTTTGTCACTTTGGACTCATCTATGTGTCTGTGACTTCTACTCACTTCAGTGCTTGGTAAAATTATGAAGAAGATTATTCTGGGAGTTACTGAAAAACACCTGAAAGACAACACTGTCACAGCCAGCATGGCTTCATGAGAGGGAACTCCTGCTTATCAAACCGGATTTCCTTTTACAATAAGTTAACACACCCTGTTGATAAACGGAAACCAATTTATGTGATCTTTTTGGATTTCAGTAATCTCCCAATACTGTCTCTCACAGGATCCTTCTGGAAAAAAATGTGCAGCCCACAGCTGGATAAACACATCATGTCATGGGTGAGCA
>VWZP01010950.1:0-48248 GCA_013396995.1 Dicaeum eximium | reverse complement strand
GCCTCACCTCCAGTGCTGGGGGCTGGTTTGGGTGTCACAATATAAGAAAGACATTAAACTGTTAGAGATTGTCCAAAGGAGGACTATGAAGATTATGTAGGGTCTTTATGGGAAGTTGTATTAGGAGTGGCTGAGGTCACTTGGTCTGTTCAGCCTGGAGAAGAGGAGACTGAGGACAGACCTCATTGCAGTTACAAATTGCTCATAAGGGGAAGAGGAGGGGCAGGCACTGATCTCTTCTCTGTGGTGACCAGTGACAAGACCTGAGGGAATGGCCTGAAGCTGTGTCAGGGCAGGTTTATGTTGGATGTTAGATAAAAGTTTTTCACTCAGAGGGTGGTTGGGCACCAGAACAGCTCTCCAGGGCCANCCAGCTGGGCAAGGGAGGGGATTGTCCTGCTCTGCTCTGGGGTGGCCTCACCTCCAGTGCTGGGGGCTGGTTTGGGTGTCACAATATAAGAAAGACATTAAACTGTTAGAGATTGTCCAAAGGAGGACTATGAAGATTATGTAGGGTCTTTATGGGAAGTTGTATTAGGAGTGGCTGAGGTCACTTGGTCTGTTCAGCCTGGAGAAGAGGAGACTGAGGACAGACCTCATTGCAGTTACAAATTGCTCATAAGGGGAAGAGGAGGGGCAGGCACTGATCTCTTCTCTGTGGTGACCAGTGACAAGACCTGAGGGAATGGCCTGAAGCTGTGTCAGGGCAGGTTTATGTTGGATGTTAGATAAAAGTTTTTCACTCAGAGGGTGGTTGGGCACCAGAACAGCTCTCCAGGGCCACGGTCACAGCACCAGCCTGACAGAGTTCAGGAAGTGTTTGGACAATGCTCTCAGGCACACAGTGTGACTCTTGGGGTGTCCTGTGCAGGGCCAAGAGTTAGACTTGATGATCCTTGTTGGTGCCATCCAACTCAGCATGTTCTGTGATTCAGAAGGGGAAGAAGAAATCTCCAGAATACCCGATTTTCATATCAGATTCTTAAAGGTAAATTTTCTCCTAAACCTGCCAGGTTGAGGTTTTTTTGTCTCCCATGAAATTAACCATGCAGCTCAACCTCTGCACACTCTCTGGGGCAACACACTCTCCAGAGGTCCCAGGTGGTGTCAGTCTTTATTGACCACTGTGTCCAAATGATACATTAAAACAAGGTAATGTCAAAGATGTGAAATATTAAGTGAAATGCCTTTTTCTGCCTTGATAGACCTTTCTATGTAAGGACTCTTTGGACCTCTTATGACAGCCTATGATGTGTAGAAAGTTGATGTATTTGCCTTTACTGATTTATCCTGATTGCTATTGCACTTTTAGTATTTTAAAATATTTTTTAGAAGTTTAACTGGCAGGTATTTTACCGCACATTTTTCTAATTAAAAATACTGTATGATACAAGGCCTATATTCTTCATCTCCAGTTAAGAAATTCCATTGAAAACTATTGGCGTCCCTGCAGCAAAATCAGCAGAGCCTTAAGACCACAAGATATTTCAATGGAATTATATAAAAGAGTAACAGTGGGAAGTAAAAGTAAGAAGTCATGAATGAATTCAGTTATTTGGATAACAGTCACTTGTTGCCAAGCTAAAAACTTGGAGAAATTCCAAGCACACAAGGATACATCATTAGTCAGGAAAGAAATCCTCTTTTCCCTCCTTAAAATGGAAGCTTCAAACCCCTGTACTCACACTTTTGTGTGTGGAGAAGCATATGAGCAGTTCACAGGGACTAGCAGCTATCATTTGCTGGAAAGTGGAACTAATTTCTCAACAGCAAACCACTTGGAAAGTAATAAAAATACCACAAATATATAATAAGCCTTACAGTCTTTTCTGCAACCCCTATCTTTTCACAAACACATGATGCTAAAAAAAAAAATCAAAATTAGCAATTCATAATATTTTGCAAATATTATCTTTTTTGGCACCCAGAGTAAAACGCCTGCAGAGTAGTATTTAAGCACAGAACACAACCATAAATAACAAGGCATCTCATTATTTCACTGCACAGAGTAAGAGGCAGGGATTCTAGTTAGAAGGGAAGAAGTAACAAAGAGTTAAAGAAAGAGAGAGTGAAAGAACAGGAATTTTTTGGGATAGCAGATAAAAGAGAAAAAAAACAGAGAAAACACAAATAATATCCCCAAATATTTTAGGGCATAATGCTGAATCATGGCAGTTCCTAACTTCTTTTGAAAGAGTTAAAGAAAGAGAGAGTGAAAGAACAGGAATTTTTTGGGATAGCAGATAAAAGAGAAAAAAAACAGAGAAAACACAAATAATATCCCCAAATATTTTAGGGCATAATGCTGAATCATGGCAGTTCCTAACTTCTTTTGAAAGAGTAGGAGCATTTAAAAATGCTTATCCAGAAGAGTGAGTAGATATTAAAGGTACCTCATATAATTTCAGTTTGGTAAAGCATTGTGCTAGCTTTCAGACTCCAACTCAGCTTTATATGTTTGAGAATTCAGCTTGTGATGCCACATATATACAAATACATTTTGTGCAAGCTATGAAAATTATGCAGCTGAGACATTTTCTGAAAAATATCTGTGGAGCCATCCATGTCTTCACCTATTCCAAGACAGTGTATGACCTTTCAATTAAAGGTTCAGTTTTAGAGGTTAATTAAAATGATGAAGAATCTAAGGATATTCTATTATTTTATCTGAGATTGTGTGACACTGTGTAGGTTTTATTAACAGAGAAACATGGCCACTGTTGAACTGAAAAGAAAATATTTTTGCAGAGATTCACACTGGTTTTAGATTAGCTTAATTTAATGTCTCCTCATTTTTTTTTTCACATTTACAAAACAACCCAGCATCTTTAGAAAGAATTTCTGACACTGACTTTTAACAATTTTAAGGAACACCATTTCATTTAGGAGACTGTTCCACAGTTTTACGTCACTGTCATGGAAGTTAAAATCAACATTTGAAATTGAAAATGTGTTTTGTTTTACTTTTATTTCTCAGTAGATGCATGATTTAGTTTACATGGTTTTACATCATTATCTTCCAGGAGATTCACTCAACGTAGGTAACAAAAGTGCAAGGAAATTATTAAAAGACATTATTACCTATCAAAACATGAAACTGACAAAAGCAGTAGTACTTGCCTGCATGAAGACACTGAAATGTAGAAGACAGCAGAGCAATGCCCCCTCCCTCCCTTTCTCTACCATTTTCCTCCTTTAAACCAAATCAAAACAGGTTCACTGAAGGGGAAGCAGAGAGCCACCAAGAAAAAGGACCAGCTGAGGATGCATCTAAGTCATTCCAATTTTCAGTACACCACTAAGGTCAATCTCAGGCACAGATCTTCTCTTGTGTCTTTTCTCTTATCTTTAGGTGGGGTCATTTAATAAAGCAAGCATAGGAATCTTATGTCACTGTTCTTATTTCCAGAAGGTGGGTGCCTATGTTTCCTCTGGAACAGTCCTATGTACTGTGGTTTGACTCTGTAACAGAGATTTTCTCACCAGCTGGTATAATGAGAGTTTAGTTGAATGACAATGCATGCTTCTATGGACCTAAAATAAGACAGATCGCTATAGAGAATTCTTAGTTAATCTAGGTTCGCTAAACGCCAAGAGATTTGGCAGCTCATTTTAGTTTGCAAAGAATGAAGTAGAAGGCAGAGGTGATCAAGGCCAGATGATTACCAAAGAAGGTAGCTTAAAACTACATTGGTTTTATTTGAATAGGTACAAACAAATCAGTATTGCATAACGTAGATATGTGTTGATCTGCATGAGTAACTCCAGCTGGCATCAGTTGGCAGAGATTCTCCTCCTGATAAAGGATATATTAAAAAAATAATCCTTTATCTGCAAACTAAATTGCAGTCTACAGGTTCCGTGGGTCAGAAAAATATCTGATGTGAAAACGGTTCTTCAGAAATTCACTCATTTAAAAAATTCAAGACTCTTGCCTTGTTTTCAGTCTATGATCAAAGGAAAATTACTGCATCTATGTAGTTATAGCCAAGCTTTCATTAGTCTGAACATGTCAAATCTGAGGCTGTTGAGCACTCTGAACTGTACTTACTAATTGTGCTCATGACCTGCCGTGGAACATAACTAGTGAGTCACTACCCATCAGAAATCCAGAAATGCACCTGACATGCTTTCTCCTTTAAGATCAAGTGGAAGTTTTAAATGAAAACATATAAAATTTTGTCCTGTTGTAGGCTATTGGTGGAGCACAAGATTACAGTGAAGGTCTCTTCTCATCCTGTAGGGCACATTTACTCTCTCGGTTTGACCCGATTAATCTAAAATTAATTTAAAGTCACTTTCAGACCAAAGAGAAATGATCAAAACAATAGAAATCAGTTTCTGATATTTGAAGCACAATGGCTTTCTGGCCATTAGGCTGAATCTGATTGTGTATTATAGCTTAACCATTAATTCTTGTCCCTGATTGTTCTGATGCAGCAGGAATAATAAATGCACCTGTGTTTCTTTACCGGAGGACTGAAAGAATATTCCCTATCTCCACTCCAGGCTCGAGGACTGAACATAAGGATGTACGTTGTCACAAAAAAAAATCAATGGATTTGTAACTGGATTTATGTATTCCTGTGACTAAGTTGCCGTGAAAAAGGTACCAAAACCTCAGTCATAAAAAGGAAGAGAAAGAAGAAAATGGGCAATGCAAGTAAGTGTGATGCAGAGTGATAGCAATTAAACTTCTGAAAATCCAAACAGAAAACTGAAAATATAGTACACTTTGATCAAAATACAACTTCTGAGATACACTAATTATTACTTGCTTTGTGAAAAAGAAGTGAAAATTATGATGGTCATATTTGAGAAGGTAAACTGCATCATAGACTCCTGTCAGTGTTAGTGTTTCTAAAGACAAAGAGCTTCCTTTTTATTTCTGTTTCTGGATTTTTCCTGTTGATACAGTATTGTCCTGAATTATTTATTAATGAGAAACGCATTCTGAGGTGACATTGAATATTAAAAGCATTACTTCTGCATAGGCACAGTAATAATATACATATGTGTATGTATCATACTGCAACAGATGTTTCCCTACAAATAACTACATTTAGCTGTCAATAGAGTATTTATGAATATAAGAAGGCTACTTTTAAAATAATACATTTAATACTTCACCATAAAAAATGAAAACTTAACATACCCAGGTTAAAGGCTACAATGAGAAATTACCTTTTTGTCTTGATTGTAATGAAGACTGAGATAAGACATACTGTAAAATCTTTATCTGTGGTAGCTATATCCGAGTAACCCAGGTTAATGGCTCCTTACAGGTTCTTGAGAGGTGCATTTAAACAACACAGACACCACTGTTTGCCTGTTAAAATCTACTTTCAGACATCTCTTCCCATATTGGTACCAGCCCTGTGAACCAGATGCTTAATCTGGGCAATGGAGCACAGTCAGGCAAGACCATTCTATACGCTCAGGCCTGCCACAGATGAGAACAGCATCTTCCAACACCTGGTGCAAAGGTGCATGGAACCATCTCCCACAGCCAGCCCCAGAACCAGATGGTTACATTGGTGTATTAACAGCAGATACAGAAAGAGAGAAATAGGCATTATCACTTTCCATTTTCCCCGAGAAACGGTCATGAGTAAGTAATGTAAAGAAGATTCTCTTAAAATCTTCAAGATTACTCAACACTAGAAAGCAATTGTGTTTTTAAAAGAGAGAATCACAGTATTTGTCTTAAATTCCCAAGATTAAAAACAAGTAGGGATAGGTGGCTAAGTTTTCTACAGGCCTCCAGATTTTCCCCATTCCCAAACATGCTGTTAATTTCTAAACTTAACATAATGAAAACTTCTGTCTGGCATTATAATCAGAGGGCTGGACAAGCGGCCTTGATCCTACCGACAATCAGGTCTCAGTTCAGGGATAATTCCATATTGTAGTAATGCTGACTGCACTAGGACAAAAATGTGTTGGAAATTTAGTACGGAGTTAGCTGCTTTCCTGAATTAGTATGATAGAACTGCAGTGCTTTTGAATCAGCAGAAAAATTTCCTGAGATTTCACTGAGCCCTGATTCAGGCCCTAATTACTTCCTTCTTGTATTGCTAGAATGAGGATTTCAAACTGCAAATTTTTTGCGTTGCAATCAAGCATACAATTAATACTCCAGGAATAAACACACCTAGTTTTTAAAGTTTATTCATTACTTTTCAATAATACAGTAAACTGAAGTCACTTGGCAATTGTTCTGAGTGATTTGAAAATCCAAAAATTAATTTATTTTCTTGAATGCATTGTAAAACATCAAATAAGCACCTACAATCTATATTATACCGTGCCATATAATTTACAAGTATGGTTTTGCATATGTTCTTTGCTAAAAGCATCCCATTGTATTTTCTTACCTGAAATAGCAGAATTGAAATGTTGCAAACAAAGACTTGAAAAAAGAGCCATAACTGATGGAGCCATCAATAAAGACATGCAAAAAGGAGTTACTCAAGAATGGAGAAAATGAAAATAGGACCAAGGAAAACAAAGAAAAATGTAAACACATAAAAGGCACTCAGTGGGCTTCAAAAAAAGCTCATACAAACAATTCTAAAATATTTCTTACCTTCTTCAGTCATTGTGTCATAATATTTTAGGTTTCCATATGATCCAAGCTCTATAACATCACAGTAAAAGACACAAAGATAAGGAACTAGCAGACATTCAAGAAATGTACATGTTTTTGCATGTGCTTCATAAACTGGAACAGTGATTATGCACAACATTTTCCAGGACAACGAAACACAGATTACAGAAATGGCACTGCTTTTCCCCTCTAAAATTTCACAAGTCATTGACTTCAGCTAAAGTGTTAAACTTGCTAAAGTGAGATGTAAGAAGGAGAAGCACTGAAATCTAAAATTTAGCCTTTTCAAGTTTCTTGCCTATTTGGTGCCTTTACATTTGGAAAAGATAATAAACCTTGAGAGTACATAAACAGCGATAATTTTGCAAACTAAGCTCATTTATCATTCCCCAGGTCACACATTCAAATACTCCTGTATCCAAATTAAACAAAAATGTCTCAAAACACATAATTTTAGGAACTGTTCATAATACTGTCTCCCAAGCACTGTTTTAATACCAATGCTGATGTTGGCTGGCTTTAGAGGGGCTACTTAATTTAACCACGCTCTTGTCACTTGTGAAATCAGAATAAAAGTTACTTGGTTCCTCAGATGATATGACACCTAAATTAATTAAATTGTTAAATCTATCTGAATATATTGCATTACTGTATTCTATCAGGGCAGAAAAAATAATGGAATGCAGAGGTCTACAGGTCTGTAGGGCTACTACTCTTTTTTTCTGTGTGATAAAATCTCACATGAAATCACCTTTTTACTCCAGATGTGGCTTTACACTCCTTTTCTGAAGTGCTTTTTCTTAACATTTGGCATATATGTTATTGTATGTATAAACACAATAATTAATATAAACCTACAAAACTGACAATGAAAAGACAATGAAAAATTAAGCTCAATGAGGAATTTGTAAATGATCTGGCTGAGGAAGTTGTGGATGACCACTCATCATTTTTATGAAAAGTTTTGCAACTGAGTTTCTGAGCATCCAACCTTTGACAGAATGTAACCATTAAAAAATGGATACTTAACAGTTTGATGATGCTTTTTTTTTTTTTTGCAAATATTCTCTTTCATATTTATGAAATAACTTAAGTAATTAAATGAAAAAGTGATATCCAATTATTTTGTTTTTCGATGATGCATGATGATTTTTCAAAAATTTTTCACAAAGGTGAATTTCAGTAGAAACATGGCTATTAGTTTTTAACTGTAAAATACTGTAATGATATCAAATCTGACACTTTGAGAGATACATTTGAAAAATAAAGAAAAGGAATCTTACATCATTTCAAGAGATAGAGAATGCCTTATGTCATGTAACTAAACTATACAGGATATTATCATTGTTATTTTTTTTTAGTAAGTATGATTGGATTGTAATGATTTTTCATAGGCATATTATAAAGAAACTTACAAGTATTCATATACTCTTGCTAGTACAATGCAGTCTTACTTGCCCATAACTAAAACCAATAGACTAGGACATTAATTAATAGGACATTCTCCCTTAAAGCAAAGAAAAATGTAATTTAAAGACAGAATTTAATATATATTTTTTACAGCAATAAAGAATGCATATACTGTTTTGTAAAAGTTTCTTAGTCTTGCAACAAAATCTTTGTAGCTGCTAGTCCATATAAGAAACTATTGTCCTACCATCTAATTTTAGTCCTAAAGATTTAATTTCCTTACCTGGACAGAGCTCCCAATAACTTCAATATAGACACCCCTATATACAGCATTTGGAACTACTTGTCCTATTTAATTAGGGCTCAGTATTTGCTGATTCCACAGCAGCACCTTTGCTTCTACTTATTCTCACTGACCTTTGCCTTCATGTGTCTGGGGTCTGCTTTGCTAGAGCCTGGGCTGAGGCATTCCCTGCAGACTGGGGACAGGACTGGAACACACACATGCCAGAAAGAGTCTCTCAAAAGGAGTGTAAGAGCAAATGAAGAAATGGAGGTACATGGAGAACAAAACGTTGGCAGAGAGGGACTGCATGAATGAAGTTGAGAAGAACACCACAGCAACAAACTTCAGAATTAACAGAGCAGCATGAGGCTTCTGACTCAGCAGGTGAAGCAGAAGAGATTTCAGAGGAAACCAGCAACCACTGTGAATTCTAAATCTCAAAAAAACCCCACCAAAAAACAAAAATGAGGTGGCAGCAAGGCATGACATTTCACACTCTTGGCAATCCCATTTAAATCTATTTACTTCCCATCTGAAGTGAGAGATAAAAAACAAACAGGAAAGAAAAAAAGGGTAAATCTGACCTTACAGAGACCAAAAAAGAAGAGAAACAAGGTGATGCATGACAGTGCATGATGCCAATGATAATCATGTTCTGGGAACTTCAGCAATTCAACACACCAAGGATTATATTAGGTTAATTCCTGCAGTTAGCAAAATTATTTCCAGGAAAACTCTAATCTTGCCAGCGAGATTATGTTCTCTGGAGCTTATAGTCCTATACCCAGAATGGAACATTTTATACAATCATCAGCCCACTGACTGCAATGCACTACAATGATCCCAGAAAACATCAGCGGCATGTATTCACATGAATTATATTTGAGGGTTTTAGGATTACTTAGGTCAGTGCTGCTTAGCATCATGACAGCTCTGCCTCTACACAGTCTGCCTCCAATATATGGTACTTCTGCTGTGAAATTTGGACTAAATCTGCTCTTTGTTTTTGAGTTCTCCTGTTATACCAAGATTATTCTGTTTATTATAACTTTAAGTAAACAGAAAATGAAGTACTTTTCAGAAAAAAAAATAGTATTGGAAAAATGTCACAGCTTTAGAAGTAAACGTGTTTGAAATGGAATTGAAAAGGGTGCTTGAAAAATGATCCCCAAATTCAATACAATTAAAATTTGTAAATTCCATTTTTGTGAACATGCTGTGCAATTCCCATAGTGAGGTCACTGGACGGCAGCCAGTACCTGCATTCCTGCTGGTCTCATGAAACAAAGAGGATGCAGAGATGCAGCTTAACAGCTGATCCCTGACAGTTACAGAGTCACTGAATTAATTTGTTCCCTTCTGCATATTTTTACACCAGAAAAGAACAGAAGGTTCCTGGTAATCCTGTCTGACATTCCTGAAGGATTATAGCAACATTTGTCTTACTACCTACTGTTCTCTACTGTGTTTGTAGGTATCACATCACATCAAAGCAAACAAAAAAATATTGTTGGTTAATGGGGCTATGTTATTTGTGATTTCAAATTACATTCAAGATGGGTGTCACCTGTCAGCATGGCTTCACCAAGAGAAAAGTCCTGCCTGACCAACTTAGTAACCTTCTATGATGGAGTGACTACATCAGTGGACAGGGGAAGAGCTACAGAAGTCACTTTTTTGGACTTCTGTAAGATCCCCCGCCATGCTCCCTCTCACTGAATTGAAGAGAGATAGATCTGCTTACTGCAAAGAAATTGACTGGATGGTTGTATCCAGAGGGTAGTTGTCAACTGCTCAGACTCCTGATGGATGCTGGTAATGAGTGGTGCCCCATGGAGATTAATCTTATTTAATATCTTCATCAACTACATTGACAGGGGAGATCAAGTGCATCGTCAGAAAGTTTGACGACAACATCCAGCTAAGTGATGCAGTTGCCACATCCGAAGGACAGAATGTCGTTCAGAGGGAGCTGGACAAATGGGAATGGGAATTTCATGAGGTTTAACAAGACCAAGTGCAAAGCACTTCACCTGGGTTGGGCCAATCCCTCATTCCAACACAGGCTGGGGATGAACAGATCAGCGCAGCGCAGCCCAGAAGGAGCTGGGGGTGCAGGTGGATGAGAGGCTGGACACAACCCAGTCGTGTGCACTCCCAGCCCAGAAAGGCAAACGTGTCCTGGGCTGCATCCAAAGCAGTGAGGGCAGCAGAGCCAGGGAGGGGATTCTGCCCCTCTGCTCTGCTCTGCTGAGACCCCAACTGCAGGGCTGCATCAGCTCTGGGGTCCCAGCACAGAAAGGACAGGGACCTCTTGGAGAGAATCCATAGGAGGGCCACCAAGATGATTAGAGGGATGGAGCAGCTCTCCTATGAAGACAGAGCATTTGGGTTTTTCAGCCTATAAAAGAAAAGGCTCTGAGAAGACCATAGAAGAGCCTGTCACTTGAAGATGAACTGCAAAAAAGATGGGGACAAACTTTTTAGTAGGAGTTACTGTGGTAGAAAGAAAGTAGATCCACAACAGACATAAGGAAGATATTTTTTATATGGAGGATGTTGAAACAATGGCCCAGGCTGCTCAGAGAGATGAGGTAAATGCCCCATGCCAGGACATATTCAAAGTCAAGATGGACAGGGCTCTGAGCAACCTGATCTAGTTGAACATGTCCCTGATCGCTGCAGGGAGATCATGCTAGATGATCTTTAAACGTCCATTTTAACAAAACTATTCTATGATTCTATAAATAAGATAGCTAATAACTCAGTTTACTTTACACTCACTAAGTATAGTACATACTGTCTGTGATAAAATACTCATTTCTGTCTTTTAAGTATATAGCCCCAGGCTGCCATAGAAGAAAAGCAGAACCAATATTTCTCTTCACTCTCCTGCGACCAAGATCTCAGATGCAGCCTGCAGGTGACCCACATAAAATCAAAACTGAGCTTTCCTCAGAGTTTTTCAGACTACTCATAAGCCATACAGCTATTTTAGAGACAGCAACCTGCATTACTAAAGGTATGTATCCCTTAATGGAAAATGTAAAGTCCGACTCTTAGGTGAAAGAAACTCATTGTGGATTTCTTCAACACGCATGAGGCTTTCACTTTGCATAAAAAATGTATTTGTATGAGAATTCATGTCATACTCTTCCTGTCATACTAAGTTAATTAAAAGCTTCAGAGTTGATAGATCTATTATTTAAAACAAAACTGGTAAAGAGAAATTACTGATGGCAATACCATAATTTTCTGTAGAATTCCATGGTTGTATTTACTAGACACTCCTTTTGTTTGACTTCTACAGTCATGAAGGTGTCAAGGCATTTTTTGTTTGCATTTTAAAAAAAGAAGGCAAAAAAACTGGTCAAAAGAATTAAAGGTATTCATATGATAACATCAAGGAGCACAAGGATGTCTTTACTGTTTTTTCTTCTAGATGTCAAGATTTTGAGAAAATTTAATCAGATGACCAGTCTCATCCAAAAACAGAAAAAGGACGCCACTTCAAAAACTTTTCTAGATAAGTTGTAGTGACTATCTAAACTAAACTGGAATCAAAGTTTGATTTGGTCTCAGCAATGATGTTAGATTAGGAACAAAGATCTCTTGATGTTAAGAACTTGTGAAAGATCTAGTGAAGATTAACATTACAGTTTTAAAATTGTCCTAACCTCTAAGAGGTCTTTATCAAAAGAAAATGCCTTTTTACTTACACTATTAGAGGAAAATCACACAAAAAATCACACCAACTGAAGGCTACCAGGAACTGCGAATTTTAAAAAGAAAGAATTATTTGAAGTAATTTTTTTCAGTGAATTTCATCTTATTCTGACTCCTACCATTTACAAACTTCCTAAACCTCTTAGCTTTCTTACTGAGTAGTTATATCCCATCTGGGATAGGCCGGGACTGCTGTGGGAGTTTGTAAGTTATATCACTGCAGAATGCAGAGGAGAGAAAACAAATATTCTTTTAAAGAGCAAAATACTTCTTCTCCTACTACATCCTGATAATTAGATTCTGTACCCTACATTTTCGCTTGTGGACCTTCCAGCTGCCAGTCCTTCAAAAATGGAAGCTTTGCCACTGAGCTGTTTCTGTGGAAAATACAAAAAGACCCCTTTTGGATTTGGAGTTTAAAATTGCATTGAATTTCAGAATTACATCTTTTTTGCTTATACCACTACCAGTACTGCTTTATTAACACTCCTAAACAAATACAGAAAATAATATAAACGAAGTCTTTCAGGTACTTGGCTATTGGGCAGTACATTAGGAGTAACTAAATAATTTATTACTTTGTGCATCTGAGCTCTAATAACGCATGTGGTCACCTTTCATCTCTTTAAATTGCAAGCCTTCTATTCCTGTTCTCTCTCCTCATGTGTCCTTGCCCTGTGTTTTTATTTTTGGTGGTTTTGCCCTGAAAATAATTTTATTAGAGTTGTCTGCTTTTATATAATTGGTTTATTGCAATTTTATAATTTTCATCGAGTGTGAATAGAAATACAACTAAAAATTTTTACATTCATATCAGCAGAGTTCCAGGCAGCTTAAGATAGTAACAACCTCCAAAAGTTAGATCTACCTATTACTTTGCTCTTAGTGCAACATTTAAAATGAAGAGTGAAAATCCACTGGTTTTAGTCCATACCATCTAACAAATCTTGTGGTGACAAAAGGAAATTTGTCAGAGTTTTAACTGATATGGGCTTAAGAGCAAATATTTTTAAGGGGATCGTCAATGACACATGCAGTGGAGCAGAAAGTAAATTAAATTACTATTGCATGTCAGACCCAGATTTTAATATTTTTAGGTACTTTTATTTTTTTTAAATTAAAGAAAAGCATGAAATTGCTTGTTCCTTAGAGCTTTGTTCCTTCTTCCGTCATAAGATACCTTTGTTCCATCTGCCATCAACTCTTGAAGACAAGTGCCAAACACTTTCTATAATGTAGTAACACCAAAAGACATCCAGTACAACAGAATTGACTTGGCCTGGATTAAACACAATTCCTCCTGTCTTTAAAGAAGGTATTTATCTTCAAACAATTTTCAAATATTTCAAATATTCATGAAAATAGAAATTCCAAGAAAGTAGAAGTGAAAACCTCATTATACTGATGATATTGGGAGTTTAACAACTGATTCTAGTGGGATCAGGATTTCCTTGAGCGTCTGTTGGGCCAGATACTGTAGAGTCTGGAAACTTACAACTCCAACTGAATAAATTTCAGCTGTTTTGCTTTCCAGCATATCCAAGGACAACAACGGAAGGACAGCATGCCTTCCTTTTACTAGCCAGTCATAAAATCCAACCAACCTGTGCACAATGAAGTCATCTGTCACGTGCAAACTGTACTAAAGAAAATTTCCCACTTTTCAGCCTTAGTGGAAAGCCCCTCACAGACACTCCTATTCCCTGACCTGTACAGATTTATATAATATTTATGTTTTTGTTGTTCATGCTTTCAATAAAGAAATATTGAGTTAGGAAGAAACTTAAAATGAAGCTAAAGCCATTAAGCATGTAAATACTTAGTCAGAACAGCTGTATCCTGTGCTGGAATCATGCTTTTATTTAAATATTCATGTCTTCCTTGCCTTCTCTGTAGGGAACCCCAAGAAGAATATGCTGTCTGAAGAACAGGGCAACACTGGAAAACATTATGGAGAAGAGAAACAAGAATTCTACCTGCAGTGTACAACTTGAATAGATTATAGTTAAAACAACAAAACGGGGCATGCAGAAATAAATTGTGGTGAAAACTGACAACAAAACCAACACAAGGATTATATTTCAGATTCAAAACTAAATTAAAAAGGCATCAGAAAATTTTCATTATTTAACTTTTTCACCTAAAAATATCAATATTGATTTTAAAGGGAGACATATGCTTCCATTTTATGTAACTAGAAATTCTCTCAGTGAAACTAGAACAACAATGAGTTGTGCCTTCCATCTGAATTTTGGGAACTTCTGAAGATAAGCAGGTCTGACACTGCCCTTTCTGAGAGAAATCTGCAAGGCTTTCATTGCCCACAAAGTTATGTATAACAAAGACACAGTCAGTTTTTAGTATCTATGGGTAGGATAAAAGTTACAAGCCCATTCACCCTATAGTCACGGAAGTGCAGCCTCTGTTATCTAGAAAAAGCAAGACCTACATCCCCAAAGTATAACAAGAATGAAAGGGTTCCTGTATGTAAGCTAAATAGATCCATTCAGTAAAATAATTCAGACTTTGGATGTCTACTTCTTTGATCATCACTTTATATTTATGATTGACATACAAAAAATCAGCAGAACCAAAACCTCATCATAAAATTCTCTTCACTAGCCCAAGACATGATTTTTCTCCATGACAAAATCATACATTTTTATAGACAGCTCAGGTTCCACAGCTGTTATAGTGACATTTATGTCTTCTCTGTATTACGTGGATGTTTGTAAATACAACTGCTATCCATTCTTGGTTTTGAAGTCCTAAGTAATACTGGGGGAAACAGCTTTATAATTTCTCTCTTTCTTTTTCTGACAGACATGAACTAGGCTATCTAAAATACTGTCTCTGTCTATTTAAATAGACATGCCCTTAGCTGCATGTAACCCATGTGGGTTTCTACTCTATCTCTGTTGTTGCTGGCACTGACAGTATGGGGTGTTTGTTGTTGGAGATACTTTTAAAATAGTCATCTCATCCACCTTATCATGGGACCTCAGGTATCTAAATTAGGAACACAATTTTGGTGGTCTCTACTGTAGTTGAAACATAGCAGAAGGTGAAAGAAGACCTTGCTGGAGGATGATGCGTCTCACTGCTTCACCCATCTCATTTAGCTGTTTGAAAACTTCCCCAGGAAAAAGCTTTCTTCTTGCAAATGACTGTGTGGAGAGTCATGCCACTGAAAGCTGGAAAAGTGCCACTGCAGCAAAGGTGACCCACAGCACCCTGAGGGTGCTCCACTAGGGAGAGCACTGCCACCAGGTCAAGGAGGTGATAGTTTGCTTCCACCAGTGCTCATGAGACATATGTGGGTGCTGGGACTAGTCCCAGGCTCACCAGTTCTGGGCAGTCACAGACATTCGAGAACAAGTCCAGCACTGGGCCACAAAGATCATGAGGGGATTGGAACACTTCTCCATAAGAGGAGAGGCTGAGAGCTAGGACTGTTCAGCCTGGAGAAAAGAAGGTTCAGGGAGATCTTATCTCCTGTGTAAGCACCTGATGGGACAGAAAGAACGAAGAGAACAGCACTTCCCTCAGAAGTGCCCATTGACAGGGGAAGAGTCAATGGACACAAACTAAAACCCAGAAAATTACATCCAGACACATATTAGGATGATGGGAAAACACTGAAATGGGTCTCCTAAAAAGACTGTGGAGACTCCATTTGTGAACATTTTCAAATCATGAATGGAAGCTGTCATAGTCAACCTGCTGGAGTTGATCCTGCTTGAGCAGCGGATTGGACTAGCTGGATTCTGTAATACAAAAAGTGCCTTTCAACCTAAATGAGAAAAACCACATTAATTTTTTGAAAGCTAGACACATAAAAAGAGTATGAGTATCTGCCTGACATGACACTACACTTTGAAGGTTAGCCTAATTGTCCTTTTCATTGGTTTCCCACCACCCTATCAGACTGAAATTCCATGGGAAGGCGTCAAAAAGAAAATACTGTATTATAATTAACAGCTACTAATATGTATGTGAGCCTGGGAGGTAGCCCCCATCTTCTCTGGCAGAAATCCCCTTCAGTCTGCAGCTGAGAGGAGAGCCAAAAACAGTCCGAGCATGGGGCTCAGAGGACTGGTTTTCCTTGATGGGACAGAAGAGGCAACAAGGACAAGCTGGGTAACAACAACAACATCCTGCATGAAGAAGGATGCCCAGCTTCTTTGCAGACCCATGGGTATGCTTAAAGGATGCTCAAGAATGATGAAGGATTTAAAGCAGAGATATTAATAACATACAAAATTACTTACATTAATTTTGTCTAGATTTGCGTATTTGCTTATGCTAAATAAAATACTTTTGTGCCTATATGGTTCTGAAAATGTATTTCTTTCTTCTTTGTCATGGTGATAGGAAGTGGTGAGAGCACACCTTGAGTGCTGTGTCCAGTTCTGGCCCCTCAGTTTGAGAAGGACGTTGAGACGCTGGAGCGTGTCCAGAGGAGGCAACGAGGCTGGTGAGGGGCTGGGAACACAAGTCCTGTGAGGAACGACTGAGGGAGCTGGGGGTGTTTAGCCCGGAGAAAAGGAGACTCAGGGGTGACCTTATCACTCTCTACAACTCCCTGAAAGGTGGCTGTGGTCGGGTGGGTGTTGGTCTCTTCTCCCAGGCAACCACTGACAGAATGAGGGGTCACAGTCTTAAGCTGCGCCAGGGGAAGTTTAGGTCGGATGTCAGGAAAAATTTCTTCACTGAAAGAGTAATTGGGCACTAGAACTGTCTGCCCAAGGAGGTGGTAGAGTCACTGTCCATGGAGGTATTTAAAAAAAGATTGGAAGTGGCACTCAGTGCCATGGTTTAGTTGATGAGGAGGTGTTAGGTCATAGGTTGGACTCTATGATCTTAAAGGTCTATTCCAACCTAGTTCATTCTGTGGTTCTCTTATTCTGCACTTCCGTGAAGTGCACTCAAGTTCTGCAGCATCACAGAATCAAAAACTGGTCAAGGTTGAAAAAGACTTCTGAGATGCACATTCTGGAGATGAGGAAAGTGGAACTGCTCAGGTTACTTCAGCCATGCAGGAGCTGAACATTACCATGAGTTGGTGGAAGCTGAGCTGCCTGGCCTTACTTCTCTGAGGATATAGCAAGTAAACAGCTTCAGGCAAACAAGGTTTCCAATGGTACCAATGGCAGTGAGCACAACAGACATGATGGTGCAGCTCACCTAGGTCATGGGAGGAGTAAGAACATGTGTTTTGCAAAAGGAGACAAAAGCTGGGAGGCTGCTGAGTAACTGTCCAGGCGAAGGTTACCCAACCTCTGCCAGATATCTTTGGGATGAGCTGACAGTTTCCATGACATCTAAGAAAAGTACCCAAGTAGCATCAGCAAATGAAGCATTCACAGTGGTGAATGGAAAAGTTGGAAAATTCTTAAGACCAATATGTAGGAACACAACAGCATCTACCAAGCCATTATAAATAATTTACTACTATGTCAAAAATTTTGAGGATTCTTCATTTTCCTGAGAAGTATGAATGCAGGTTTCCTTTTTTCTTGTCAGAACAGTGACAGTACTGTATTTTTCTGTGTTCAGCGAAGGAAGTGACAGAATTGTAAGCTCAGCTTTATGTAACAGAAGGTTACTTCTCTCACCAATAGCAGGCACCATATTTATATCTTCAAAAAAACCCAAAAAAGTACAGCTTATAAGATAAACAATTCATTTTCTGCAGAAATACATCCTGTAGGTTTCCATTTTGGAAATAGGACTCGAGATGGGAATAGGAGAAAATTGCCAAAGGTACCTACTTCTCACAGGGGACTAAGCCATGACAGAGATTTATATCACATCCATTTTCATGCAGAGGATGTCATTTGCGTATGAGTTATAGCCTTGTCACACAGGAGCAAGAAAGTCAGCAACTAGCTAAATCCTCACTTGTGGGAGATGTTTTGCTGGCCTGTGGCACCTTATCAGCAGGCAGAAAGGGGTGCTATGAACTAAACTACAAGCTCTCATTCTTCCTGTATCTTGATAAAGCTGTGCAAGCAAAACAATGCAGCCTCAGATTGCATGGGTCCTCCAAATCCTCACTTCAGTGCTGGTATCTTCCCTGTTCAACCTGTAGAAGTCTCCAGAGAGAAAATGCTCCCTCCACACTTCTGAAGGAATCATCTTTAAATCAACCTACAGCTTATAGGGAGAAAGTAGGATTACTATTCGTGGCACACTTTCATAAAAAATACTTACCATCTTATTCTTGCCCTGCTCCCACTACAAAACAACAGCCATCTTCTATTAAAAAATGTAAAGAGATCTTTGTAAAATCTACACTTTCATAACCCAGGAATATCTCTTTCAAAACTAGGACAAAGGTATGAGGTACAGGACTCAGAAGAAAACAGGTACAAATGATCAATGAATGTCATGATTTATTTTCAGGTTGCTTGGATTTTGGACTGGGGCCTTAACAACACAGCAGGTCAGATGATGCCATCCTTATTCATATGGGTAATGTTATGAACAGACCAGCTGGATTGCAAGACTAGCACTTAAGCAGAAGCAAATATGGCATAGGATTTCCTGAGGATTAATGACTGGCTGAGAGTTGATGATAGCCTGAAACACAGGCAGTCATTAATCTTAATCCTCAGGAAATGATGTCTACCAAGGTCATTATTTCTGTAATAAGATAAAAGCAAACAAAAACCTAATGTCATATAGATATTTATATTTTTAATGGATGATGATATCTCAGCTGTAATGTAAAGTTCACGTCTCATTAACAAACACACTATACATTCACCTGCTAGGGTGACTGAACTCTTATCTTCTTAGGAGCTTTATGCTGAGACCAAGATTTTGAAGGGGAGAAGCCTTCCTTGTCTAGACTGTTAAATCCACATCATGTCTGCACACCTGCCTGAATACAAAGAGCCAAATATCCAGCAGCTCCCACTGATCTCAGATATTACTCATCTGTCAGAGCTGGGCTGAACACCTTGCAAGCCTACTGATTCTGGAGAGTTTGCAAGTTGGCTTTCACAGGACAGCCACAAGCCATACAAAACCACATTTATGTGAAAAGGGAAAAGGAAGGACAGGTTCACAAATGTGTAATAGTGTATTGGGACTGCTCTGTTTATCCACATTTTGTGGAAAGTAAATCTTACCCTCTCATTTCATGTCATCCTACTTGCCATCAAGTGCATTTTTAATATGTTTTCAGTTGCAGCAGAGGTTAGTTCTGACTTCACAAATGAATTATTCAGAAGTAAATTTGATGAGCTGGCTTTCTATAAATACACTGAATGTTGATGCAGTAATAATGGTGTGCAGGTCAAGCTGATCTTTAATAGTCACACGGCCTGTTAATACACTCTATATTGCTTTTGCTACCAAGAGGATGCAGATGGGACTTCTCCTCTGTCACCCTTGCAAAATCCACACAACTCCAAGTGACAGCGCAGTGTGTCTTCTGATGCTCCCATTTCCCTTGCAATTATTCAAGGGAATGTAACTGTGACCTTTATAACTGACTTAAAGAGAAAGAAAAGCTCAGGACCTCAGCTGCAGTGCAAAAATTTGAAATGTAACTTTTAAAGGAAATATTTGATTAGAAGCCCTCAATCAAGCAGAGAGCTCCCAGACCTTGGCCACACTTTTCCAGCCACTGAAACACAGTTCACTTGGCTGTGACAGCAGAGTGTTGCTGGTGGGGTCTGATGGGGAAGTGATCTGACTAATGGACCCCGCAGTTCAGAAGGATAGCAGGTGCTGAAGAAGCCATCTTATGGGAGAAGGCTGAAGGAAGGTGGGTGCGGGTGAATGAGATCCAGCATGAGACAGGCCAGGAGGTAAATGCTAGAGAAATGCAGAAAAAGGAAATGTGACAAGGAGGAGGAAGAGGAGGAGGATGTCAGCAGTATGCCCAAGTGGAGGGACTACCAGGGTCCCCATATATAAGTTAGCTTTGATAGACACCTTTCAAACTTCTTTTATTTGAGAGCAGCACTTTTTAACGCTCTCATAAACTGCTCTTCTTCTGCAAATCCAACAGATTGAGCAAATGATGCTATGTTTTTGACCTATTGATCTAAGTCATCATCTGGCAGAAATACTCAGGAAATTTAATCTGACTAAAGCAAGACTGAAAAATTTTTATAACTTCTTTCTGCTATTCTTTTGACTCTGATCCATACTTGCATCAAATGATTTGGAAGAAACCCTTTAGCCTCCCAAAGTCATGCAGCAGGTCCATTGTCATACATTACAAGAGTACATCGGAGCTAATTTTCTTTGCTTACACAAAACTCAAAACTGGTGAGTGTTTTTCGTAGAGGAAAGGACATGCAAATTGGAGAGAGCCACATGGGCCAGAGAAGGCACCAGGTACTCCTGTACATTTCTACATCTCCCCAAATAATGGGTTTATAGAGCAAAGGACTGAATTTCTCAAACACTTTTTAATAAATACTATTTCTTTAAATTTGTAATAATTAAATGCTATCAGCTTAAAAAATTACTTAGCTGGCATGGTAGAAGACTCATAAAATAAACATCATGCACCAATTTGGTTCTTCAATGCCATTATACATAGATTAACACATAAAACATGGGGAGAATTTGGTAGGTAAAATTCATACAGATACAAGTAGATAATTGATATTGTATACACATCCATTTTCACACATAGTTTTTACGTGAATATAAGATTAAAATACAATTAGATCCAAATTTATTAACTAAAATTACCTGCCTCGGTCTGACACATTATTTACATAAAATGAAAACTTTTTTTTATGGAAGTTTGCAGAATAAGCTGAATACAGAATAATGAATACAGATGCTAAAAAGCTTAAAATCTCAGAAAGCAACATGAGTGTGTTCAGTGGAGACATCCCATACTCCTCATGTTTGCCCTCCAAACTGCCTCCAGTGCAAAAGATTTGAAAGCTGAGTCTGTGTACAAATGAGGTGGTACCTCAGAAAAGGTTAATAATGTGTTACAGAAACATAGATGCATTTTTCTTAGATTTTTCCCACAGTCGTAAGTCTGTTTATAAAAAGCTAAAACCAGAGCTCCATGTGCAAAAACAAATTATTGAATGAATTGCACTTTCATGCTCTCATGAACGAAAATTTGAATTCTGTAAAGTCAGCAAGAGCTTGAAATACTGGCTTCTTTATATATACCAACTTAAATATCTGCACATACATAGTCTACTTTCCAGCAGTTTTTTGGCCATTTCTTCATGAAGGTTTTGCATTAAAATACAGTGTTGACTTTAAATGTTGGTAGGTTCTTTTTCCCCTTTGTAAATTTAACTCAGTGTGATAGTTTAAACGAAATGTCCAGACAATGAAACGGCTACTGCCTTGCACTTAATTGAAGGCCACAACATATTTCTATTCTCACTTTTCAAAAGGGTATTATTTCCAGGAGAAATGTAAGACTTTGGAAAGGAAAAAAATCTGTAAACAGTGAAGTACTATGTCCAAAGAAACCCTGAAGAAAATGTTACTGGATTAATTTAAGTAAGATTTATTAATTATAAAACATCTCTATCAATCCACATTGATCTCAATCATTTTATTGACATAAGGAAAACCAGGACTGAGTTAACTGACGAACTTAATAATAAGTAATACCTATTTTTCAGAAGTGTAGGGCTTTTTTCTCTCCCAAGATGAATTTCAGATTTCAAACCCCTTTTGTCCTTCACTGTTGTGAAGGGGGAAGTCTCTGGATCACACTACACCGTGCAAGCTTACTACAGCAGAAAAGTAGACAGGTCTGAACACTAACCAAGCTAGGTATGGGAAACAACTGAAATAAGCTTGAGCAATGGAAAAATACCTGAAAGATTATCTTGTTCTGAATTTACATTAGGTTCAAATTGTGCTCCAGTCAACAATTCTTTCTTGTAGTCTTCAATCTTTCATATATGCTCATGTGAAGCATTATATAGAGATTTTGGTCACTGAAGTTTGAAAGGTCTGTCAGTAATATTTTAGGTCTCTTTAGAGCTTCCCTATTCCTTCACAAGTGCTACTTCTCAAGACAACTATTATTGCAGCAAGAGAAGTCCTACAGACACACAGACATCAAATAACACACAGCCTTGAACTTCTTTGGTTCTTCTACTAGAATCTGAGAGTCAGATCACCCCACAAATTACAAAGCCAATATGGTTATCCTGCCAGCTTCTCAGATCAAAGCAGTGGTCTTCTTGCTATTTTGTCAAAGAAATATTAAATCACACCACACTTGGATAAAGCAAGTAAATCTTTTACATACATGTAACACAGAGGAATGTTGGCTGCATTTTTATTAATGTCACCATTAAAAAACCTGAAGTCAAATCAACAAAATCTCACCCTTTTCTACGGTGCACGGGACAAATTATCAACCGTTTGGACACTTTTTAAAAATAAAATCTAAACCAGGGAAGGAAACAAACAAAAAATCTTTATGAAAGTACAGGACGATACAGTTGGTGTAGCTTTTACATTGCTGCTGAAGCCAGAAGAGAAGAGAATCAGTATTTATGCATCAACCAAGTGACCAGTTTTAGTTTCCCTGCAATGAACAACACATTTCCTAAGTTGAAAGTCTTGGTGGGAGTATGTATATCACATCATAAAAGTGCAGAACTCTCAGAAAACCCAGACACATTCAGAAAAGACTGATGAAAGCAAGAGAAATGCAAAAAACAGTTTCATGGAGAGAAAGGTAAAACAAAGCATTTGTTTGCTTTTGCATCAGGAAAGCAAAAAAAAGAAAAAATTAATAGGCATACCTTCGGCAAGTGGGTCAAGTGTGTGAATCATGAGCTGGAAGATGCTGTTCCTCATTAGACTGTTGTGGAGAGATGCGGAGCTTCCTCCCCGCTGGAGTCGTGGCTTGGTCTGGGGTAAAAAATACGGTGAAGAATTTAGGGCTTTATTTGTTGTTTGTGTGGAAAGATATCTGAAACAGTATGAATTAAACTCAGACCTCACTGCACAATGAAACATTTTGAACTATTCCCTATAGCAGATTATGTTAAGCTACCGACTTTATCACCCATTGCCATAAGTATAGACAATTTCTCTGGAGGGGATGGATTGTTGGAACAGCCATTAGTCTCCCAGGGTTCAGGAAAAAAAAAGATGGCAAAAAGAATCCTTCTTTGTGAAAACTCGTAAAGTGTTAAGAAAATTAAAACCTCCTACTTGCATCAGGAAGAACTAATGATTTTTTTATTTGTTGAACTTTTTGTTTGAATCCCGAAGTAAGTTTGTGTGACAGTACTCTTTTCTAATGGTACTCCATCAGAAACGTTCTCCTTGTTTTGGCTCAATCCACAGAAGTCTCATGGCAAAAAGAGATTGAGAGTGTTATAAGGCAGTACAGACTTCTACAGCAATGACTCTAATGTACAAGCATCTTTTGCATGCTTGTAATGAAAAACAAAACATACTCTGAGATTCTGTTCCCCATGCAACTGTCTAGTGCAATAATCCATGCACTGTATATATATCTCATACAGTAAGACTGCTTTGTGGCTGTTTGTTTCAATAAAAAGGTTAATGAGAGCCAAGAGACTACTGACTAGAAAGACCCTGAAATCCAATTAGAGGGAAAAAGACCTACACTGAAGAAAATAATATTTGGCAATAATACATGGATTAATCTTTGGTGCCATACAAATACAAAATGATAAATTATAGAAACCAATAAAGAAGATTAATTCACTGCTTTATGTTTGGAAATAAATTATTTAAAATCTATAGCAGTATAGGAGGAGAAAGAAACCCTAGCAATTTAGAAAACTGTTGATGTATGCCAAACTAATGTAAGGCTTGCCTCACCACCCTTCTGAGAAACAAATACTCAAATGCATAATTGCTACCTACCGTCAATGTTTGGTCATCTCCAGCATTAGGTGACTGCATGAAAAAGAACAAAAACAACTGTCAGATGGAGCACACAGGGAATGGAAAGGCAGTAGAACATCACACATGTCTGATCCTATGAATTCTATTGTGATAGATTTCTGACCTACTCAAGGCATCCTACTGATCAAGTAAATCAGAGTAAATTCACACTGCAGTGCGCAAGCATCTTTTACTCTTGTCAGGTTCTTGGACAGGAGCTGTTGTCATTTCAGGGCCTGACACAGCAGCTGGGCTGCAGATCACAATGTTCACTTCATACGAATTACCCAGGGAGGCAAACTCCCTGTACAGCAACCAGTTTGAGACAGTGAAGATAGAAGACTAAGGGCAACAAGAAATTCAGGCTTGACCAACTGTTCCACAAAAAG
Organism: Dicaeum eximium; assembly: GCA_013396995.1. NCBI lineage: Eukaryota > Metazoa > Chordata > Aves > Passeriformes > Dicaeidae > Dicaeum > Dicaeum eximium. The sequence goes on along the minus strand of VWZP01010950.1, from coordinate 23,938 downwards.
CCTAAAAAGGAGTAACCTTCATATTTTGCAGGAAGAGACTGGGCAAGGAAATGAAAAGAAGTGTTTCAGTTTAACCACTCCCTACAAATTACCATTTAGCTCTGATTAAGGGCAGGCAACATGGCACACAATGACCTGCCATGAAGAAAAATGAGACTCTGAATGTGTCTTAAATTATTTTCTCCATCTCAAAGACTCTTCCTTAGTGCTACGTAATACACAGAAAACAAATTACATCACAACTATTCTACAGAACAATCGCTCCCATTCAGTGAAGCCCAGTTTTTGGACATACATCAACAGTAATTTTTGGACATGCCTTTTGGGTTAACTAATCTTGAAGGTTAAGTGGAAGGCAAGCAGCTATGAACAAACACTGATGACAGAGCAAATCCTTTATGTTCCATAATAAATACAAGAATAATGAGAACTGAACTCCTTGTCAAAAATGTACTGCTACAGCTCTGACTATTAACTCAAAGGGAAGATAATCAGACAACCAAAACATCTTTGTTCTAATAAAGGAACCACCTGTCACCTCTAAAATAAATCTATTCTTCTGTAAGAAAATAACAGGAAAAAAAGTTTTATGCTCTATTGAAGAAAACTATCACAAAAATAACTGTGAAAGGAATAAAAAGAAAAGGAAACAAAAAGAAAATATAAAATCTGTGTTCTAAAATGTCATTTTAAAAGTAGATGCATCTCAATGGTGAAAATGTTGGCCCAATGTGTACGTATATATGGTCATATATTATACATATTCATGCATCTTTCAGATACAAACCCACACAAATGAGCAAATCTACAATTTATATGTGAGTATTTTGAGGGACCTTCATGGAAAAAAAATCCATCTTACAGCAAAATTTGCAAGAGAGCAAAATGGACAAGGTGGGAAAAGCTTTTATTGTCTCCAAAAAAAAAAAAAAAAAAAACCAGTTTAGGGTAGTTGAGCACTAAGGATCAGTGGCTATAGTTATAGAAGTAAAGTCTATGATAGATGGATGAATGTGAAGAACTGGAACTTGATGAGAAGTTAAAAAAATTTTATTATTTGGAACTTTGATTTTCTGAAGATAGGAACTTTGATTTTCTGAAGATAGGAAATCCATGTTTTTATTTGTAATATTGAAAGATATGAGAATGTATAATTGATGAAACTGAGTAAATTGTACTTTCTACCTGACAAAGGTCTGAAGACTATCACTTTTCAAAATTTCATGTTGAAGGAAACACTTCTCATTTATTTCAAAAAGAATGGGATCAAGCTAAATGAATGCATAAAAACAGCTGGTTGATAACTTGCACCCTATAATTTAATTAGTAAAAGATAATAATATAAAAAAGAGAAAGAAGAACGAAACACATTTTCCATATGCATTAAGGAAACAGAAGTGTGAAATAATTTAATTATTTGCCAATACAAATTAGAGCACACACCATGAAATGGATTTTTAAAATTATTTTTTCCACACATGATTAGCCATGCAATCGTTTCTGAGTTTAACTTGCCAGTCAAGTTATATTCTAGCAGAAATATTCAGGACAATTTGAAAAAGAGGACTGTAAACAACTGTTTGACATTCTAGTGATACAAAATACTTATATTTCCTGCATTATATCCTCTAGTAACTTTAAATAGTGTCTTAAACTATTAAATAGTGTCTTAGTAACTATTAAATAGTGTCTTAAACTATGGCAGTGAAAAATTCAGTTGTGTTGCTGTTTGGAGTATTGGATGGCATTTTGTCCAAACCAGGATGAAAAATTAAACTATTTTACTATTGTTCACATCAAGTTTTGAACATGGTCTTTGCTATTTAGTTTTGGTATCATACACTGCACGGGAAAGTTTCTTAAAGTATCATTTTTCCCTTGCAGAAACATTGAGTTTTCATGTATTTTATGCCATCATAATTTGGGGCAACACTTAAAAACTGGTCCAGCTGGTGGTGTTTCTTTGCACTGGGAGGGAATAGTGCATTTGTGGACACACTCAACAATGATATTTAAAAGAAACATTTAAAATAAAACATTAAAAAACCTCAAAAGAAACATTTAAAAGAAATGGTTTCTGTAGAGAGAGGTTTATTCTTAAATCATGGCAATTGTTGCATGTTAGTTCCCTTAGGATCAGAAAGAGATGAGGGTTCCATGTCTTATACAGTACCAATATTTCTGAAGGTTTTACTAGTAAAAGTTATCTTTTGCAATTACATGCTTTATTTTTTTTAAAACCATGAATTTATTATGATTCTGCAAAGTGAAAAAAATGCTTTCTAGCATACCTTCTTATTCAAAAGTTTTTGGGGCACAAGCCATTATCATGTTTTTATCAGAATTATAAAATGATTAATCATTAGAGAGATCACTAATTTTTTAGAGAATTCAATGTAATATTTGTTAGTTCTCCCATGCCCCATGGCAGGACATAAGAATTTGTCCATCCTCCTGCTGCCATCAATGATTATGTATTCAAGCTTGCTTCAGATGAGCTAAAAGTCTTAAAACATTTTGTTTCAGGAGGAACACATTAAAAATGTCTACTTGCTATGGAATGGTTTCTGGTATTCTTTTCACACATCTCTCTTCCTCAGGACTCTCTTCCTAAGTTCATCAGTGATCGAGCCTGACAACTTCCTTGCCTTGTTTGGGAACATGTGCCATTGAAACCCAGCTTCTGAGTAATTCATGCAAAAGGTGATGGCTCACTAAGTGCCTGGTGAGTCCCGTAGTGCTTTCTTTTGACATAAAGGGCATCATGACAGTCAAAAGAGGAGCAGAATCTATAAAAATCTCTAGGTATTTCACACAGAGCATCCTTGTTAACAAAAGATGGCTAGTAACTGGACTCATCTGTTTGAGTGTGCAGTCCACAACCAGAATCAGAGAGCTGACTGTCTGCAGCTTGAGCAGGTGCTGCTCTAATTGAAGCTTCCATGTTAGAGGTTCAGTAGCCAGAAACAACCAGTGAACTGGACTGCCCATTCTCTTCTCCTAACATGAGAAAAGCAAGTCGTGAAACTAAAGCAAGTAAAAATGTAATGGGATTTCAACACCTTTTCTGCAGTGTAGGTTCACATCTCTTTCCTGCTTGATAAATATTTTCCAAATATAATTTAAAAAGCTGTTAAAAATCAATCAATCAATCAATCAATCAATCAGCTTTTTTGGGAATAACAGCATCTAGTGACATTTGTTGGTTTGCAGTATGGTGCTGAATGCAATATGGTGTCTCCAAATATTGTAATTTATGAGGCCAGACAGGAATTTGCATAATTGCCTCAAGATGCTTTCTAGTGCAGGACTTCTGCTGCTCTCTCTTATACCTGTTTCAAAAAGTGGCATTTGAACATAGCAACTTTACAGCTGGCCATGAGTCACCACTTGTCAGTCCTCAAGTAAATTACAGAAGATAAGATTTCTTGGAGCATTTTTCTAGGATTCTCTAATCTTACACTTAAGGTCTGTAGGGTATTTTGTCAGACTGAACTGCAGAAAAATGATACAGATTTCAAAGGCAGCCACTGAAGTCTATCTAGTTAACCTAAGACAGTTTAGTTAATTTCTCAAAACCAGTATCCTAAGGAGTGCTAGTAATGCACTTGGAGTAGAACTGTTCTGCATTTCTTTGAAATTATATGATAAGTCAAGACATAACTAAAATCCCAGCAATAAATTCAGCTAGGCAGATTTCAGAAATAAGCTTAATAAGCTTAGTGAGAGAACCAAAAAACAAAGCTAATATTTTATCTAGTTCTCTTCATACATAGGTCTTTGAATTTTACCAAATTAGAATCCTTTAGAGCTCCTTTCTGTGAATACTCCAAAACAATCCAAAGTTATAACATTTGCCTACTTGGTGGTTGTCTGGAAAGATCAAATCCTAGTGGTCTCAATACACTTACACTAAAGTTCTAGGTATCCATGGAAACAAAAGTTGACCACCACCACCTGCAGAACCTCTGTCAGGTGCTGCAGTGGGGCCAGTACAACTTTATAACTGAAGGTGGCACACCTCATTACCTCACTCTCTGGATTATTTCTGTAGAAAAGCTGTAAGTAGCTGCAAGGGAATACCTCTGTATTCAAGCTATAGTAAACTGATGGTAAGGATTTTAAGCTATGTATTACTGCTTAGACATCAGTATCTGAATTCAGACTATGAATTAACACTGCATACAGGACTTTGGATCTTATTTAAAACAGAGGAAGAAAAAGCTTTAGTAATCACACTAGAAGAATATGCTTCAGTTCTTTTTAACCTTGCCTTCTTTCTTCTTTTCACCTTTCCTTTTCCGAAAAGTAAAATAAAACAGGGAGTTTTACCTAAAGAAGCAGATTTCTGTATTGTTGAAGAAAGTAAATAAGATTCACAAAACCACATCCAAAATTAAACTGAGTTTATAAAGCTGCTTTACTCATCAAAATGAAGAATTTATTAAATTAGAGGTTGAACTTCTGAAGACATTAACCTGGACTACCAAAATGGAATATCTGGCTCCATTTATACCTGCTTGCTTAGAGGCACCAAGTGTGAAAGCTGTAGCTCTGGGAAAAGCAAAATGGCTTTGTTATTTCAGATCTGTTGTCTCTTCTATGCCTGTCTCTTCATGCAATTACCCAATGTGCATACACATAGTGAATCCTCATAAATGCTCAGAAGAGATGCATCTCTAGTTGATTTGAGCAGTGACAAATAGATGGTGTGAGCCATCAGTTGCTAAATCACATGCTAAAGTTAGGTCAACTGATTTAATTCCAGATATCTGTGCATCTCACTGTGTGAAATAAGGCTCTTCTAGTCAGACTATATAACCAATTATATGGTATTTAGTTACTCATCATGTGTAAGGAAGAGTCTGCCCCATGTCTCTTACCTTCTCTGAACTTGCTTAAAGTCAGGTATCTTTGGCTTAGGGTGGCAATGTAATAGCTCAAGCTTAAAGACTTCATGAGTTTTTAATCACCTTAGTGTCAAAAGTAATTATGCAGTTTTAAGTTGTCCCTCTTATCCTCATTTCAAGACTTACTAATGAAGTCACCTTTTCCTATTTTTTGAGTCAAATAATTTAGGACCACAGCTCTGTATGTCTATGTAACTTTCAGGAGGGCAAAAGAATCCTGAAATAAACAAACAAACAAGCAAATAAATAAATTTTTTAAAAATCTAAATCTAGGGACTTAGCAGTCATTAGATACACATGCACAAAACATGTGTTCACAAGTGACAGTTTAAGTACTTCAGTATGAAAGGTTTTAGTCTCAACTGCAACTACACCATAGAGACTACTGACAGGAGACCCTTGCTCTTCATTTCTTGCAATTCAATCAAACATGAGTGACTTAGTAAGAAGCCAGCAAAGAAAGCATTATCTGGTACTTCTCCTTGCCTAAATACACAAAGGATCTGCTACAGATAATGGAGGCTTCAGAGTTTGCCTTAGAAGTGGTCACAATAATTCCCAGAGGGAAAATGCTTTGACAAATCTCAACTGTGGCTGTTGCTATGCTGATTTGCAGCTCCTGAATAAATTTCACTGCAGTCAGTTGGCTGTATACCGCAGAAGATTCATCACATGGGCAAAAAGGTTGCAGTTTCACTGCCTTTCCACCTCCAGCACCCTGGAGATCCTGAAGGACAGCTCCAGCTGCGGAGAAGAAACCAGCCCGCACAGCCCATAGGGAGGAAATGCTGAATCAGCACATCCTCTGCTGCCCTCATCACGTCCCTGTTCCACCAGGATCTGCTCACTTTTCTCATCTGATTTCACAGCTCCTTCCCCCACCAGGCGACTTTTTTTGTTACCAGGATCTCTGCTGACTTTATTCTCAGCTGGCAGAAATGCCTGATGGAGCTCTCTGACAGTGGCTGCAGGAAGAACATGAGCAAACGTGTGAGGGGCATGTACAGCAGTGAATGATACTGGGACAGAGAATAGAACGTAGAACAATGGCCAGAGGGAAAGCCTTGGCTATCCTGTGGGACTGACTACCTTTTCCATGAAACAGTAATAACATTTAAAGTGGTCTAACTCACACATTAAAAAAAAAAAAGAAAAGAGAGAGAGCGGGTCTAAAGGAAAGCATCACCAATACAGTTGGTATTGAGGTAGAAACGTTTCAAATAACTGTGTTTCAAAACATAAAATCATCATTCCTGGGAGCATGCTGGCAGCTATGGGTTGCAGTAACATGGGAGTCAGTTTTACACCAGTGTAATCGGCAAAATCTAGCAGTCAGCTTCTGTTCCTCCATTTCCTCATTTGTTAACTAGGAATAGAGACACTGCTTATAAAGAACTTTGTTCTTTCGGAGGGGACTGACTGCTTTAGGGGCAGCTTACTGGGTAAGACTGCCCCCTCTACAGCAATTAACTGTGCTCATTTGGGTTTGCATCTCCTGCTGAGCACAACATAGACGTTCACTTCAATAAGCTACAAAGAAAATCTTCCTTAAGAGCAGCATCTCCAATAGCTATAGGTAAAGGATCAAAATGGACCTCCTACAATGTTTTGTTAGCTAACAAACATCTATGATTTTAATATTTTTTTCACTATTTATGTCTCTACAAGTCTGAACCTATGGGTTTACAAGATTATATGAGAATTCATGTAATCAAAGCACACAGAACACTTGTGCTTTTTACATCCCATAAGATGTTAGAATAATTCCTCAACATTGTAGGAGGTAAACAAATGAAAATATGATGGTTTAATTTTTTTTATTTACCCACTAACTGGATTATGTTACATGTTCTCAGTTTTACAATGTGAAACTAGACATCATGTCCAAGACAAAGAATTACTAAAAGAAAGTATCTTAATTTTACCCATTTGACTCAGTATTTTAGGCTCACTGTCCTCCTAACTGATAGTGAATACCATCTGCCTCTATACTAATCCTTCAGATAACCATTTTCAGCTTTTCCATCGCTGCCTCTTAGGTCTTTCTTATCAAATGAAACACAGAAATGCCATCTAAGGGTTTGTCTTACCCCTGGTGCAGGGGTAAGAAATGGTAGGGAGAAAAATCTTTTATGAAGAAATAGAGAAGAGATTTTACAGAAGAACCTGCAGATAAGAAACCAGCACTGTACTGCATGTCTGATGGAGCTGTGGACAGAAAAGCAAGTCAGATTCCCAAATTTTATCCACAACCATTAAATAAAACAGAAGAGTTTTCTTCAAATTAGGAGAATAAAAAAGAGGACTACATTACCTTCTGTCTTACTGTGATTATACTTGCTTTTAACTATTTTTCTACAGTGTTCTGCTTGGCATTAAGATGAAATAGACCTAAGATTTGTGACTGAAATCAAGAACATCCCCGTGTGCTGGGATTCTAGAGACCACCAGACATGTTCTGGACAATCTGCAGTATGCACTTTTAACTCCTTTACAGCTAAGAGATGAAACTGAGGCAGAAAGACCTAAATGACACTGTTCTTCCTAATGAAGGGTTACAACATTCAGACCTTAAATAAGACCTCTCCCATTTTGGCTCTCAGTGTCTGGATCATTATAGAAATGGTGTCCTTTATGGCATAGCCAAGGACAGACAGAAAACCTTTGTGCTCACCTTCCTTCATCAGTCTGCTATTTCACACTACTGATTTGTCCCTACAACTATGAACCAGATGCCTGCAGGGAAATCATTGCCAGTGTCTCTGTTGCTCCTACCTGCAAAGTCTGGTTCTCTCAAAACAGCTTCCTAAATAATATTTAAGCTAAATATACAGCTCCAAGGATAATTGCCCTTGTGGTGGAAGAGAATAAGGCACTGGGGAAAGCAGATGTGCTGGAGTTAGGAAGGACTTACATGGAGGTAATAGGAGACCATAGCTACAGGAAGGCAAGAGAGAGATGATGGTGAAGTAGTGAGGGTGGCAGCCTAAGCAGCTACTGGTGCTACTGAGCTACAGCTCTCAGCTGTGTTTCACCTCCTTATCCCATTTGCAGCCTATGGCAAAAGCACTTCTTCACCTGTAAGCTGCCAGATGAGCTTCACTGTGAAACATGAAGTTTCTCTGCGACTTCTGCTGAGAAATGTTATTTTGGACACCGACCAAAATCACAGTCTGCAAGGTCTTTCAATTAGCAAGAGAAGAGAAACTCACAATACCTCCATCCATCTTTTATGTAATTCCATTCCACTACAATAAAAATTAAAGTCTGGTAGCTTTAAGTCTGCAGTGTCTAACTGCAGAAGTCACAAGCACAAGACTATGCCATCACCCCCAGCTGTAAGCATCCTTTTATCTTTCAGTTACTCCCCAAATGCACAGTCTGCCTCCATCGTAAAATCACGGAATCACAGAACGTGCTGAGTTGGAAGGCACCGATGAGGATCATCAAGTCCAACTCCTGACCCTGCACAGGACACCCCAAGGGTCACACCATGTGCCTGAGAGCATTATCCAAACATTTCTTGAGCTCTGTCAGATTGGTGCTGTGACCACTCCCCCAGGGAGCTGTTCCAGTGCTCAACAACCCTCTGGGTAAAGAACCTTTTCCTGATATCCAACCTAAACCTTCCCTTACACACCTTCATGTCATTCCATCAGGTCCTGCCACTGGCCACCAGAGAGGTGAGAGTAGTGCCTGCCCCTCTGCTTCCTCTTGAGAGGAAGTTGTAGACATGATGATGAGGTCTTTTCCATGATTTCACCCCAGAACCTGTGCCTATTTCATTGTATCTTAGACTTTTCTGGTGCCTTTTCTTTTCTCCTTTCTCATTGGCAGGCACATCACACAATGCCCATGGAAACCCAGCCCATCAGGAACACTTCTGTTTCAGGGACTGACACACCTCTGTATCTGAGAGGGATGTTCCCACTGTTTCAGCTATCTGCTTTCAATAAGAAGTGTGTTCATAACTATCTGCACTTAGCAACAAGAGGGCTACTACATCCCACTGCGTTCTATATTGCCCAGCCCAAACAGTCCTTCTTTAGTGTAAAAGGTACACCAGATGGAATGACTGGGGAGAGTTTTTAACAAAAACTACACCCTTGCATTGAGTGAAGTCACCCAAGACAGAAACTAAGATTTGAAACTAAGAGCTGAACTTGCACAGTGAAGCGGTGCCCTCATAATGAAATACACTGGGTATGAATTCTATGAAAACAAATAAAATCACATTCTGAGCCTTAGAATATACATTTGCAGATTATTTAATAGCCAAACTTGTAGATTATTTAATAGCCAACTGGAGCCAAGCTCCAGTTCTTGCAGCTACCTTCTAAGTTAGCATGTTTTTGCTTTAACATCCCAAAATAAATCTGTTTCCAGGTAGTGCACATACTGTTGGATCTACAAAAATCTGGTTGCTCCAGGAGGGAACAACCTAGTTCCCTAGGATACAATTTTAATACAATTCAATTCGTCATAAAAAGAAAACTTTTAGTTAAGTTAAAAAATAAATCCCTATATGCTGTGCAGTGTTAATCCATCTGGAAGTAATCCATAAACTGGGAAAGCTCCCATTGCTATGAATCTACATGTTTCTAGTTCAACATGATTTTGCAATCACTCTGCAAGCATATAAAAACTTCAGTGAACAATGCACACGTGATTCTTTTCACAATATTCACCTGAGATTTGGACAATTGCAGACTGTTTCAAGCTAAATTGTTAGAAAACATGGTTCTTTCATGTGGGGGTTTGTGAGTATCCAATCAGGATTTTATGAATTTAAGGGCCTTTTTATTATATGAGTAATATATATTACTTATATAATAGTACTCATATATATGTAATATATATATATATATATTACATGGTCTTTTACATTAACCTTTTGTGCTTGTAATGCTGACTAAGAGAGTCAAAGGAATAATTTTTTTTTCTTTTGGTTCAAAACCATGCCTATTGAAAGGGACAGAACCATCAGATCAGTGACTGTTCAATTCCTGCTAACAGTGTTTTGTTTGCAAACTGAACTTTCCTATTTACAGTCACAGAAATCTCTCAAACCAATCATGTTTTTCAATATTCTACCTAGATCTGAATTATCGAAACATCTGCATTCTGGTTCACAGAGATTACATGACAAAATTTAAGAAGATCAGGTAAAATTATAATCTTAATAAAAAATAGCAAGTACAGGGGACACTGGCATATGCCCAACAGATCAAAACAACAAAAAACCTGGCTCAAAATCTGAATTCACACTACTTGGAATTAATTTCATGGTATTAGCATAAAGCTAAATTAATTGAGAGCAGGATCTGATCATGCATGCAGGAAAAGAGGTGATATTTATTCCCCAGCATGCTGAAAAAAGGTGTCCATCTCATAGTTTGTTAGCTATAAAGCAAAAATACAGTGAAAATAAAAGACCCATTTCGCAATGCAAATTACTGTTTTATTATGGTTAGAATAAAGTTTATCTGCAGGATGTAATCCTATTTCACACCTTTTCCCTGACCTTTCCTGACAAGGGCTTTTGAAGTCATACAGTCAGGCTCTACTTTCACCCTGCAGATTGTCGGGATTTTGTCAGCTCAGCCTGGAGCCTCTCCCAGCAAACAGCTGGATGCAAAAATTAGAAGACTTTGGTGTAGTTTAAAGCCACAAGTGTCTGACACACGACACTGAGAGCTGGGAAAACGGAGGGCTCAAGGTCAAGCTCCTTATCACGACAAGCTAAATCAAACTGCATTGATGATCTGGAAAGTTCAACTGCTCCAACAAGACCAATTTGCAGAATATTTCTGCAAAAAGCATTTAAGCCACTTCATATCCTACCTATGCTAGTCAGCTCTCACAGCAATGGCTGCTCAAAAAAACACACGATTAAAAGCTATTAAAAAAATAGCTTTTCTGAAGCTATAGCAAATTATGGTGAGTTGTGCTAGTGTTTCTCCCAGATAAAGGAATGCCCAGCCACTCCAACTGCAGCATCCAGAGCAGCTTCCCACATGACCAAGCAGTCACACTGTGGCTCAGCCACGTGCCACACCACTCCCTGCTTTCACTCCTGGTCTCCACCACAGTCAGAGTCACAGGCAAGTAAGGACAACATTATAAACTACTCTCTGAGCTCATTAAAGGATGGCAAAGCAGGAACTATAACAGGATTCCAACCTTTTCATGTCTCATTTCTAGTTGAAGGCTTGTTCAGGTTGGGTATAAACAAGAGCTGCTCCTGTCTGCTGGATTAGTAATGCCATCTGTGAAAAAAGGGCTGGAGAATCGACCCGGGTGATTTTATTGTACAGAATAACAGAATCTATCACAACATTTCCAATCCCTAGCAATCTTTTGGGCACAGCTAGAGAATAGCAAAATACAGATTTGGATGGGGATGGACGCATCATTCCACCAAAGACTTTGGACCTAAAAGCCAACATAGAACCGACGTTTTGGTACGTCCTTTGGAAAAACTGCTCTCCAGATTCTTATTAGTTCTGTGGAGAAGCTACATATATTAATTCCACGGATGGAAATAAATTGGCTAACACAACTATACCAGCTTAATTTTCAATTGTATATAATACAGAAGAACTCATTCTTTGGTTTAGGCCACATAAAATGACATGGTATCTTGGATGAAAAAAAGTCAAGAGATGGAAAACCAAAACAGACAAAAGTGCTTCCAAGACACAGAAAGTACAAACTCTTGTGTGCCTGAAGAAAATGTACAACCCACAGAATCAGTGATGCTTTTCTCTTACCTATCTTCTTATTAAATAAAAGATCAAATGACTGCCTATATTTTCTGTCTATAAAGTGTTTCTTTTCTGCCTGAGAAGCAGTCACAGACCCAGGGGCAGGCTGAATTCTAACCACTGACTTTTGGGGGGAAAGGCACTCATTTATGTTACTTATCTCTCAGAAACACAAGACAGAAATCTTCCAGAGAAATGTAGACCTGCTGGCTAGATCTTTCCAACCACGACTTCCCAAAGAAGACTAATCATGAGATCTATGATTCCATCTTTTTCTACGAAAACCACAGTGATCATGAAACATTTGCAGCACAAGATAATTATAATTATGCCTTCCAGAACCATGAAAGAATAATCTCTGATGAAGGTACTGTGAAAACCCAATAAGAAAGACACTGCATATCTTGTAGCTAAAGATGATTAAGTATATCAGAACACCAACAGAACTAGAAATGCTCCAAACAAACAAAACTTAATCACTTTTTTCCAAAGTTCTGCAAAAAAGAAGTCATGTTACACACAGAGTTGTAAACATCTGATGTGGCAGTGTGGATTTTGCTTCCATAAAGTGTACTTAAAGAAGCTTTTTCCACTGGCATCACCATACTATGAATTTCCTATAATCATACCCTACTTGCTATTTAATTGAAATAGAGTGATTCAAAGCCTTTGCAGCAAGTCTTTTATTATCAATTTTTATGTAATTCTTCCAACAGATAATTGGAGCACTAATTTGCTTAAATACTTCAGGCATTTTGTCTCTCAGAATGTGTAGCCCTCTACAGAAAGGAGAACTAGAATAATTTCTGCACTTTGGTTTTGTCATCTAGATCCTCAGTTTATTGTGATGTCAGAATGCCTGACTTTTGTAGAAAAAAATACATTAGATGTTCTTAATTAATTTGGTCCCTTCTTTCATTAGCTGAAGAGAAATCTTGCTCTGTGATCTAAATTTTATGAACTGCTTTCTCCTGGTGAAAAAAAAAAGTATTTCATCTTCTAGGTAATTTACCTCCTATAAATTTACCTTATTTACTGCTTACTCAAAGTCATGCCTAGTGCCTAATACTTACAAATTCTTCTAATTTCAGAAACTCTGGAGGTGAATCTCAGTTTCATTTATAAAATTCTATTTTTGCTGCTTTATCCTTGTGAGGATAATGTAAACATAGATGGCCATAAACCACTTATTAGGATTAAACAAGTTAAAGTAAGCAAGTTTCATTTCTACATTAAAGGCTGAGCATAGTGGTGTGGCAATATGGAAGAGCTAGTCTAGTATACACTGAGAAGCAAACCTTCTTCTTATATATCATATCCCATATTTTTGTATTTATCTCCCTCAACGTATCAGCAAAACTTTTCAGCAATAACTGCACCAAGATCAATAGTTCCTTAAAAAGCTATGGTTCCTTAAAAAGTTATCCCCCTTGTACATGGACAAAAAAATTAACTTTTCTGATATCTTTTTAAAGTTCTTTAAAGAGAATTACAATTTTAGGGTTTTAAACCCTAAATAATCCCATCCCACATGCTTAATGAAAAAGATTTCAGAATCTCCTGCAGAAAAGGCTTGATTCATGATTCTTAGTCTGGTCCTGATTTGGTCTTCAGTCTGATACGCTCAGAAGAAGGACCAATTAATTGTGTTACTTTCTTTCCCTCAAGAGTTTCTGAATCAATCTTACTTATTTCTTCCTTTTTAATTTTTAAGTTTTATAGCACTAACATATTCACTGTCTGGTCTTGCATATCCCTGTAAAATTGGCAGATTTTCTTCAAGGTCTGTCACTGATCTTAGGAATACAAGTTACATATGACCATTGCTGTGGTCAGAAATATGTGACAGAACTTCAAATACCTGGGTGGAAAACACCACGCAGGGCAAATCTCACTTCTCCAAAAGAGATCGATAGAACTACTCTGCTGGCAGTGAATTTGTCTGCTGAATTTGATTTGAATAAGTGTCATGGAGAGATGAAATTATGGCCCCTGTTGGTTCACCCAAAAATGTGCACATTTATGCTCCTTGAGCCAGAGCATCCTGCAGCAATTGTTGGTCATTCTCTCCTCCCTGAACTACACTACTGAATGAAAGAAACATACAGGGAAAAAAGCCTATAAAGATGTCCAAAGAACAAACAGCTGTCAGTATTAAACCAAAAAAGCAGCTTGTCAACTAGAAAGCCCTGAACACTGAAGAATCAAGTTTCATAACTAGTTTTCATAACTAACTCTTCATTACAGCTTTTCAAGTAACTCCACTCCAAGATGTTTTTAGGCTATTGCTGTAGTAGCTTCAGCCAGATGTGTAGTCATATGGCAAAACTCTCATGAACATCAATTTTGAACCAAGGATGACAATATATAAAGGGACTTAATATCAACCTCAAGGTCAAGGGGACTTGGTCTAGTATAAAGAAAATCAGCATCATAAAGCAAAACAAAAAGCAAGGCTAGAATACACAAATGGAAGGTCTTCCAGCTGTTTAGGGGTAACAGCAGCATAATTTCATCCCTGGGAAAACCATGGCAAACAAGCGGAGGTGTATTGTAGAGTAGATTTGTGTCTGCATGTGAAGAGTTGGATTTCAGAATTCAAATGCAGTTTTGAACAGACTTTGTAGCTTGATATTGCCACTCCAGGTGATGACTCCTCTTTCTCATCAGTGTCACTGAGCACCACAGTTTTAAAATAAATACAGTTTTGATTAATATCTGCCACACAAATCTATTTGGTTTTTGGTTAGCATGAATGCAAATGGAGCAAAAATTCTCAGCAAGGGACTGAGTGGAGTGTAATAAGGTAGTTTTATAGGCTAACTGGCTCTCCTTGAGAATTTCTTGCATTTCCTGTCTTCTGCAGTATTTTTGTAACAACAAGAATGGCCATCTTGCAGACCCTTAAAGATCAGGCAAGTCACCAAAGGGCTCATACAAGTAAGAGTTTTTGGGACTGAGCTCATAATTTCTAATAGCAAATACATTAGGATTTTATAAGCTCAAAAAGGCTTGTGAGACTAATAATCCATAAAGCCTATTAAGCTATTAAGGTAACCAAATAAAGCATCTGCATTTTGATCTGTCTCCAATCTAAATGCTCAGCATGAAGCCTCCTTACTGATATAAAGAAGGCTGAAGAAATCATTCTCTATAAGACAATTTTCTGTGTTTCAGCTTCTGTTCGAAAAGAATATAAATCCCAGAAACTTCTTCCATTCTTACCTGTTATATCAGTGTCATGCTTTAAATATTTGAAAATGTCTTCTCCATTAAAATGATTTTTCATTCATTAAGACAAAGGATACACTGCTTTCAAAGGATACAAAATACACTGTTTTCTTTAGCCTATTTATATTTTTACTTGTTTGCACTATTTCACCTGCTGCAAAATGCATCAGACACACTACTCCCATGGCCATCTCTGGTCCACTTACTACTAGTGACTCCTGCTCCACACCCTTTTCTGGATGTTCTCCAAAAGCATTTGTTTCCTTTTTATTCCTCTCACTTTCATTCAGAATCTGCTTAAAGACAAATTTCTGTGCTCATCATAACAGGCAAGTTCAACAAAACTAAATTAAAAGGAACTTTCTGGCTAATGTTCTTTGGAGGTTTTGCATCCTAGCTATTTTGTTTTAACTCAGTGAAGTGTTAATGTCCTCAGCCTGTGTCTTTTGGTACATCAAGTAAGGCAAATCACAGAGGTATAGCTAGCTTAGAATACATTTCTTATAATTTTTTATTGAGTGTCATGTGCTAACATCACAAGCAATAATCCTAGCTTTTCTGCCATAAGCAAAGAGGTGCACATTTGCTACATTCAATGGCAGTCTATTAATTTATGTTGAAAACCTAACTTTAATGTCTCTGAATGAAAAGGGTTTACAGTACTGGTTTTATAAATGTGAAATCGTATTCTCAGACACGAGATTTCATACACATATCTCAAAATAATCATAATCAAATGACAGGAAAAATGGTAATGTATTCATCACTGCAATGCCACTCATTAATTTCTGCAGCATTCACGGCAGAAATATGGTTGGTATTTCTCATTTCCAAAACTTTACTATTCCAGAGTCACAGAAATGCCATTCTTTTGTCCTTTTGTCCTAGTAAATGTGGTTAAAATGAAGCCATTCAGTAAAATTATGTACTGTTTCTCACTTAATTGCAAAGTGCCTATTTTGGCAAAGTATTTCTTTACATTTTCTTTAATTTTAACTGCCTTTCCTTTCCCGGCTCTGGGAAAGTTTAACTTCCAAGACCATGTGCAATTATAATCCAAAAATAACAATTAGAAAGAATTTAGATAAGCCAACCAAATAACACCATACTGATTATAATTGGAAATAAAAAGATGAGTCTGTTTCCATGGTAAAATGTAACTACTATATTTGACATGGGTACTGCAGCAATAAACAGAACCTGCACTCAAGTTATCTTTTGCCTGACTCCAACAACAGGCCAGGGCTGATCTCATGTAACACTGATTTTATTATTTTTCCTCTTTACTTTTTTCATGCCAGCTGATATTGTAACAATACACCATGTCAAATGACAGTAGGTGTCAGAAAGTCTTAGATGACAAAGACTAATGGTTCAGATAGTTTGTTTGGAGGATGAACTGAGCAGACACAAAAATAATCCCTTCACCATATTTATTATTTTTATTGCCACTGAATAGTGCTCACTATCTGCACATATGAGCAGTAGTCAGAAAAAGTGAGCATGGTAAGTTTGGATTCCTAGAGAATATATTATAAGCACTTGCTAAGTGTACTATTAGATGGTTTTTATATTTTTCAGATATAGATACTTCAAGTTTGGTCTCAATGACACAGAATTAATAAAAATATTTTTACAGTGCAAGGTAAAATAAAGTACCCATATCCCAACACCAAGCCTTTGATTTGTTCAGTCAGAGAGCTTGCAGGAGAAGAGACTGTAACATTGAAATTTCAGTAATTTTGTTTATTTTAAGCTTTGTGTAAGTAATGTAACTATTGTCTTTATTTTACAAAGCATTTTTGAAAGAGTGGACTGAAAACCACTAAACCTACTCCTGAAGTTAAACTTCTACTGACTTTAACACCTTTAGTTCTCTCTGTCTATCAAAGAAAATCCCTTTATTTCTCTCTCAAAGACAGCTTAAGTTCACTGTAAAACAACACAATAATTTGAGACAGAGAGAGGATAAAAAACCTCTTGAGAAAACCAGGGCTATTTGGTCTATATTAAATATTTATCAAAGAGTTTGACAGTTTTCTTCATTTTTATTTATTTATTTTATTTCTTCATTTTCATTTATATTATTTTATTTACATTTTCACACACTGCTGTAGTATGCTGTCACATGGCTGCTGTGTTTCACCTGAATTTTGCCCGTCAAGGGGCTTGTGAGGTACTCTACACCTATTTTACAGTGTTTCTCATACTGAATCTTTTTCTGGGTAACATGAATTGCTCCTTCCAATATTTTATTATTAAAAGACTTTTATATAAGTCCCAGGAAGACTAAGGCAAATCTCAGTGGAAGGCCACATCCACGCTGTGATTAATGAGGCTTCTTTCCTTGCTGTGTACTGATTTGCATAGCATCCCTGGTATAGCGACACACAGCCGAAGGCAGGAGTCACACAATTCTCCTTGCTGCGTGCCCTCCTACAGCTAAACACAAGGAATGTCTGCCCAGATCACCAACATACCAGACATTTTGCTAAGGCTCTTTTAGTGCAGTTGACTGTAAACCACTGAAGTGAGAACAAGGGTAGTCCTCCGCGGATTTGGGGCAAACACTGATCTGCTGCTTCTCCCACGCAGATGACGAGCACTGAAGGGGAATAGCTGGGTTAGTGAAGAAAACTGCAGACTGTTTTCTACAGCCCTTTGAAGGAACCACAGAATCAATGATGAAATCTCACTTGCATCTGTATGTGGATTTTGCTGTGCCGGACAAGTTAGATAAATTCTAAGTAATTTTGCACAAATATCTTTCCTTCAAATGGGATAAAATTAGTAGTGGACTTAAGTCGCATTTAAATATAAGATCCTTAGGCTATCCAAATCACTCTTACCAGAGGTGCTTTACAGTCAGCTTAGATCAGCTGTGCTGTCCCTTATGCAAATGGAAAGGATAATCAGGATCTGGCATTTGACCAGACAAATTTGTGACATCTCTTTCCTCCCTGAGAGTTGGTGGGACAGAGCTGGGGCATAACTTTACCTGGCAGATGGGAGGGAAGAAGACCCTGCTTTCATTTCTTCTATTAGAACAAGAATGCATTTATCCCTGGACATCTTCTGAGTGTACTAGCACAGGTTTGTGGGTACTACAGCACTTTTCTCTTAAAAGTCTCAAAACTCATTCACATACTTTTTAAAGACAAAAATTACTCCCACAGTGTGTGAAAATATCCATTTCTTATAGCCTTATATATCTACATTTCTGGTCTGCTGGAAGATAAGGGAGCCTAATGCTAGCTCCACAGTAAGAAAGGTCTCTTCCCCTCAATACACCCACATTTTTATTTAAACAATGTCAATTCACAAGTTTACTAGATGCTAGACAACTGTGCACCAGAGGAACTCATTCACCCCAGTAAAGCAGCCTCAGATTTCCCACGATAGTTACAGAACTCGGCTCAGTACGTATCTTACTAACATTTTCTTTTAAAAGAGGGTACTCTCCTGCCAGTCTTTCATTTTAGCCAGAGCTGTTTACAAGTGAAGGCAGAGTCACAGATTTGTCAGCTGTGGGAGTGGTCAGACAAAGCCCTAATGTGGCTGCAAGGAGTGCAGCAACAGCACTTCACACCAGTGCTTTGTAGTTTGCATTTTAGCATGTCATTCATTTTGGGCAGGTAAATGGTCTCAATTATGCACAATAAGGAAGAGCTACAAAGAAAAGTGAAACCTAACAAAGAAGGTGTCAACTTCTTGACCTAGATTTAGATCTTATTTTCCTGTGTCTAGGCAGAAAATTGAATTACATTATTTTCACTGCAGCTGAATTCTTGGTTTAAATGGAACAGATCCACGCAGCACCAGTTAGTGCTGCTGAATCTTGTATGTTCTATCACTTCACAATCTTTATAAGCAAAAGCAGGCACAGAATTTCTAAAATTCTCAGGGCAGAAAATGGTCATATAAGCTACTGAAAGCTTTCATTTTACAGTCTGAAAGTATCTAAGCAGGCACCTATGCAGAATTTGTATATGGATTTATTTAATTCATTAAAATACAAAATAAAAAACAGTATTGATTCAGTGATGAGCATTACTATGTGAGCCAATGTCATTATATTCCTCTAAGGCAGGAGCTGATCTAAGCTCTTCTTCATTTGTCAATAAATGGAAGGTTTAAAAATATTCCCTAGCCAATTTTTCTTGTGTTGCAAGGACAATGGTGACCTAAGATAGGAGAATCCTGGCTTTTCTGAGAGCTTTATTGTTTATTAAGACAGGTAAGACTTGGATGACCTTGGCAGTCCTAGCAGAGGTGAAAAAGAGAACTGAGATATTTACAAGTGCTTCCTGTGATATATCTAACAGAATACAGTAAAACATTGAGGTTGTACAATGTCAGTTGAACCCAAAAACCAAATCTTCCTTCTCCCTATAACTGGCAAATTCTGTTTCTCATGTGCAGGCTCTGCAGCCCTGTGGAATGCTTTCTCCAAATGCTGGAAACTTAGGGGCCTGCTTTGAAACTGAAAATCTTATTAAGCGTATCTTTGATCCCACTAAAATGTGTGCTTAAGAACCTTTGTAAAGCAGGTCCTCCTTGAATATGCAGCTTTTTTATTAGACACCGAAAATATTACAAGAACAAGAGCAACGTGCCAAGAGATAAAATCGTCTTCACTGGAATGATCTTCATTCTAGAGAGGGTTGGACCATTGCTAAACATTTAGAACAAACTACAGAGTTTTAAATTTCTACAAAACAGCACTAATTACTGACACCAAAGGGCTACCCCCTTTGATGTACTGTATTGCTGTTTGTTTCCCCATTTGCAAATTTAAGATAATAATATAGACTTTCTGCTAATCACACACAAAAAATGCAAAGAATGAGCTAAATATTTGCTTTAATCATCCAGCATCTTCACTACTCCCTCGTTCATTGATATTTCTAATTCCATCTGCCTCTAGTTAAATCCTACACACCTTGGGCAGTATTTTTTGATCAGTGATGAAGACAAACATTTGAAGAACTACTATTTCTGTGTGATGCTCAGAATGATTTTTATTGTTACAACGCATATATAAATGTGAAGAAGAGATTCAATGCATCTTAGAAATATTTTCAGAACTATTTATTTTTCACATTACGAAATTCGCCAAACCATCATGCCTTTCAATACTGTAACATAAGTCAGACCAGCAGTAAGCATGTACCAACATGGTAACCTGTTATAAGCAAGGACCAAATCAATGTAAGCAGAATTGCTTTGTGACATGGAAAAAGGGAGTGTATGAGTTAAGAGGTGAGTTAGACCTTTTTTATTATTTCTAAAGCTTGTGATAATTTTACAGAACCTGGTTTACAACCTTATAAAAAGTACACATTGGTTACAAAATACACAGCAGCAACAACACCTATGAGAAGATGATGGAAAAAAAAGTCTGTTCATGCTGTCTGTCCTTAGACACTTACTGGGGCGGAAAGCTGCAAATCAAGATGCACTGTCCCTGTCTCACTGCCTAAGCATTTTCATGCCCTTCAGTACTGACGAAGCCAAACCAGATTCTAATCAAATCTGTGAACTCAGTAGTCTCGTGGTTTTTTTAAACATTGTTAAAATTCAGCAAAACTATAATGGAATTCTTTAGCATGTTTTCTAATGACATTTTGGTGCACAATGAAGAGGAACTTCATTGACTTCAGCAGCTTGCTGTTAAAATAAGGATTGCCATCTAATTTTGGAATTCACCTACAGGAAGTGAACAGTGAAAATCCCTGCAATTACATTGATAAGTAAATAACAGATTGCATATTTTGGATGGGTCTCTACAATTATGCCCATATAGAGAAAGGGTTTTATAAAGACATTCCATTACCTCAATTAGGCAGAACTGATCAAAACCTAGGGAATCACAGTTCATTAAGTAGCAAAATAACCATTGCAAGGAACTATCCATAAGAAATTACAGAAAAGGAGAAAGCTCGAATTCTGCCACAGGATGATGGTGAGCCATATACATTTTCACAGTGGAAAAGCTAAATGCTAGAATGTGCCAATAAAAGTGCTTCCAGTAGAGACTGGCAGCCCTTCAAAAAGGCACAGACAAAGGCTCAACTGCAGGACGGTGAACAGCTCCAGCTTTATGCCTAGAGGAAATATGGGTTCTGACTAGGGCACATGTTGGGAAGGACACCAGTGAACAAGAGAAAAGAGGAATCCTCAAAGCTTTATTTCTCTATATAGGAAGAATGGGAGAATGAGAACACAAAGGCATATTCAAAATTTAGCAGTGAAACAAAGACAGAAAAAAAGGTTGTAAACTGGTCCTAGAAACAATTAATCTTGAAATAAGAAGGGGTCTGGCATATGGGAATGGTCAAATTCTGAGCACCCACACTTGAATCTGCCTTTTTCCTGTGGCTTTGAGAAGTGTACACAAAGGATAGCATAAAATAATTGTCTCTGACTGCACCAGGACAAGTAAGTCCACACCAGTGCTATGTTGTCAGGTTCTGCAATGAATACTTGCAGCACATCCTGATGAAAAATGAGGAAGGGATTTGAATTTTGCTAGGACTTACCAAAAGAGTATTTAATCTACTTGGTGATATGCAAGTAACAGAATTGTCCTTAATTTTAACAGCTCATATTCATAGCAGCAAATTCAAAACGTGTAAATAGACATTCCCCCTCCAATCTCCAAATCACTACATTTTGAATGAAGCAGAATTTGTGTTTTTGATTTGGTGGTTGTTATCGTTGTTGTTATTTTTTCTTGTTATTATTATTATTACAAGATTTTATTTTAGCAAGTAAAACCTACTTTTTCTTAATTGTCTTCTAGTCAACACAATCCACTGATGATTCATCAACTCAACAGTTGTTAGACTTCTGCAGACTCCTGGTAGGAGTCTTGTCACTGTTCCCCATTTAAAGTATGGTAATGGGGAAGAGAAGATGGAAAAACTGGGGTAAATTATTTCCCAAGAAGGAACTCTGAACAGAAAGGATATTTTAGAAAGCTTTGTAGTCATCTACAAAAATAAATCTCAGTGACAGAAAGTGAGTACATTTTTGCATCTCAGTGATGCTCATGTGTCACTTTGAGAAATCTGCTTATTTTCATGATGGAAGAGCAAGAAGGTTCCTATAGTTGCTTTCTCTGTGTACACTAAATGACATTTTGAAACAAAAACCTCTGCAGGTTTTAATATAGTCAGAATTACTATGAGCAAACTAGAATTAGATGTAAAGTGGCAATTATCATTAATTCAAGATTATCTGTAATTTCATGTCTACCAAGGTGGGATATTTTGTTCTTAAGTCATGGAAGATAGCAATTATTTCAAGGACTTAGCAGGGGACTATACTCATATTGCCTTTTAAATCCTTCCATCATAGCAATTGTAAAAAGCCATCTTTACTGTGTCATACTAGCACTTAAAGTTAAGGGCAGTACAAATGTATATATGTTGCAACAGCAATAATTTCCTTGGAAATAATTTGGTTGACTAAGTGGAGTATATACATGCAATATTATATTTAATTTATCAAAACAGATGTCCACTAAAACACTTAGCCATATTGATAAAATATTAACAAAAATTAAAAGACAAACACAATTTACTTCAAAATTTGTATTTTGACAACATACTTTGAATTGTTATGTTCAAATGAGAAATCCACCTAGTACATTTTGTGAAATAAATGCACATGACAAAACATAAAATTATGACAGGAAGTCCAAATAAATATTAATTGAATGCTTCAATATAAAACCAGATTATTTAATTTGGGTTTTATAAACAAATTTAGTTGGTATGATACCTATGAAGAATACAATTATTAATTTGAATACAAAGTGGCCATACTGATATGATATGCTTTCATATGAAATAATGACCTTCAAATACAAATAAGAAATAAAACATTGTTCAACAGGAGTACTCAACTGCCTTGAACACTCTTATTTGAACATGAGAACATTTAGGCAACCCTTCAGCTGAAAATCTAATGTAGCAACCCCTTATTCATGGTGTAATACACAGGCAGTGGCGCACTGCTGTCTATGGTTTTAGAAAGAGTTAGCAAAACCAAAAAAACCTCCACTTAGTTCAAATGAGTCAGTTTTATCTAATTTTATGAAACATCAAAACCACTAATGCAAAAGCGTGCAAGCAGCTAATGCTTAGATGCTTAGATTTAAGTCCAAGTGATGCTGAGAAAACATACTTAAAATGTACACTTAAAACAGTGCTAAAAGATGAAGATGTCACCATTTCTTATATTTTTTTCCATTTAAAAATCCCACCACCACCCCCAGCCTCAACTTCCTATTTTAAAGCAAGCGTTCAGTGCACTGTTCTGAGTCATGGCAGGCATCAAACTGTGGAAACCAGTTGACATTTGAAACTACAAAAGCTCAGGCTCCTTAAGGAGCCTGGGTGGCTGAAGACACCTTTAAGACATTGTCCCATTTTGCCTTGCACAGCAGGTACCCTAAAGTCCTTCACAAACACTTCTGCAGTCTAATCCATGGATGCTAATGATTTAAGAAGTAGACAGGCAAGGAAACTGAGTCTGAAACCTTCCTATCTCTGCCACCTCCTCCAAAAACCCTCATTCACTTTTCCCTAAATCTTCTGATAAGGCAGAATTTTAAACCGTTAGAAATGGAATCATCGAAAGTTCAAGCAGATGCATCTTTGGGAAAAACTGCACATGTGATATGAAATTCCAGAAGAGAATATTCCTTTTTCTGAGGCCAAATGTTCTTCTGTCCCAGTCTGCTTCTTCAGAGACTGTTCTCTTAGGTTTTATCTCTCAGGCAAAAAAAGTAAAGGTTAAGTTTTATCACGAAAAATGTTAACTGTGACTAAAATTTTTCTCCCCCCATTCCCCCCCTTTTCTATTCCTCCTCTCTTCAGAAGGGAGCAAAAGTTCAATCCCTGCACCTCAGAGATTACTTGCTGCAAGGTTTCACTGTGTAGCAGTGTCTATCCCTTTTTCCAATTGTTTTGTTTGTCTGCTTTTTAAAGAGAGAGTTCTGCTGTGATAGGTTAGGGGAAT
>VWZP01010949.1:388304-549804 GCA_013396995.1 Dicaeum eximium | reverse complement strand
GAAGCTCGGTGAGCCTATTCCCAACCAGATTCCAAAATGAAAGGTCCGAAAGAAATCTGGGGTCTAATCTTGGAAACTGCACGAACAACCACTTAACAAACTTCTGTAACTGGGACTTATGAAACTTGCAACCACCCCCCGCAAGGATTTCCCCAACTTGGATGCAANGTGCTACAGCAGCTATCCTGTATTAGCTTCTGAAGCCAGTGTGGTTTTTCACTCACGGTTGTCTATGCTTAGTGTGACATAGACGTGACTTACACAACTCTCTTGGTTTTGGAGCCTTCTAGCTAGAACTGTTTTTCTACATATTGAGGAGAAAACAGTAATTTGGCATAATATAAGTGCAGCAATCCTGTTTTTTTTTTTTTAATTCTGCTTGTCTATCATGCTATTAATAGACGCCACCACCCAGCGTCCACTCCTGGTTTTGGTGTCCGGCTAGCTCCAGGTGCTGGGTGGCCACCGTGTGTGGCCGCGCTCCGCCTCAGTCCTCTCGACGCCCAGGACCAGGCGGAGTAGGCGGTGTGACACGCTGGCCCCTCTTCAGGGGCGAGGTGCCACGGGGAGAACGGAGGAGCCTTTGGATACGTCGAGGAGAGCAGCGTCGCGCGGGAGGAAAGGGAGGCAGACACTTTGTGGAGGGTCGAAGCAGGTGAGGGTTTATTGAGGGTAGGTGAGGATAGGTAGGGGTTTCCACAAAGTGACCAGGATTTTGGCGCTTGCAACAACTTATAAAGGGGGGAGTGTACAAGAGGTGGGGAAATACAACGACCAATAGGAAGCCAAAAGGGGACGAGCTGCGGGAGGGGTTATCACGTTCGATTGGGTAAAGGAATGGGGTGATTCCGGGGAACCAATAAAGGAAAGGGAAAAGAAGACCGACAGGGAACTTTCTGGAAAAGGGGAACGTCTCAAGGGAGGATTGACAGTGCTAAAGGAGGGGATTACAAACCAAGTAAGGAAAGGGGAGGGATCGGGGCAAACCACCAAGTCAGGATCACTTTGTAGGGGGAAAAATGGAACAAACCATTTTAACAATATTCATGACAAATACAGCAAATTAAACATAACAAGCACACCGCAACATGCTATTTTAGTAAGAAGATAGTATATTGCAGTCTTCTTTTACTAAGCCTTTGTTATGCCTTAAACACAGAATTGTTTTGAATTTAAACATGGAATGTACTCCAAAGCACATCAGATTCACACAGTTGAGATCTTAGACTCAAGTGAGGCAAAATTCTGTCTATTTTTAATTTCATTAGAAACCCAAATCCACATCATAGCTTTGAAGCATGAGATCTCATTAACTAGTTCTAAAAAACACAGAACATATTCCTGAGTTCACGATAAACACTTTTAAATGGACTTCTGGAATATTGCAATGTGCAATATCAATGTTTTCTGATATTCAGAGAGTAAGCATTTCTAATATTTTTTGTTCTAGCACCTTGCCTTCTGTCAAGAGATTCAGTAATGTATGTCAAATGCCAAGAAGGCTGGAAATTCTGTAAGCATCATATTCCTGCAAGAAGAATGGAAAAAGTCATGGCAGAGGAACTCAGTGTTGTGCTCAGGATTTTACTTACACATTGTGGAGCTAACAAAATCTTCTGCACTTAACACAAAGTTCTCCAATATTTCTGCCTGCTTCAAGTGGTTTATGTTACTTTCTCTTCAGGAAAGTAATTGATAGAAAATCAATTGAAAATGATAAAAATGACCTTGAAAATCAATGAGAAAATGATAGAAAATGTATTACTTCAAATGTACTGCTACATTCTTATTGAAGCAAATGATATTGGGAGATGTACTAAATTAATGGGTTTTTTTTGCTTTGTAGAACTTTGCCAATCCCGTTGCTATCCTGTGGACTACAAGTATCTCCAAACTGAAAATGACTGTGTGTGCCTTTTACTCTGTTAATACCAGTAGCTGTCAGTTTCCTTGCCTATGAGAGTTGAAACTTGAAATCAGGTCGTTACTTGAGCAAGATTTTCTTAATGTGCACTTTCCTTGCTTGGCAAACTTTCTGGTGATAAGCAAGCAGACAGCACAGTATGATGAAGTTATGAGTGTTGTATAATACACTTGTTCTCTTTCTCCCCATTTTCCTTTTCTTTTTTTTTTTTTCTCATTCTCTGGGAATAGTGCTCAGTGCCCAGGCACTCTTGGAAAGCTGCCAGTCCAGAAATATAAACACTTAGGAATTTTTTCCCAGTCTGAGATTTCTGACACACTTTTTGTGGCATAGTCAAATCAGAAAGGATACCCCAAGTAATTTCTGTGGAGGATGTCAGTCCCTGAGAAGTGAAGGCAGTGTCACTCTGAAGATCCCAGAAACATGAATGTCAGGATATAAAAGAGCTAAAGCTATTAGTATTTTGTGTGACTGCTGTGGGTACCTAAAACTGCGCAAAAGACAGAGAACAATGGTAATCATTGAAATACATGTTTATTACCTCTTTACTATGCCTCTTCTGTGCTTTGATGGGCTTTTACATAATTTGTCTCACCTGTTCAATATTATAAGCTGCTGGTAAAAGCTATCTACTTAATACACCTAATTTACATTGCTTGAAAATAAAGGACCTGTAAGGTCTGTTGGGTGTTGTGGCTGCTAAGGGCTTCAAGGCTTAGGTGATGCTGAAAGTCTTTTGATCTGCAGCTTTGACATTCTACATTCATGCTGATCTGTTTCATCATCCCAGAGGGCCAGCTCAGTAGAATGCACTTTACTTCTGCCCATACCCTGAATGTTACTGCAGTTACACCTTATGGCACATTGCACATTAATAGGTAAATAGATAATATCTGTCCCCAGGGACCTCGGCAAAGTATGTCTAATACTTGCTTCAACCCAAACTGCCTGCTTTTGGCCTGTGTGGGCCAGGCTGATTTATGCCACAGATTTACCAGCACGTTGTAGCAAAAGCAGGGAGATGTGGGAACCTACCCCAGTGCTCCCACAGAAGAAGTGTTTGTTTGGAGGTCAGCTGAACCCGGCATGCCTGGGGAAGATGGCTTAGACTGCTGCACTGGAATGGTACAAAGTCCTTTGTGGACTGATGGTGTGGCAGTTTGTGTTGGCCCCCAGAGCACTTTGTTAAGAGGCAAAATAATATAAAAGTGATGCACACCTAACCTGTGCCAGAAGAATATTTTGCTCTTCATTAGTATGACAGCATTAAATTTTATTTTCCCATTTGCAGGGATTGTGAGCAAAGAAGATCCTCTAGAGTCCTGCCATCATGTAGAAATCACAATGGGCAGAAAAGAGCGTCTCCTGTCTTAGTATGTAGTCCAGTTTGAGCCCTAAAGCAAACATTTGAAGGCCATCTGTCCAGGCACTTGTTCTTCCTGGGTGATACAGAGCAACCCCAACGGGCACATCATGAGTCAATCCTCAGTTTTCATTTGTCTAGGGCTGAAGTCATGTGAGATCACATGATTTTTGAAATGTTTTTGAAAGGTTTAAATATAGATGCAGTAATTTTTGGTGTAGTCTTTTCTCACACATAGGCCTGTGAGCTCTCACTGAGAATTTTGTCTGACTGTGTTTCCTATATAGTAAATAGTTGAGTACGCCTTGCCATTAAACCACTGTTGCATTTACCACTGCACTTTGTAAACTCACAACTTTATATCAATTAAGTATATTGTTGCTTCTCTTTTATGAGTGAAGTGCATAATTCCCTCTGTGACAATGCCTGTCCTAGATACAGTGAGCAATCACCATGTGCATTCAGAACATCCTGATCCAGGAGAGAACATTATCCAAATTATTCTGAAGATAAAGGGAACTTTTGTCTCCTTCCTACAGACATATTTTTTATAGCAGTCTCACTTGACTGATATGTGAGCACTTTGAAGATGTCTCTGGACAAGGGTGGGGGACTTCTGATTCAGCCACAAATTAGATGAGGAAATCTGTTCCTGGCATATGTGGTGATTATGAAATGGATGATAGAGAGACATTCTCTGTGCAAGGGCAGGCAGTGCCAAGCCTGTGCCTTCTTTCCTCCCTCTCTGCCTGCTTTCATCTAGGAGGTACAGTGCAAGCCAGCCCTTGACCCCAAGAAGCTGTCTCACATGAGTGTGGCTGCCTGCATACTCACTAGTACCAGCTGTGGACCTTGGATGATAGAGATGGACAAACACCAAGTGAAACTGCAAGGAAAATGTGCCATAGGTGTGGACTTCATGTGTTTGTTCATGAAGTGGACAGGTTGGTATGAAGAGCACTGAAGGTATGATGCTGACATCTCATGGACCTATTATCCTTGTTTTTGAACAGTGAAAGAAGGCTTCATGAGCCTAGGGCAGGGGAGTGGCTCTGCTTCTGTGTGCTCACAGATGTACTGCCTGCTCCAGTTGTGAAATAGCCCTGTGCAGGGTCTATCAGGCAATATGCCATCCTTTGCTCCCTGTTGTAGCTTGGTAAAGTTAGATTTCATATGTCAAGGTTTTTCTGTGCTGTCTTACTGGTTCTCACTGTTCAATAGTGACCTGAAGTGTCGTAGTTGTCCATATGCACCTCAGTGGTTCTCAGAACAGCCTGGTTGGAGCACTGTTGTCCCAGACACCTAGTGAGTTCCAGTGCCACGACAATATGAGTGAGCATTTTGCCTTGAGAGACCCCAATGACTGCTTACAGTGCAGTGGTTGCATGGCACAGACACAGCCATATGGGTCCCAGTGCTAGATAAGGGTCATTTGAGCTCTGACAGCTCCATTTAGCTTTTGGAAAACTATTTTGAGATCACCATGTAGTGTAACAGAGAGAATAGGTAAGTGGGTTTGTCTCAGCAGTTCTTACAGTGCAGTTTCTTGAATGTTTATTTTGCTGGTAAAAACATCGAAATGGGCTAAGATTCTGTCTCTAAATGAATAAATGTGAATTCAAAATGCATTTTGGAGGGAGTGTGTCTTTAGACTATGACTAGCTAATGAGAAAACCTGTCATCTCCAGCTGTCAGTGAGTGCCCTGTTGGTTCAGGATTGTGTTTGCTGGTTTGCATCTGCCCCCTTACTGGGTGAACTGGTGACCCCATCACCTTGTCTCCTGTCACAGTCCTGTAAGTGAACAGTGGCACTGCTCAGCTGTCAGCTCATCATAGAGCAGCTGCAGGCAGAGAGGGGGTAAGGCAACATGCCTGCCAATCTTTTTTCTTTTTTTCCCTCAGATTTACAGCTAGTTTGGGGTGCATTTTTATTTTGGTAATTGGGAAATCTAATCAGATATCCTGGTGTCCTAATTAAGCAGCTTTTGTGGTTATAAGATATTTCGAGAATAATCATCTGTGAAGACTTGGGACCCATGTTCCATTTGCATGTGCGATTTTTATGACTGTGTGAGTAAGTTCTGTAATTGCCTGTAGGAATTCAGACTGTTTGCCCAAATGGAAGAAATTACAAATACTTCCTAGCTTTCAGTTTTTAAGTCTCTGATTTTAGGATTAGGGAAAAAGCTGAGAGAAAATACTATTATTGAATAGAAAAGCAAGAACAGAAATCGCGTTCTGTTCACATAAACTGTCTTTCTTGGCGACTTGTGTTATCAACTGGTGGAAAGTTAAAATTTTGCAGTGATTTTAAGACCTGGTTAACCACCACAGAATGTCCTTGGTAATGAGTAAGTACCACGGTATGGAATATATGCTAATTGTGTTCCGATTAAACAGCATTTTCTGCAATTACATCTCATTAGGTAAATAATTTCTGAGGGAGATATACTAATTAAGTGGTTTTACTCATTATGTATTTCATGATTAAGATGAGTTTTCTAAATTTACATCTGTGCAACTAAAGCTATTTAGAGCTAAACATGCCAATATTTACAAAACACGCAGAAATTGCTTATGATCTGTTTTCTTTGTTGCTGATTATGAAGGGTATATGAGGTTTCCTTGGAGCTCCTGTAATGAACAAAATACTCCCCAAAGGTTTTGAGACTCTCTGGAGGATAAATGATTTTATAAATTTAAAATGCCATTGTTATTCAGTTCTCTGAAATACCTGCTGCTGTCCAGCAGCTGATTTGCTTATTTAAAATAATAGTAAGTTATCTGTTTTAATGTTATTTTGTCGTGTTTGGCCCTGGCTGGTCACCAGGTGCCCACCAAAGTCTCTCTATCCCTCGGCTCCTTGGCCAGACAGGGTAGAGAAAATACAACCAAAGGCTTGTGGATTGAGATAAGGACAGGTAGGGGTCACGCACTGATTAGCATCAGGGGCAAAATAGGCTGACTTGCAGAAATTAGTTTATTTTATTTCCAGTCAAATCAGAGGATAATGAGAAGTACAAACCAAATCTTAAATCGCCTTCCCCCCACCCTTCCCTTCTTCCCAGATTCAGCTTCACTCATGATTTTCACTACCTTGACACAGGGGACAGACAATGGGGGTTGTAGTCAGTTCATAATTGACTTTTTGTAAAATGTTTGCTACAAAAACCCAATACACCATGTAAAGCTCTTTAATACAAGATTGCAATCAGCTGGAGCACTTAGGCTCAGAAAAGATTTTTTTAGTATCTTATGACACCTGTTTGCATTATGAGTGTTTTGTTCCTTCTTGAGCAGAGCCCGTTTTGTTAATTTCTTGCACTTTCCTAGCAGCCACAAAGTATTCGTAGTCTATGTGTAACTAAGAGAACTTTATTAAATATTAGCTTTTAAATACAGCTTTCCTTCCAGCAAATTAGGCCTCCATGCCAAACACATTAGCCTATCAGAATGAAGATGTGTTGATGGTTATCATTTGTGCTTCAGTAAGCACAGCATCAATTCAAGTAACTCCTGTTAGAAGCCAAGAGGGGTAGAAAATTAACAGCTGAGACTCTTGATCTTACAAGATGACAGGCCAGGATTGTGATGGATCATATACTTGGAATCAAGAGACAAAGTTCAATTCCTGTTCATCATGGCGGTTTGTCAGACTCCTCCTGCAGAGTTTCCTGACCTCTGCCATTTTTCATGGCTCTCATACTCTCATACTCTTAATTCAATTTAAATGCCTTCTTTTCCTGATTTCTCCTTTTGCATTTCAAAATTATTTGTTTTAAGATGAAATGGTCGATCTGCAGAATTTTTGAACAAATTAAATTACTTTCTTTCACTGGTTTTCTGTCCTGTGGGCTCTTTATTTCACCTGTTCTCCTCTCAGTGAAATCTCTGTACCTTGGGAAGCACTCAGAAGCTCAGAAGCCAGAAGGCTTATTCTGCTTTTGTTCTTCTCTTGAAAACATAAAGCTATCTCTATCCAGCCTCCTCTTCTTGTAGACATTCCTTTCCTGTTATCAGACAAGTAATTAAATTATTCCCTTTTTTGCCTTCACTCCAGTTTCATTCACGGAAGAATCTGGCCAGGTGTTTGTATAACTAACATTTCTGTGTAGTCTTGAGGGATATCCAAGCTGTTTCTCAAGGCAGTGAAGCCCAGACTGTATAAGGTTTCTGAAAGGCACATACAGTTTTACAAAGACTGTCCTTTCAGGGGTATTCCTCTGTGGTTGCCAAAGTCTTCATGGATGCTCCTGACTGTGACCTCTGGAAGGAAACTGGAAGGTCAAAGCAGACACTTTTGAATCCTGGGCTTCTTCCTGAAAGTGCCTCTGAAAGCTTCATTATTTATGTACAAACAGAGTACAACTGGGTGCAAATTCAGCAGAAATGAAATAATCCTTCAGTTTGATGTTTCTCACTCTGACACTTCAGACTTCCTAGAGAGGTTGGAGAACATTGAAAACCATCCTAGTCTAAAGAAATCTAATTTCCCTCATGCCTAGTCCATACACAGCACCTTTCCCCTAAAATTCCAGAATTTTCAAGCTTCTGAAACATACATGCAGGAGATGACGTGCCTTACTCTAAGAAGATTATCCAGAGATTGAGAGGGTTAATAACTTGAACTTGTGCTGTCAAGATCAGAGGGCAGAGTCAGGCTCAAGCACCTCCTGTGCCAGTGCACCCGGTGCACTCCAATTTGCTGTTCCTTCACTGTTACAATTAATTCACTTTTCTTCCTCCTCCACTCTTTTATGATAAGTGAGTGGTGAAAATGTTTAGCTTCCAATAAGGGGTTTGTCCTATCTGAGCAGAAAATGACCTGAAAGTCAGATCTGCCTGTATTAATTTATATAACTAGGTGACATAGAGAGAAATAAAGATTAGATATATCACAGATTAGCAAATTGACTTGGGCATGATTTTGTAACTTTTTTATTTCTTTTCATATCATTCTCAAGTTGGAAATAAAATTCTGAAACAGTTTTAACACTTTTAACAGTGGTCTCAAAAATTCTCAAGCTTCTTTTTTTTCTCTCACCTCAGAAGTTTGCCTCTTTAAAGGGTTTGCAATGAGAAAGGCTAGATTACATTTTAGTGTGGTCTTTATGCCTGTACAAGAAAATAGGAACAGCAAAGCAAATCAAAATTAATCTGCATGTAGGCAGGTGGAGAAGACATTTTGTGAGTTTACTTAGTAAGTCATTGACTTTCTAGTGCATCTTGATATTTTCCTACCAAAAATCCTATTGCAACTTGGTGTAGCATCAGGAAATGGCATTCTTAATATTTCAGACATACTGCTGTGTAAGCTGGAAGGAGTAACTGTGGCTTAAGCATAAACTGACTAATTAAAAATTAGGGCCAGCCAAACTGTGCAAAGAACTGCAGGGTAATTTCCATCCTTTTTTTTGTTTGGGAGGAAGGTGTTTAATATGCAGTCATAAGTTTTTATTTCTCCTCATATTTCTTTTATTGCATTTTAAATTTGTTTGCCTACACAAGCAAATTTGTATTTAGGTGTTTGTTAGTAATAAAGCCCAATGAACCAATTCATTTAATTGAGCTTAAAATTTAGACGTGCAACTATTCTCTAACCTTTTCAGTTCTTCACCATTTGGAATTATATTTACAGTTTTGTTGTGTCAGAGAGAATGGTCTTAGGAATCATACAAAAAAAAATGGTAGGTGAAAAAGGCCTGAACCTCTCCCTTTAGCTGTTGGAGAGTTTACAAATATGTCCAGAAATTTCTATATTCAGACTGACAGCATGTGGCATTATAATGCCAAAACCAGACATTTAATTCTTGATACTTTGTAAACAAAAGAACTTCATGTATTTTGCTTTATGCAGTGATCACAAACTACTCAAGGATATAACTCTTAACCTGAGATGCTGCAAAATAGGTACTAAGTTAACCAGTGACTACATTGATGCGATGATTTATTGCCACCATGTAACTGTGCAATAACAGTCATGGTTACAGTTCACAGATTTCTCGTTGGCTATTTTGTTGCTTGGCTATTTTGTTGTCATGTTCATCAGAAGTTTATCAGACCCTTTATGCAATAAAGAAAGGTCAGCTGAACCTCAGCCCAAGGAGCTTTTAGATGGCAACTCCATGATGGGTCTGTCCTTGCATTTTTCATAGCACTTGGATTTTTCTTACATTTACAGTTCAGCTACTCCAATCATCATTTCTTTCAATCAGCAGCATACAGATCCCTGATATCAGGATCCCTTACTGATGATTCCCTGTCACACCAAAGAATGGTTTGCCACAAATTTAATGTAATTCCAAGTCTTGTTAGACTTTTCATGTGCTTCATCTTTTCACAAGGTTTCCTATAGGTTAATCCATATTGCCTCATTGAGAAATATACCCTTTTTCAATTACAGCTTGGTCCTGTCCAAAAGTATTGAGGCCACCAGTGAAAGATGTTTGATGCTGTGTGAGCTTCTGTTGAGCTGCTATTTATGGTGCCAGATATTTTGGGTTTGATTTCCTAGAAATGACTCAGTCAGCAGCATGTGCGGTATCTTCTGCAGTGTTGAAAACTAGAATTATTCTTTTACCTGTGAGGTGCTTTTCTCAGCCGCTTGGTTGAGATACTCCAGTAACATCCTCACAAAAGCATCATAGAGACATTAATTTGCTGTGGGACCTGAGCTCTATGCTTCTCCAGGCTAGCTGTCAAGGAAAGCTTAAAGAATTAACATCCCTGAGAGTAAAGCTGGGATAAACATCATGTACTTGAGCTAACCTTTTCAGCTAAACTGCACAGTAGCCATCTAAATTTTTGTCATTATTGTCACTAGTCTAACTTCTGGGCACAAAAGTCTAGTGCTTAAAGTTCTTGTCCTGGCATTCTCAAAGTATCTAGAGCAGTGTGAAGGCTACTTTGAAATGCTCCTCAAGAACTTCAGTGTCTTCTGTCTAGGTCAGTGGTCTCAGGCGATTTTTCTAACTAAGGTGATATAAAATCAAATATATAGATGAGCTGACAGACAGTCTGATGCCATAAAGTCTATTTCTGCATCTTCTCAAATGGCTGAGTTGATTAACCTAACTTAGACATTTCCTCCATTTTGTAGTGGACATAGCAGTATTTAAGAGGTTTACAGATGATCTGCACAAGTTGAGGATCTTCTTCCTGCTGAATTGTGATTATTTTTCCCTTTGCTAGTCTTTAAACTTTCAGACATATTTTTATTTAAATGTATCAGAAAGTTTTTGCTGACCTACTTAGTGGAATGACAAAGTCTGACTTCCAATGCTTGCTCCAAGGAATTACTTTTACTATCAACTTCCTCCTCCTACTTTACAATTTTAATTAATTCCAACATGAAGAATTTAGACATATTACCTTCTTGAATTAATATTTTCATTCTTCATATCCTGAAACTATGGCTTTATCAGCCATAGAGGAAATTGTTGGTGTTGTAAACCGGAGACAGACTAAAAGCAGAGGATGGTTTTTTAGTGAGGATATGGTCTTCAGGATATGTTGCTATAATGACTTACATATGGCCACTTCTTAAAAACATAATCAATGAGCTTATAGCTTTCCCTCCTCCCACACCTACATTTAATACTATAAAATGAAATCCCCTGGGGTTTTTTCCCCCTTTTCCATTTTTCCCTTTTTTTAAAGTTAGTAACACACACTTCAAGTGATATTTATAAGACAGAAATGCGATTCCTTGTCTTAGCTAACAATAGTACTTACTGAAAGATTGCATTTTAAAACAGAAATATTCTAAACTGGGAACTTGTGAGGTAAACCCCCTTCCTAATTTAGTTGAATTGAAGGATTCACATCTCTGGTTGCATAGTCACTTGTACACTCTATTTCTACTTCTACCTAAACTCAGAGAGACGTCTTTTTCCAGTTATGACTCTAAGCTCATACCTTACAAGGACAGCATGTCTGTAAGGTTTCACTGCTCAGGAGTATGTGCATTTTTTTAGATTTATGAGGCTTCAACCAACATCAGGGTCCCCTTGTGATAGAAAACACACAGTGGGAATCTTGGGTTTCAGGAATTTGTACTGAACAAACAAGGCAGACTCTGTTTCAAACCAGGCGGTGTGCCAAGGTGGAGGGCAGCTCAGGGGCTTGCTGGAGCTCAGACAGGAATTGAGCTGAGCTGGGCAGAACAGAGCTCAGATTTTCACAGTTCTAAACCACAAGTTTAACTGCAAAACTTCAAAGTACCATTGTAAAGTTTTGATTCTGCATAAGCCAAACACAAATCCTGATGCTGATTAGGCTTTAAACCTAGGCTTGAATACTGGACAAGATAAAATCTAGTGGTACATCTGAGACCTGATTCCTCTTTTGATATCCATTAAAATATCTCTGTGTTGGCTCAGATGGTTTAGAGAGACTAATGAAAACACAACATTGCAGATTCTTGAGACTTTTCAAATATCTTCTCATCTGGTCTTCAGTCTTATGTGTTTTTTGCTTGTTATAATGCAGAAATACTAATGCTTGCAAGAGAAATATTAAATTTCCTGCAATGAGAACAAAAAAATTCAGATTTCATTTT
The DNA here is from genome assembly GCA_013396995.1 of Dicaeum eximium. Lineage (NCBI taxonomy): Eukaryota > Metazoa > Chordata > Aves > Passeriformes > Dicaeidae > Dicaeum > Dicaeum eximium. The sequence goes on along the minus strand of VWZP01010949.1, from coordinate 537,957 downwards.
GTTGTAAACCGAGGCCAAAGATAGAAACACAGAAGGAGCTCCATAAGCAATTTAAAAGTGAGCTGAGGACAGCTAAGTTGTTAAATGAAATGGTCCAAAGAAATGTGCAGTTAGGTACCTATGTGATGAGTAGCTGAAAAAAGCTACAACTGAAGCATGATCTATTAGAGAGTTTTAATACTAGGGTTGTTGAATTGTTCACAAAGTATTCTAAATGGACAACTTAATGACATGGAGAAAGATGCTTCTTAAAATTCATATTTAGTTCTTGGCTTACAGTTTAAATTCAGTGATATCAGCATGTGTTTACTTCTGCCAAGTACATTTTGGTGCTTGTTTTTAAGGTGGAGTAAGTCTGATGAAAATATTGATAAGCAACAGCTTACAGAGCTTACACAGAGATAATGGAAATAGCCTGTTAATGTGGGACTTCTGACTTAAACCCCTCTGTTCACAAGTGTGCTGTTTTCCTTTAGATCAAGTGTATCCATTCAGCCCACATTACAGATCTCAGTTGCTCAGCAGGGTTGAGATGAAATCTGAAGAGCTGTGCTCTGTCAACATGTAAGATTTCTCCATGCTGGCCTGTGTGCAGTCTTCGGCTGCTGAAGGCTGGAATATGTCAGATTGTGGATGTCTCTATCACCCAGCAGAAGGTTCTCAGTGTCTCCAGCTGGCTCTTGCTTCCTTTTCTGCTTTTAGTTTAATCACAGACATTATGGCTGTGTTTCCAGAGTCGTAGGTGCTCAGCATGGCAGCAAACCTTCAAGCAGAAAAGGTCACTTAGTTGTTTTTGTTTCACAGAGCTGTGGACATTTCCTCCACTGTTTAGATTAGCAAGGAAACCTCTTTTCCTCTCCCTTACTGCACATAATGGGGAACATGCTTTATGAAGACTCAGGGTGAGTGTCTTGCAGAGGTACGCTGTCAGGAAATGCTCTTGCGCAAATACTAAATAAAAAGCTTTTTTCCAAGGGAACTCCAAATTCTGTATGGTCCAGAGTGAAATTCTGTTTCCCTTTGCCTTTGCCTTCTTTCACAAGCACTTTTTGGATGACTTATCTAAAAACTGCAGTCAAATAATAGTACTGTTAGAAGCAATAACAAATAACAATTAGAAGCAATGCTAATGGAAATAAATAGAATAACGATCATATTAATTACACTAAAAGTCACAATTAGGGCTGTTACAAAGACAGAAAATGCAAATCACTTTTCTATGCCTTGAAGATACAACAGAACCATGTAACTTTTAAATGTTCAGAAGACCTACAGTATTATAAAAATACATTATAAGAATATAGAATATTCTTATAATATTCTGTAATTATAAGAATTATAAGAATAGAGAAGAAATCAAGTCTTTAGGGTCTAATATCTATAGCTTTAAGATTATCCAGATGCAAACCTTCTGACCTTTTAGTGAGTGGCACTTGGCTATATTGAATTTAAACCACCTAGAATGAGTGGGGGTAGCTCCTGTCTTGACTAATATGCATTCACAAAAGCTGTAACTTAGCCACACAGCTGGGGAAAAAAATTGCATGAATGAATTAGAAAAATAATGTAATAGGAATTAATCACAAAACATCTATTGTTTGTTTGCTTTTACACCAGTTAGAATGAAAAATATGCTGTGAATTGGATGAGATAGAACTCAAAATGGAACCCTCCCTTCCTCCAGCCTGGCAGGGATTTTTCAGTCTCATTGATCCAACTCTGAAGCCTCTCTAAGTAATTTCTTCCTCAGTCTGAATGTAAAAAATTACTCAAGTAAACACTGAAAATAAATAACTTCGCAAAGAGATGTAAATTTTTTTGTTTTTTAAACTGTAATTTTTTAAGTATAACTTTCTTCCTCCAGAAAAAAACCCAAACCAATTATTTCTTTGTCATCTTGTGAATCCTTTGGATTTGTATAGTCTTCATGAGTTGGTGGCTGTAACAGGATGCCAGCTATTCTTATTTTATCAGTTCTGACCTCATTTGGCTGCTTGAGGATAAGAGAGCAGAGGCATGGCTGAAAGGCAGCATTTCCTCTAAGCCTGCAGCTGTGAAAGATGATGATCTTATTTCTATTGAGTGTACTTGTGATGGTCAAAATCATTATTCAAAGAACAGCAAACATGTCTCTGTCTGCCCTGAAGCCAACAGGCCAGATTGAAGAGGGAGGCTCCAAAGGGAAGTTACGCAGTGGGAACTCTAAACCTGTTCAATTTCTTAGCCATAGAAACTATAGAATAAGTGGTGATCTGCTTCAGAATTAAGATGAGTGTACAAAGAAAAGTAAGGGCATCAAAAATTGCATGTTGTTCTGTGTCACAGGCTATGTTTTGTTGAGACAATTTCTTTTGGTTACTAGTGGCATGAGAATTTATGCTTTAACGGGGAATTCTTTGTCTTTTATAAGTTTGTGCAAGCTCCCAGTTTCAGTGGGAGGTTTATTCAGTCTGTCAGACCCATAAGCAGCTGTTCTGTCTTTCCCAATGACTACATGCATTTTTCCTCCCTACCAGGGGGTGAATCACAGGTAAAAGTTGCTGCCAACTAGGTTATTTTATTTTTATTTTTTTGTCCTTTCTTTTTTTTTCTTTTTTCAAGTAACTTTACAAAAGAAGCAAGTTATAAATTAAATATAATACTCATATATACTGGGTATTACTAACTAGTGCATTCATTTATGGGTGATCAATATCTATTCCTTAATGAATATGATGGTAAACAGATTAGCATAACAAGTATCTGCAATCCATTACTATCTTCTGAAAAATAGTTATGACTGTTTGTCTGTAGAAAAAATATCAATATTTAATCCAGAAGCACTTTAGATTCTCATGAACAGTAATCAGTAATTCTTTATTTCTGCTTGTCATGCAGATTAGCTGTGTTGACATTTTCCTGTTGTTTTTGATTTAAAGAATAGTCTGTGCTATTAATTTTTGGTATCCACTGGAGATCACTACCTATATATCTTCACAGGGATCTCTATATACCTTAAAAATTAATTATTCAATGGCCTTACCAAAGTGCCTGGCTGAAGTAAAAACTAAACTGAATTGTCACTTTACATACCTGTAGAAAAAATATTCCAACGGCTTTGTGTAATCTGCATTACTTAAATACAAGAAGAATAGCAGTGCTGTGAAGGATATTGATCAAGATAGTTTGATTGTTGTCAGAATCAGGAATAGAGCTCTGATTGCCTCAGTTCTTGCCAAGGTGACTTAGTTGACAAGCTATAAAAGATTTATTGGATGCTTGAGATTTCTTTCCATTATTTTCTATCCACCATGTCCCTATTAAGGAACAGAAAAAAGATTTGTGTTTGGTGGCTGTCATGACAATTTTGCAAGTCAGTAACATCTTCTCTATTCCTTGAACTTTGTCATGACATGACACTGGATATGAAGAATACTGCTGCAAATTTTCTTGATACAGGAGTAAATCATTATCTGTCTCAGGAAAGAGTTATGCATTAAAAATGTCAGAAAGGTGTGTTTTTCCATACAAAGGGTTTTATTTTTTTCTGGGGGGAGGGGAGTGGAATGGGAATTTATGATGAAAGATTTACTGAGACATGAACTTTTGAGGACTAACATGTCAAAGTAAGAGCCTAAGGTTTATATGTTCACATGTCAAACGACCCTGAGAAATATACCTTATTACAAATTTCATTGTAGACTGAGAACATAGCATGCAACTTGTGATAACTATATGGGCAAAGGGAATAAAAGTAGATGTCTTAAACATTGACTTAATTAGCTGATGCCCCTGTTTTCTTCAGAAATGCATATTTCATTTCTTTTATTACATTTTTAATGAAATTTTTAATGTAATTGACCTAAGGGCTTAATAAGCAGCTAAATATTTGCAAATAAATGACATTCAATACAGGCACAGAACTGTAGTGAAGTCAGTTTTTGAGGCCACAAGAGATTATCTGTGTAGCACAGATGATCATGGTGACAGAAAAGAAGGCTGTAAAGGACTAGAAAAGTTCCTTTACTCTAGACAGGTATTTGTTTAATTTGTTCTTTCAAAAGCTATAGTTTTTCAGTTAAAAATCCTATCCTTTTGATATCTATCATAGTACTTTCCTATTTTAACTTTATAAATTCTTTTTAATGAAGTTTAAGTTCAGTTTCTCTTATTACACCACAAGGGGTTTTTCTTCTTGTTGTTGTTTGCACCAAAGACAAGAGTGTATATGATTTTTTTTCTTTCCCATTTGAAGAAGCCTCTTAAATATTTAAAGACTGTCATAATTTTCTCTCAAGCCTTGTCCTTCTGCACCCCTGGCTCATGTAATCTTTTCAACTTTAGACTAAACAAACCCGTTATTTCAGTCTTACTTAATTGCTTGTGTTTTGCAGATGCCTCATCATTCCTTTCTCTCTACTCTGGATTGTCTCCAGTTGGATACAGACGATTTTTTTGAAGTGCAGTATATAAAACTGGGCATTAGACTTTAACTCTAGTTTTAGTAGTGCTGAGTAGAATGAAAAAATTATGGTGGCTGATAATGTTTTTGCCATTTAAGTTTTTGCCTTATATTTGTCCTTTTTTTTTTTTTTTAATTATCTTTTCTAATAGTATCTCCCTGCTCATTCACGTGCAGTTTGTAGTCTATTGTAGTTCCCGGGATTTCTCTTGAAGGACGATTACCTTGTCAGTCCTTTACCATCTGTTTTTTCCTGTTTGTGAAAATGGTTATTCCCCCAAAAGTACAGAGTGGTACAATAAACTAACTGAACTGCATGCTCTTTTTCTTAAGACCACGTTTTCAGTCTGCTGAGGTCATTGTGAATTCTGACTTTGTCCTCCATCAGACTTGTAGAGAAAGCAGCATACTTTCAGAGAGCTGTTGGGCTGCTAATGGTTGGTGGAGTGGTGTCTGCTTGTTCTGGAGCAAGACAGGGCTGCAGCATCTGGACTTTGTTGATTCATTGATAGCTAGATGAAAAACGCTATGCTGAATAAATCTCTTTGTTTCATTCTTGAGGGGGTATTCTTCTCAAAAATACTGGTTGGAATCTGTGAAAACTATTTTACTTTCAGTTATTTCATGTCAAGATTAAGTGTCACAAGTTTATAATTTTCAGATGGAACTTTCACCCTGAAAGTCTTACACCTTGCGTTAGGATAGAGGCTGTCTGGCAGAGGAGGACCACATCCACAGTGAATTTTAATAATATACTAATTGCTTAGCCATGCCACAAAAACCCCAGCATTCTGATCTTGCTTTCCAACAAAAAAATTCTGTAAAATTTGAAATTATTTTGTCTTTTCTTATTGATTGGATTACAGAGCTAGCCAACCTGGGAAGGATTTTAGACAGCACATTTGTTTCCAGTATATTCTTTCAGTATTTGAGGTTTATGGGTTGATTAAGAATTGGTCACTGAAGGAAATTGTGAATCATTCTGAATAACGAATAGATTTGGTTGCATACAGCTTGTGAAAAAAAAAAACAAACCGACAAACCAACAAACCAAAGGGAGAAATAAATGTTAGAAATGTTAGTTAATTCAACTCCAAGAGGACTTTAAGCCATCTTTTAGATCTTTATAGACCAGGGAACAGAAACAAATGTGAGGGCTTAACATAGAATCCAGAAAAAGTCAAATATAGAGTTAGGATTAGACTCCGTAGCTTTTTATTTTTTGGTTTGATGATGACTCTAGTTCTGTTTCCACATTTGTTTGTGCATTTAGAGTTCTTGAGTGTAGGGGTATGGATGGAGGGCCTTAGAGAGCCATACAAATCTCAAATTGCAGTACCAACAGGCTTATCAATGAAGGGAAAAAGGAAACAATGACAAGAACAGCAGTGATGACAGGTCGAGGCTTAGGGTGCAATACTTGAAATTGCTTTGCAATTTGCCTTGACTCTGGGGTTAGACACAATTACAATCCTGTTGCACTGACAGCTAATTCCAGAACACAATACAACATAGATCTGTCATAACAGAAAGAATATTAAATGCAGAACATAAAGCACTAAGCGCCTTGTAAGCAAATCAGAATGGTAGGCCAAGAACATGAGTTAGGGTATTTATCTTGGACCACTGACTTAAAAATTAAATGATGATTCTTCATGTAGATCTACCAACAGGAAATGCCAAAAATGTGTGAGAAGAAAGATTATCCACAATGCAAATAGTGGGTGCAAACACAGAAAATCAAATAAAAAGAGTAAACTTTAGAAGTATGAAAGACAAACTTGTGGAAAAGAGGTGGGAAAGCTGAACACTGATAGTCCTTATATTCAGCTGAAAGTCTGATTTCATCAGTTCTCTCAAAAGCACAGATCAGCCATAAGCAAATCTGTAGTAAAAGGAGCTGAAGAAGGTCCACAGTGAAGTTTTCAAATTAAAATAAAAATAAACCTGTAAGGTTATAAACAACAGGAGAAAATAGACCCCAAAACATTTCACCAGACCATGAGGTTTTTTCACATAAGAGGACCAGAGTAATAAGCAGTAATTGCATGATGATGGGATTTAATACTGCTGAGTTCTAGTGTAGGGTGCTTGAGGCAGCCATTTTTTGGTTTACCTTATTTTGGAACAGCAATATTAAGAAATTCTGTAAATTTTGGTTTACTTGTGTGTGCTCACTTGCTTTTGCCTTCTTCCCATTGGTTCTGTCAGGAAAGATTTTGTTGTTGTTGTTGTTTGTTTTTTTTAAGATACTCCAGCTTATAAGAAAGGAGCTTTTTGACTTTACAGAAGTGGTTTGGTGTTTCTAATGAACTGACCATGACCAGAACCCTCTGTGTCTTCTGTGTCACGTTTCTACACCTCTTTCTGACTTCGTAGACTACAATGTAAAAGTGTATTCTGTTGCTCAGTTGTATTTTAACTTGAAATATTGTGGGTATTTTGTGACTAGGCTAGTTGCCATGGAAAACTTCATTTGATAGTATTTGCTTTTTGTTATTAGTAATGATGTGTTTCAGATTACTTGTTCAGTTACAGCTTGCATCACTATGACTCACCCAAAAATCCTGCTTTGCCTGACTGGAGTGCTGGACAGTTGGAGCAAAAACATTCCTAGCTTCTTTCTGGAGGTTGAGCCTGTGGTTTTGCCTCTGTTTTGTCTAAATACAGAAAGCTCACAGGCCATGGACGATGTAAAGATCTCCCTCCTAAAGTCCTGGTGAGATTTACTGCTGTATGAATGTCAACTACACACCACATACTTGGCCAAGATGAGACCTCCCACAAGTGCTGACTGTATGAGCAGGGTTTATGGGGTTGAAAAGAAATATTTTCCTTGGAAAACAGAAACTGTAAAAATCAACACTAAAATTAAGTAAACTCCAATTTAGACTGATCCAGATATTTTTTTTACACTGATCAGAGACTCCTCTTATGGTGGACTGTGAAAGTTGGAGTACACCAGGCTGATTTGAATCACCTGTCTGAGAAACACGGTTTCACAAGGTGATGTTGCCTGAATTTGAGATACCAGTTTCAAGTTCTAATGCATCTATTTTGAATTCTTTATACTTCTTTATTGTTAAACCTGTTTTTCTGTAATTGAGAAAGATTGAAAACTAGCTGGTTCTGAGAGAGATCTCTTGACATGAAGTTTGGTTCTGCCATGGTTAGTCCAAGAAACAATCTGTCTTGGACTGTAAAAAATTTTGAGGGAAAAATCCCCTATTCAGCTACCCTGCATTACTAGCTGAATTTCTCAGTAAAACAGCCTTTCTCTGCAGTTTCTGGTCAGATTTTTTATGCAAGGTTGTGTTTCCAAGATACTCACATGAAAGCCAATGGCTTTCTGAGCCTGTTTTTCAAGCACATTGCCTCCCATCTTCTTGAAAAAGTATTTGCTACACATTGTGCAGCACCACTGTCTCTTCTTTCCACACCTGCAGAAAACTGGATGTGGGTGCATTTATATGCAGGATCTGGTATGAAAGCCCCAGTCCAAGTCCTGTGCTTGTGCTCTCCATTCTGTACCTCAAAAGTGTTGACCCAATTTCGGATTAGATTTGCTATCTGGGCTTTTCGTATTACCACAGATGAAATACCAAGCAAAAGCTTTGTTGTCAGCTGCTGATAGTTATCCCTCCCCAAGCCACCAGGAGCTGCTGGAGCTTTTGCTAAGCTCATCTCTGCTGCAACTTGCTTTTCACTCAGCTGTATATCTTGCAGCATGCCTGGATTTTCTTATCTAAAACCAAGATATTGTCAGTAAGAAAGGTGGACCAGGATGGTTGAATCTTGTGAGTATTTTCTTACATCTGCATCTGCAGTTTGCAGTTGATAGAATTGAGGATTCATTTTTGACTTGAAAAAGATAGTAAGCTAGAAGATTTCCTATAATTGACAAAATTGTGATTATTTTGTCTTGAATTAATTTCTATTGCTTTTAGAAGGGTAACATAGTATATTGTCCCCAAAAGGAATGAGTTCAACAAACATAATGAATTAAAATCAAATAGAAAAGCAAGTCTAATAAAAAGACGCTGCTTTCAGCTTTCCTGTGAAGAAAGTCTGTACCTTAACCCCTCTGACCAAAAGTTTTCAGCCCAGAGGCTATGTCTGCCTTATGTAGTGATGCTCAGCTCCTGCATTGGGCTTTTTCTTACCTTTTAATGTTTGGATATATTCTTTATTTCCATCAGGTGTCCATATTTCATTGCGTGCATTTAAATATTGATTAGAGACAGCACAACTATTAAAAAGTTGACAGAAGAGATTTAAAAGGTTATACCTAATTCCTGAGATCAGACTTCCTCTGGGGTCACTGATCCTCGAATCATCTCAGCATACATTTCACATTGCTGTTCATCATGCAGTCCACAGTGGTGTACAATTCTATCTGTGCCTGCTTAATAGTAGGGAGTTAAGAAGATATAATTTTGGCTCTCTTCCTTACTCTCTGAATTACTACCTTTTTTTTTTTTGTTGTTGTTGCTTTTTTTTTTTTTCAAGTACATAAGCTTACATAATCTTCCTTCCCCATACTTCTTGTCAGTGTTTTAATTTTATATGAAAATATAAGGTGCTACTGTAAGTATTTGACATCAGGCTATTTCTTTTTTTAGTGTCTGGTTGCTGGTTCGTACCAACTCCTTTTTTCTTAACAGCTGTCTCCTAAAATAACAATATCCTTTATTCAGCTACTTGTGCATTGTCTGTATGAAAGCTGTTTTTCAATGTCTGTAATAATACTATGCCTGACTGGTGTCTTCCTAATCCTCACAGCACTACTTTTCAAGAAAATATTTTCTGTTTTGTGTAAAATGTGTGAAGATTTCCTTCTGAACACATTTATTTATAAATGTGTTTTCTGTTTAGTGTGGTTTTCTTCAGAAGCTCTCTCTGTTCCATTTTCTACCATCAACAGCATAGAGTGAAGATGTATTTATGTCTTATGTTATCCCTGAAGTTAACTACTATGAAAGTTGTTGTGTTTTTATTTATTTATTTATTTAGTTGTTCTTGGGTTTGCTTTTTTTTCAGTTGAAGTATTTTAAAGTGTCTGAAGCATTGTAGGTGACAGAAGGAAAAGATGGTGGAGGAAATATAATTTGACTGATAATTCTGTATTTATCTCCAATAAATAATTGGCTTTTTAATCCATTTATCTTTAAAAGGTGATGTCACCAACATGAAGAAAGAATGGCAAACATCTGATTAAAGATTAGTTAAAAGTGCTTTTGTTATCTAAACTTAATTTTTTTCTGGAAGTGAAATAAATACAGATTTGCCACAATTTTGCAGAAACCATACAATTGAAGCTTTCTGCTCGGGATGGAGCTTCAGTTTTGAATACGTCAGTAAAACCTAAGAGATGGATGTAGGTGCCTAACAGCAGAATTTGGGATCTGGATTTTAAAATTTCTTTTTCTTGGATAATTTTCAACTTTTCTTTCTACCAATGCCCATTCCCCCATAGTCTCTTAATGGCTCTTTCTGTGGGGCCAGAAAGGATGCCAAACACCTGCCACATACTTTTCCTTGAGGTATTTCTGGCCCTTGATTGGCAGCAGCTTTTAAAATTGACAGCCATGCTGCAAACTTACTGGCCAATGTTAAATCTCTCTACAGTAACCCTGAAGGAGAAGTGTATCATGACTGCTGGAGAATATGTGCTTAACATGATAGTGACCTAAGACAGACTAGAGCATTCACTCTAAAAACTGGGCCATTTAAAATATGCAGTATGGAGCAGAGAACATGAATGGTCCCTCTTGCTCTTTTCTCCCCTTTGTTACATGAAGCTTATGTATTCACTATCCTGAAGGATGCCTTGGCCACAGGTTCTCATTTTGAGATCATGGGTTTCTGATGTTTAGCCCCAAATTTCAAGACTCTGCTGTTGGATTATGTTTTTCTTGCTAAATGTCATCTAAATAGAATTAATATTCTTACTTTCCAGTAATACCTTTCACCCCTCCCAATTTATTTCCATCAATATTGTATTTATACTGATTTTTACAAAGTTCAGATCTGTACAGTTATTTCAGTTATCAGCAGTATCTGTTATTTCATCACTTCAACTCCGAGTATATGGTGTAATCTAAAGCCTTGGAATTTATCCTAAATGTCATGTTGCATCCTTGGGCTCATTCCCAAAAATGAACTGAAAACAGATTTAGTTGTGATCATGATTCCTGTCCTTGAATCATAATATAACTCTCAAAAGATCATCTGATCTAACCTTTCATGGATAAGGAAGCCTGGATGAGATTACACAGCGCCCTGTCCAACTGCAGCTTGAAAGCCTGCAGTGAAGGAGACTCCACCACATCCCAGGATATGGTTTCCTGGAGTGAAGGATTGTTCTCAGTGCAAAAAAATATATTTCCTGAGTTGAAACAAAACCTGTACCTATTGGACCTTCTCTTTTTCTTTGTAAAGAGAAACCTTATGTTGTCTTTCTAACATCGTTTAAATACTGAAAGACTCTGATGAGGTTCCCACTGAGTTTCCTCTTCTCCAGAGATATGGCTGCCAACATGAGAAAAAATCCCATATTATTTCTCAACCTATACTTCTAGAAGTTCATATCTAGCAGAGTTGCTGTTGTGTAGGTTTTTTTTTTTCCTCTAGCATATTTAAAATATATTCATTAAGTAAAATAGAGTGTAGCTTTTGCTGGTAGAAGGCAAGAGAGGAGAGGATAGATCTGCTCCTATGATCTCTCAGCAATTTTGAAGGCCGGAGTAGTTGGGAGCATTGAAACTCAGTGTTGTTTTCTTTCAGTTATTGGCTGCACAGAAGTATTGATGTAAGATTGAGATTAAGGAAATTTAATGTGATTTCCCAATAAATCTTTGTAAAGAGAGTGGGTATTTTGATTGGCTGCTGTATTGTGTTACTTTATTTTTCAGAACCATGTGAGGATGCAAACTGAAGCAATGCAAATTCTTGGGCCAAATCTTTCACTTGAAGGAGAAATGGGGAGTTCCCCTGCTCTCCCTTCCCTCCTGCATGTCCTGTGTGTCCAGGAGGGGCTAGGAGAGGGAGTGTAAGGGCCTGCAAAGTTTTGAACAAGTGGACAAGTGACATCCTCAGAAGCAGTCTGACACCATGGCAGTCTGTGAGAGAGAGATGGTGAGGAGCAGGGAAGCACTCCAGAGGAGCTTCTGCTTTTTGTGTGAAGAGGCTTACAGAGCATTGTAACTGGGAGGCAGTGTTGCTCGTGTGGTATGGAGCATGAGTCTCCTGTCAATTAGGGAGTCTAATAAACTACTTCATTCCCTCCCTCCCGCAGAATCACAGAATAGTTTAATTTGGAAAGGTCCTTGAGAGGTCCTCTAAGAGCATTAAGTCCACCACTAAACCATGTCCATCAGTGCCCCATCTACACATCTTTTAAATACTTTCAGCGATGGTGACTCAGCCACTTCCCCAGACAGCCTGTTCCAGGGTTTGACAACCCTTCCGGCAAAGAAATCTTTCCTAATATCCAATTTAAAACTCCTCTGTTGCAACCTGAGGCCATTTCCCTTTGTCCTGTTGTTTGTTACCTGGGTGAAGAGACTAATCCCCACCTGGCTACACCTTCCCTTCAGGGAGTTGTGCAGAGTGATAACGCCACCCCTGAGCCTCCTTTCTCCTGAACAATCCCAGCTCCCTCAGCTGCTCCTCGTAAGACTTGTATCCCAGACTCAATGCACTTTGAAAAGATACTCTGGAGCCTTCTCTTTTCCCATCTGAGCTNCTTCCCCAGACAGCCTGTTCCAGGGTTTGACAACCCTTCCGGCAAAGAAATCTTTCCTAATATCCAATTTAAAACTCCTCTGTTGCAACCTGAGGCCATTTCCCTTTGTCCTGTTGTTTGTTACCTGGGTGAAGAGACTAATCCCCACCTGGCTACACCTTCCCTTCAGGGAGTTGTGCAGAGTGATAACGCCACCCCTGAGCCTCCTTTCTCCTGAACAATCCCAGCTCCCTCAGCTGCTCCTCGTAAGACTTGTATCCCAGACTCAATGCACTTTGAAAAGATACTCTGGAGCCTTCTCTTTTCCCATCTGAGCTGCCCCAGCTCTCTCAGCCTCTCCTTACATGGGAGATACTCTGGTTCTGCAACCATCTGTGTGGCCCTGCACTGGACATTTGCTTCACTAGGTCCATCCTCCTCTTGTACTGGGGGGGCCAGAACTGGACACAGCACTTCCAATGTGATCTCAAAGGGTCTCTCACTTGACCAGCTGGTGATGCTTTTCCTAATTTCCTGACCCATAAGGATGTAGGTCTTCTTTGCCCTTAGGGTGCATTAGAATTGTTGTTTCAAACTTGAAAAGCAGGAAGGCCTGCCCAGTAGTCAGTTTTCTGGCCAGCTGTTGAGAAAGCTGTTCCACGGAGTTGAAAGCATATTCTGCTACATGAGCTGATTTTCAAATGCACTAAGGCTTATGCTCTTTCATCTTGCTGTCAGGACATTCTACACTGCACAGAAAGTAGCTCAGCAAGCAGAATATAAACCCCAGGTGGCAAAGCCTGAAAAATGAGTTAAACATAACTTTATGAAGTAGCTCTAATGGCCATAGCAAATAGTACCCTTATGTTTGGAGTTTTTCTCTTACTTACTTACGTCTTACTTTTCTTTTTTTTTTTACTTTTACTTACTGTCAATGAAACAAAATGCAAAGAAAGAGAACCATACATGTGGGAGCAGATTGCTTTTCCTGGCAACTAGTAAACTTAGAATTCTTTATAACTGAGCCATGCCCACACAAATACATCATCCTTACTTCTTTTTGCATCTTTCCATCACCAATAGGAAGTATAAAAGCACTACTGTATGAGTGCCTCTGTTCTCACACATATATCTGGGAGCAGAAGTATAAGTCTTCTAACATTGCTACTTATTTGGGAAGAGTAAAACATGCTCTAAAATAAATTAACATTAAAAAGTAGCAGAATAAGACATAATAAAATGTTTCCATTCTTAAAATTTTTTGCACTCTTTAAAGATGACTGCTGGGGCCCTTTGCAACACTACTGATGGAATGTGGGTATTCTGCAGTTTTAGAGGACCATCTATTGCCAAGTTAAACTTTAGAGAAACCTCACTTACCTTACATTTTTCTTATGTTAATTTTTTCAAACTAATATAGTACTTGATGTTTCCTCACCATGACAAGATCACAGCAAGATTTTAGGAGGCATTGGAAAAAAGCTGATCAGAGGATTTTATAAAATTAACAACAATTTCATTTTTTATAGATAACCTGTAGATGTAGCCACTGCAACTCAAAATATAGCCAATCTCTTCTCTGTTTCTCTGTGATAATCCTAGTTAGATTACTGAGTAGCAAGAAGGATGTAGTGGAATTTTTAAGATGTGCTTTACCATAAATAATATTTAATATAAAAAAAGAATGGTGAAAATGAGAAAAAATTTAGAGGAAAAAATAACAAGTAGGAGAAAAATTGTAGTGGACTGTCATAACAAAAGACCTGAGAAAAGAAGATAAATAATTTTTTGCTGGTGAAATTATGGTTGTGTAAGAAGTTGATTTGCCCTAATATGTTGCAGCTTTCTCTGAGCAACCAAGAGCATGATGCCATCATATGGAAATGTAGCTAGAGAGCCTTTTCTTCAAAGGTTTAGCTTGTGTTAAAGCATTATAAGAACAATTGAGGTTTTTCTTGTCAACTGAGTAGTCTTAAATGTCCTCCTTTAACTCAGTTCTCAGATGAGAGGGACTGATTTAAGATGAGGGATGGATCTGTGCTTGGAAGATATGAAGAGCTCACCACGGGAAAAGCCTTACAGAGCACCAGCCAGGGAGTGGGTAAACCAGACAATAGTAGGATTTAGAGTCATCTGTCACCTTACTGATGATGGCATACGGGAAATAGTTTGATATTAATAACATAAAGCTGAAATACAACCTTAAGCAAAGCATGGTCTGCTCTTAGTTTCAGAGTTTAAGTTATGAGAATATAGATTGTCTGTGGACAAAATAGATGATTTAGACTTTAAACCTGAGAAGAATTTTCTTCTTCAGAGGCCTCTGATGAATTAAAGGACCTTCGAAGCTCAGTTCTACAGGAAATGGTGATTGCTATAACCTGTATGTTTGCATTTTAAGGAGTAGCCTCAGAAAGTCTATGCCACAACTGCTCTTCCTTATCTGTGAGCTATAGGAAAAAGTGCCACATTGTTTCTAGCTTCAGTTTTCTTCAGCATAAAGGGAAGAGGAACTGATAAAAAGTGGGAGTAGAGAATTGGTTACAGATTGCTATGAATGGATAGATTTTGGAGATCACAACTTGTGTGTAAAAGTGGTTGAAGACAAAATAATTTCCCTTATACTAAGAACCATGTTTGTGGAGGAAACATATCACCAAGCATCACCAATTTCATATAGATCATGTGTGTTTGTGTATTTATATTTTAGTCAGATTAGCCAAGGACACAGTGAGTTTTTATGCTTCCTCCATGCCAGTTTTATGCTGTCTTTGAGGAAATACATCAGGCTGATTGCATAGAGCATATTGTTTGAAAATACCTTGAATAAATATAAAATAGCAGGCTGTATTAGAAGGGCACAGTATTTTTAATTCTCTGTTGGCAGGCTGAAATTTGGATTTGTACTGTTCTAAGACTCTGGTGTGTGAGCAGATGCAGATTAGCAGATGGAGCTGAGGGGCAGGGGATCACATTGGGATATTTGGCAGATTAAGTCTAGTGTTAAAAAATATTTATTTATATATTATCCATGAATATAAAGTTACTTGAAACAATCTTTGGAAACCCTGTTGCACACAGAGCACTGAAAATCAGGAGAAGAGTGCAATGTAGCACTTTAAACAAAGTTTATTTCAACATGAACTCTTTTCTATCTAAAAGCCTACTTATCCTGAGTATATAACAAAGGCAGAAAACTCCAAAGAAAATTATATAATAAGAAGAAAATAAATTGAATTATTTCAAAGAGCAGTTCGTGTTACTATCTTTCTCTTTTATCTCTTAGATTCTCTGTGACTTAACCTCATTTCTCAACTTCTGATTTGTCTAATTCTCGCCTGCCATTACAATGAATTCGAGAGAGTGTACATCAAATACCAATGTTAACTTTAGCTCCTTTATGTAAGAAAGGATCTTTTTGTAGGAGCTGTACAGAAGCTTGGCAGGAGCTCAGACATAATATCCACAGCTCCAAAAAGAGGCTCAGTCTTAATACTGCCAAGTCCTTGAGGCAGAAATATTGTCCCAATTTATGACCACCCAAGAGTGGCAGAGGCTTCTTCTGTGCTGGAAGCGATTTGTGTTTGCCTCTAGGAGTATTAGTCAATCTCACAGATTGTCTAAGAAGATGACCTTAATGAATATCTAATAAGCTTAATTTTTTCTTATCCGAACTATGTTTAATGCCATATAGCTGCCCATATGTAGGCACAGAAGAGCAGGAACTGTAGTTTCGCAGTAGTGTTCTGCAATAGTTTCAGTTTATGTTCCTGAGTCTTCAATTAGTTTCTCCCTTGTCCTGATGTCCTCATAACAAAAAAAGTCTACATTTTACAGAAAGAGCAAGAAAAAGAAACCTTTTAATTTTTCAAGAAAGCACAGTCTCTTTCTGAATCCCAAAATAAAGCAAAAAGTAATTCTAATTAAAATTAGCTGGGTTACTGAGAATTACAAATTTTTTTTGATTGCCTTGTTTTTCATTAACATTTTCCTCAAACTACAAATCATTGTGCAGCCCAGGAGGATATGGTCAGTGCTCAGTCAGCTCACTTTCTGCTCCCTCTAACAGGTAGCCTGGCAGTTTGGTCAAGTATGACTGTCAGAAAGAAGCGACAATTCTCACAACCAAGCAAAAAGGACAAAGAGCTGGTGATGTGTCACAGGACAGAAGACAGCAGCTAAGGAGAACAGGCAACAATCAACATGGAGGAAGTTTGAAAGGAAAGGATACAGTGGGTAGCAGTCTCAGAAGAATTTAGGATCTTTAAGCAGATCCTTTGTGGATAACACGAAAGGAATTAATGCTTAATGTTCTGTATAGTTTATTTTTTATGGTTTCCTTTATAGCTTAGCAGTTATAAAGCATTTAATTAATTGTTTGCTACATCATTAAACCTCACGTCAAATGCCCAAGTACAGAAATTAAAGATGAGCTTTGTTTTACACTTCTGATGCATTAAGTAGAAGTGATGTCACTACAAAGCATGATCTCTTTGCAATGATAATTTGTCTTTCGAAAAATAGTTTGGAGTCTCAAAACCTTTGCCAGATACTTTCAGGAGAGTAAAGATAAGTTTTAAAAATAGGCACAAAGCTAATTAAGAGTTAAGTGCTGTGGGAGTAAAAGGTCAGTCCTGTCTTCAAAAATTAAATAGCAGCACACCACGTGGCTCTGTATTTACGCTATTTATTGTGTCTCTAGATCATATTAGTAACCTCAGTCAGTCTGAAGGTTAAAATAGGAGTCTAGTATGGCCAGGTGCCATGTCTGGAGGAATTATCCCTGCCTCTGTGCAGAAGCCAGCCAGCACCTCATATGAGTGAGCAATGAAGAGAAGTGTCCCTCAGGTATGGGCGACTGCCATCGCAGCAGCACGTGACAGCTGCTCCTTACCAAGCTTTGCAAGTGCTTGGGTGGAAAAGGAGAAGGCCCAAACTGGGTCGCTGGTGGGAACCAGCCACATTTTTGGAAGCCAGTACTAAGGTAAGTGAGAGTGTTCACTGTGGGCATAAAATAGCGCATAGAAGGTGCAAAGATAAAATGCAGTAGAAGGTGCAAAACAACACATACGGTTGTTAAGCCTTGGTACCTTTAAAGATGACTGTGAATTCAGTTTTGAAGACAAGGGAGCTTTTTGCACCTCAGTTTTTCACATGGATTTTACATAAAACATGTCTAAGCTTTATGTTAGTAATGTTTAGTGCAGAGAATATTCAATGCTTACCTGTATTTCGTTTTCTTTTAATGAGAAAATTGTATTTTCTGAAGGCGATCTTTTATACAAGATTGTGTGATGCAAGATACAAGATTAACATTGACCACATTTTAAGGTAAAATTTTTGAAGTCCTCATGTTTTTATTTTCTTCTTGTTCAGGTTGCCTTCCAAATTACAGAATAGATAGAAAATAAAAGATACCAGGAAAATAGTCCTCTCCAAAGCTTTTTTTTTTTTTTTCTTCTTTGCAAAGGTATTGAAGGGATTCTGCAAAGGCCATGTTAAGTTCCCAGTATATTACACATAAGTCAATTAATATTTTTTCCTGCCTCCCATGTTACTTCTTCATGAACTCTCTGGTGCTCCTCAGGCAATGAGAAAGGTGACAGTAAGTTCAATTTAATAAAGTCTACAGCTCTTCTCCTTGCCTCACACTAAGGAAATTGAAAACATCTATCTTTCAGACATGTCCTTTCAGACATGTCCTGGTTCCATTTCCTGTTCATTGTCCCAGGATCTGCAGTGAGCATTTTTGTGTGTGAGTAATTCTCTCCGTTTGTGTACTTTTGTTATTAATATTATTGCTGTTACTATTCATAGTCTTATCTCATTGCTGTTTCCAGTAAATTGTTCTTCTTATCTCAACTCATGATCTTCACCTTTTGTGCCTCCAATTCTCATCTCTGGTCACGTGTGTTGGGGTGGGAATTGAAGAGAGGGAAGGGGGAGGGAGAGAGTAGCAGTGTGGTTTGGAAAATCTCAGTGGGAGAACTAAACTGGGAAGCACCATTCTTAAATGATGACACTTGGTGAAGAAAAACATTCTTTTAAAAGGTATTTAAACTGTATTTAAGAATTCCAAGGAAAGTCACATTTTTTAGAAAGCCTATGGAATGTATAGGATTAACAATACACCAGTCAGACATGAACTGTTAAACTGAGCTTTGTATTTCCTCTTAACCTTGACTGGGTTCCTTTGTAATTCGTTGGTGATTAAATTGATTTCACATTTGCATAAAATTAGTAGAACATCCCACACTGTTTCTACTTTCTCTTTCTTTGCAATTTTTGAAAGTATTTTTAATCTCGGTTATTTGTAAATTATTTTTTAAAAAATTTCGTATCACCTGGCAAGTTGGCCGTGAAAAGTCAAGTGTTTACTAAAGTGTTTAACTAATCCAGGAGAAAGTAGTCAGGCTGCAATAAAGTTTTCAAATGCCTGCTTCCGCGGAAAAGGGGAGAAAAACTCTGAAATACTTACTGTTAAAACAACAGGGTTTTTTTGAAAGATCACTGAAAATTAATGGTCCTATGTGTACCATATATACTAACGCTTTCCTTCTCTTGCCCTCGCGTAGGTCTCTGCTATCCCCATGAAATCCATGCACTGTGACACTTGCCCTTGGATCACTAATCAGGTCATCAGTAACACTGGGAGAATAGTCAGCAACTTCCCTCTAAATCTGGATGGTTACACGGAGTTCATGAAGGTGAGCTTTTGGGCAACTTGGACATTTCCTCTTTCTCTCAAACGCATTTCAACAACCTAAATAGCAAGTGTAGTGTTGGCTGTGAATATGCACTTCAGGGATGCCAGCTAGCAATTATAGGCATCATAGGCAGTTAACTTTATAGTTTGCCTCTGGATAATTTAATTTAATCTGCCCAACAATGTCCTTTGCCATATCATTTTTCTTTCCATCTTTTATGAATGTTACAGTTTGCACACTGCTGGGCTCTTACCTGGTGGTGGCCAAATCCCAGCATGTTTACATAGTGCTTGTGCTGCTCCTTCAGTGGTTAGCCCTGTCAAAACCAGTTGTTCACTCTTCAAATCACATCTGTCTGCAGCCCTTGCTTCTTCTCTGGGGGGTCCTTAAATGCCTTGGTGATGGTAACCTTTGAGGGCTGGGCACACCTGAGCATTACGGAGATCTTCTGTGGTGCCAGCTGAATGGCCTGTGCAGCTCAATTCATTCTTAAAACTCATCAAAACACCTAAAACAGCCTGCTGTTTTCAAACAGGAATCTGCTGCTTGAGGTCTGGCCTTTCAATTGCATGGGCACTAGTACAGTGTTTGAAAACAGAAATGTACATTAAATATGTAACTATGGACCATGTACATGGTCCTAAATATAACTAGTATCAAGGACTTGAATTCTGAACTGAAACTCATCCTAATTATTATCTGATCACATCAAAGGCATGTAAACACAGACTGTAATTTCTGTTTGACCATATGTTCAAGTGCTTGCATGTAGCATCCTACCTTGCTTTCAGATGCCCATCTCAATATCTTTGGGGTTTATATTGGTGCTCATATGTGTTGTGGCATTCCCAAATCCTTCATCCCTTTTCCATCTCCAGCTCCTTGTTGTCTTCAGTCCCTGTAAACCTTCTGAGGACATACCGCCCACAGCAGCTCTCAGGCAGGTGCTTGGTGGTGCAAAGGTGAGTTTGGCAATTCCAGCATGGCTGGATCATCTGATTTTATCTCCAAGCAGAATTACCACTACTATTCAATCATAGTCCATGTTGTTCTGTAAGGGTCTCTATTGCATGCATTATGTAAGAACATTTCCCAGCTGAGCTCTTGCCAGTGAATTAAGATGTATTGTATAATCATAGCTAAATAATTCTAAATGTGTACTTTTGGGGGGATATTTCATAATGAGTAAAAAAATCTACTTGATGAAAGATGAGAAACATGTACAATGGTAATTTACAACAAAACAGAGATCTTCCTCTGTGTGATTTATCACCCAGGACTTTTGTCTAGACTTTTTTACAGCAGAAACTTAAAACACTTATTACTTGAACCAGTAAAAATTATTGGTTTAGTACATTAATGATTTCCAGGCAAATTAAATATTAAAAGCAAAGTCTGTGAAGTGTAGCTTAAAATGTCTGAAGCTAAGATTCAAAAAGAGAGATCTTATCTGTGAGGTGTCTGTGTGGGGGAGAGTGTGTGTGTGTTTGTGCAAGCCTGCCAGCACAAATGATTCAGGCTCATTTAAGAATGTGCAAAATATTAAGAACAAAGAAAGGGCTGAGGAAAGATTTGTCAGTAATGATAAAATCAGAGGGACATGTCTTCCTTTATCTTTCATGAAAGGAAATAATTAAAAACTGCAAGAACTGACCTCCAGCTTTCAGTCCAAACCTAAAGAATGAGACCTAAAATATCAGCACGAGGAAACGTAATTATAAAGAACTACAGCAGATGTTACAGAGCCTTTTGCAGAGTGCTGAACACTCCCCAGGCAGAGAAAAAAATTCATATCAGAAGAAAATGAGATGAGCTGGAGAGAAAGTAAGTCGTGTCTTGCAAAGTGGGTCCCTGTAGGCTGCTGTGCAAATGTAAGGCAGTAGATAAAAAACATGGTAATTTTGATGTCTCCTCTTTCTTGGAATCATTTATTTGTTTACTGAAAGGAATTTTTGGCTCTTAGTTCTTGTGAAATTTTAGTAGCAGAACTGCCTTTTAATTCTTTTTAGACAAAGCCTTGAAAGGCCTTCAAGCAGAACTTCTTGCCTCAAAGCAATGTACAGCAGTTCTCAAAAGAGGTGTTGCCAGCTGTTGTCATACATCAAAATGGTAGCATAATAAATATTCATTGGTAGACTGTTGCAGATCTGAGAATAAAGTAAGAATAAGTTTTATTCATGTTTAAAATGTCAAATTCTTTGTGTTAGTAAAAAAATTGTTTCCTTTAGGTTTGTCTTTCTTTACATCCTTTGGTTCTTCGGACAAAGATGTTGAACAGGTCTAATCTAGGGGTTAAAAGACTGTCAGTGCTCTGTGTTACTTTACTGTATATCCCTGAGTGTCACCTAGGGCTCAACTCTAGAAAATGCTTGCCTACAGTCTGGGACAGAGCTCGCATTTTGGAAAAGGAATAATGCAGAGAGAGGAAATTTGCTTTTATGCAGGCAAACCTCAGAATGTCATCCTCAAATGATGCCTAGATTTAGGAATCCTTTTTAACAGGAGAAAACCCCAAATCGTTCTAGCATTCTTCCAAGGACTTTGTTGTTGAGAGGTGTTAACTGCACTATGGCAGCACACTGTTAGCAAGGGAGATTTCTTCCTCTTTGATTGCAGTACTGTTAAGTGTCCATTTCTTGGCCTTCCAGGAGCCCACACAGCAGCAAGCAACTGAGAATTGGCAGGAAGGACTCCTTTGAACAATTCACTGAAGAAAGTCAGGAAATCCATGACAGTGTTTTGATGAGCAGTTTGAAGTGGTACGCATAGTAAACTGTAGAACAAAAATGTTAACTCCAGCAGGATTAAAATAAACTGAATTTGAGAAGATGGGTGTTCATAACCTCCTCAGTATTTGTTTCAAGAGCTGGAGCCTTATAGGAACTATATGATTTGGATTACACATACAGTTCCCTCTCCTTAGCATTGCTGCATGTCCATCTGTGTTATTCCTGGTCTTCAGCACTGTGCTCTGCAGCAGTAGGAGTGCAGGACCTGCTGCAGACTCCACTGGTATTTATCCTGAAAATCAGTCAGGGATCTTGTGAATCAAAGTATCAGTCAATTGCTTCCCGAGATGGATGTACTCCCTCAAGCCTAGGAAAATGCACCCTTTCTACAAGCTACCTTCAAACAGAAATGAAATGTCCTTCAGATGTGATGGTGCCTGTTTTAAAATCTGGACTCATGTGGAAGACAGATTCGAGGGGAATAGAGGAAGACCATAAGGTGTGGCCCCACAAGAAATCTGCCATGTGGGATCTCCTGTTTTTTCTGTAGTATACACATGTGGTACAGTTTCTTCCTGTCCACTGTAAAACTCTCAGAATGGCTGCCAGCAGGGAAAAACACACATGACATGGTTCTGGTTTTGGACTTCCTTGCACTGCCCCTGTTTAGAAATTGCACCTGAGTGGTCAATGAAGAAATGTTCAGAGTCCTGGGGCTGTCTTTGTTCTTTCCTCACTCAGTTTGCTATCTCAGCTGCAAGTCTATTTTAAAGAATAACAGAATATCCTGAGTTGGAATCACAACAATCATCAAGTCCAACTTCTGGAGAGTTTTGGGTTTCTTTATGCTAGGAATCTCGGAATGTTTTGTGTACTTTTGTATTTACTGATGGATTTAAAGGAAGATGGGGCAAGAGGGTTCAGTTGGGATTCTGCGGGTGGTTGAAGTTCTGTCTCTACTACTGCTATGGGTCTTGTGCCAGGGTTAATGCTGGCAAGGCAAGGCAGGGCAAGGCAAGGCAAACTCTTATTCTTTGCTTTATCTCAGTGCCCACTGCTGCTCTTATTTGTTCTTTTAAAAAAGAAAGGTTTTTCTACCCACACCAAAATGAACTTTCTGCCTGAACCTTGTTATCATCCATGTCATAGGAAGGCCTGGAAATGAAAAGTCTCTTATTTCCTTTGCCTCTGTCCACAGCTCTGTTTCATGCTCTTTCTTTACACTTTCTTCATCACCTGCAGTCTCAATATTTCAAAGAAAATAATTAATGCCACTGGTCAAAAAATGTAAAGGTCTTCTTACTCTTTTCTGACTTCATATTTTCTCCATGTCTCCTGTATTGTTCAAAGAGTGATGTCAAAAAGAGGTTCAGGGTTGATTCTGCTGTTTCCTAGGTGTCTGAGCCAACAGAATAAAGTTAAGTCCTGTGAAGTATTCAGCATCATCAGTGTTTGAGTACGTGTATAGGAAACCTGTGTAAGGAGACTTCCTTATGAGTGGACACCTTTATAAATACATATATGGCAAAACCCTGTCCTTCAAGAAAGACCTCTGCCACCCAGCATCTCATTTGGTTTCAGAAAGAAAATATGAGTCAAAACCAGGTTGTAAGCTGGCCATTTCCCTTCCCTTTGGGAAACTCAAATATTTAATTGTATGAAACATATTTGATGTACAGTGGAGTTTTCCAGATTGCTTTGTGTATTGTTGTGAGACAAAGGTGGTGCTTCAGACGTCTTCTTATTTCTTTCATGCTCTTCTGAAGCATTAGAAAATAGGATTGAAAAGAGTTCATATTACTTTTTAAAACAAAAATATTCTTGTAAATAAACAAAGTTTTAAACTCTAGGAAGTGGAAGAGCAAGCAGTAAAAGAAATATAAAGCAGAATCTAAATATATTGTATATAATGGAATAATGAACATTACCCTAAGCCTACACTAAAAACCGAAATGAGGTAAGAAGTGATTCGCTGTCTGGTGGTTTTGTGGACCTGTTCAGCATTTGTGTCAGAAGAGAATTCAACTGATGAAGTGCAGTATAAGCATTAGGCAGTATTTATTAGGTGGAATTTTTCAAAACCTAGTGAAACATTATCTGCATTTTAAGGAAGTTAGTTTAGAGCTAGAAATATTCAAGTATGGGTGCAGAGGAAAAAGTACCACTTCAGCTATTTTTACTTAAAATCATTTTTCTTTCTCAGAATTGTTATTTAAACACTGCTTAGAGGTCTGTAATGCTAAACCAAAAATCCAAATGTCTAACTAGTGATATCATAATGAGTTTTCAGTGAAAAGTTGAGTATATCTGTATATGTGAAGGTTATCAAATTAACTTGAGTTAATAATCTACATTAACCTGAGTTAATGTAGTCAGATCTTTTCAAAGAAAGAGTCATGTTATCCATTCTTTTCTTTACAGAAAATAAATACATATGCTTTATATAGGCAATATTACTACATTGAGAAAAGGCACAAAAATATAATTTACAGTGAGAATCACTAAGAATACACTGGGAAAAGATGTCAGAATGCCACATTAGCAAAGAGGGATGGTGGAATTATTGCTTGTGGTTCTCTATATATCCTTTTGCATACTATCCTGCTCAGATAATCCTAACTCCATTGTTTACAGTGGTAGTAGTTGTAATATCTGTGCTGTGTCTCAGCTTCTGCGTATTACAGGCCTGGAAATCCTTTTCAATCAGTGGAGAGACTGAGATGACATAGGAAGTGTTTTCCTACTGCTCAGGGATGCATAGAAATTATTTACAGTTTCTCTGGTGTGACATGGCTGGTTTTTAAAAACTATGAAGAATTTGCTCTAATGAGCTGTAGAAATAGAGTACATGTAGTTGCTATTGAGGGACTCAAAGTAAAGTGGATTAGCAAACACTTGTAGTAAATATGTGCCTAGGGCCTGACAACCTTCAAATTTAAGGATGTATTTAGGGATTTTTGTCTACATTAAAAATAGAAGAAGAAGAAGAAGAAGATAATTTTAAACAATGCTCAGAATGTCTAAGATGTGATTGTTCCAAGGTCTGCATTATCCTTGATGAAAATTATTATTTTTAATGCCTTCCCATTTTATCAGGACAGATTTAGTCTCTGTCAGAAGGCAACCTGAATGTCTGGGATTGGCAACAGTTAAGATTTGGGTTCCTTTGCATCTATGGGAAATATGGTGGCTCATGGCATGCCTGGCCATCAGAGGGTGAAAACATGGTGTTTTTAGTGTTATTATTCCTCTGATGTGGTGAACTACTTCATTCTCTGGAATTCAGAGGTCCTAGCCATGGCTGAGAGGTGGTTTGGATGATAAAGCTGGTGCCGTCTACTGTGAAGGTACTTCAAAAAGGAACATTCTTTTAAGCTCAGTCAGTCCTTGGGCTTGATCCAATTTTAAAGAGGCAGAATGAGAAGCTTTTCCATGACTGCATGAGAGCAAGATCAATACTCTTCTCTCTGCAGACCTTTCAATTTTTGCTGTTTCCTTCAAGCTTGTTCCCCCCTGCCACACTGTTCCTTTATTCTAAGTTGCATATAAAAGCAAATTTTGGGATACTTCAGTGAAAAAAATCTTAGAATCACACAAAGCAAATCTGGTTCTAAAGTTCATTTATCCCTATAGATGAAAAGCTTCATTTATAATCAGGAAGCAATTTGCATGTGTGAGGAAATTCAGGAGGTGAAGGTTATGCTGGTAGAGGGGCTACTTTGCTTTCAAGTCTACTGCACTGTTTTTATAATCAATTGTTTGAGCCTTTAATCAATCACTTTTGATTTAATAGGCAATCCTTTTGCTCTTTGCTCTGCTGCAGTTGTAGTAGCAAGTCTGATTGTACTTAGAGTGGGCCCATTCATTTGTTTTCCAGAAGTGCAAAGCCTTATCCAAAGCCTTAAAGTTTTAAATTCTCTCATTGAGTATTATACTGGAGTTAGAAGCACAGGGACATTAGTTTCATAGCTGGCAGATAATTTGTTTAATTAAAAAAAGGGAAATACCCACCATTGTACTGCTACATCTGCTAGATGTGGATTTGAGTATATCTAATAGTTAAATTAGTTGGGAAAATGGGACTAATTATTTTGAAGTATTAATCTGTTACTAAAAGCTCACAATTCTCAGGAGGAAATATACTATTCTGCTTCTTATGTTGCTTAAGAAAGTTAGGTAAAGTACAGCATTGCAATTATTTTGATTTAAAAAGATTGTTATTTATTTTATCCTGACTTTGAAAATGACTGGAGCAGAATTTGGCTGTACCATGGGAGAGTGCTGTGCATCTTTATCAGTGTCTTAACATTAAAGCCTTTCTGACAAATATCTAAGTGTCTTGCATAGCATAATGAAATTCTGCTGTTCTGAGTTGTACTTGAACTTATTGTCCAGCATCTATGGCTTTCAAAGCTGCAAAGGCTGAGAATTGATGATAGTAATGCTGGGCTCTTGTCCTTTTCATAAGAAATGTCTCTTCAGTTCATTGATAAAGAACATGGAACACTGAGAGGCTTAACGATTTATCTACCCTGTATCACCTGAGAAGTCACTAGCAGAACCTAAGAGAAAAGAGGCTCAAGTCTTTTTTTCTAACCATCATATTTCACTTGACTCCTTGCCTCTGTAGCCATCCATCACTGTGTCAAATTTGTATCAGTATGGTAAGGAATTTCTGAATACACAAGAAAGCATTCGAAATAAATGTTGGAAACCAGTTTTGTGGCTTTGCAACACTGTTTTTCCTACACTTCATTTTTGTTAGTGAAGTCAAAGGTTATTTACATCAAGCAAATACTGTTCCTCTGGATATATTCCCCAGCTTTTCCCCAGTTTTCCTCCTCTTGTGCAAGATACTTTCTCTGCTTTTGATGTCAAACTTTTTTATGGAAGCAAATTTAGAAGTTCTCACCTTTGTTGCCTGACAGGTTAAAATAGCAGATGATGTCCCCCAGAATGGTACCCACACAGAATTATATTCTGGGGGTATTTACTTTCTGTCAAGTTTAAATGAGGATAAAACTCATCTTGATTTTGAGTTTTACAGCAGAAAATATGAGTGGTTATGCCTCCTTTCCAGCTTTTCTTTCCTTTCCTCTCCTAACTTGACTTTATTTCCTCTGAGAGACTTGATCTAAGTATTTATCTCTGTGTGGGCTGGCTTTCCATGATGACATTTTAGTAAAGCTCTTGTATTTGTCCAGCTGGTGTTATTGCTCCAGGTGTTTCTGAGCAAAGAAGAAAACATTAACATGCGGGGTGACTTGCTTTGAGCCCTGCTACCCCAGAGTCTTCAAGGGAGCCAGAAGCTGTGCATCTTCTCTGCAGAGGGCAGGGCATCTTCTCTGGACAGTGATCAGGTTTAAAAACAGAGACAGGCATTTTGTGGGACTTTCAAGGACCTGGTATGAGTTACAGAACTCTGCACTGACTCTGAAGCTTCCACAAAATCCACTGCCAGCATTTTGCACAAGATCTTTTTTTAATACAAAGGAGGCTTACTTGTGGTTTTACACAATGGGTATACCCAGACACCTCATGGATGTGATACCTGTGTGAGGAGGGTATTTTGAGTCTCCAGTGAAGAGACACCACAGCACTGTCCTAGTGCCAGGCAGACCGTGCCATCTAGCAGAGCATGATGCAAGGTGGCACATCTCCTTGACTTTGTGCTCCCTGCTGGGATAGATGCCACTATAGGGGCTATGCCAGCTACATACATGGTGCAGGACTCAGATTCCACATAGTAACAGTGAAAAAAAGGAGAAACTTTTAGGTGGGAATGAAGAGGATTCATTAATCTGTTTTATAATGTATGAACTGATCTCAAACAAAGGGCTTATTTTCTTGTAGTCTATAATAAAAGCAAAATATGGTTTAATTTCTAAATGACATATCATTTTGATAATAGAATTTTACATTGTCAAGTACTCGAAGTGTTACAGATCCTTTTTCTTTCCACATTGAAAGATTTTGCTGTTTGAAACCAAATCACAGACTGCTCTAGTAGTTCTGTTTTTAATTTATGTATTTGTATTGATATATTTACTGTTCACTGTTCTCCTGAAGTGGAGAATGCTCAGAGTATCACAGTAGAAAATCACGACATGAGAGGAATCTAACTTTATAGTATTACTTTTCCCTTTTAAAAGACTTCTTTCCCAAAACACACTGCCTTGTGTTCAGCAGAGGTTTAATTGTGTTTTAGCAAAATCTCACTTTTTCAATTACCCTGCAGTCTGTGGCAAAGCCCTATTTTTAAAACGTTTCTGTGTGTCCATAAATAGCACAAAAAAGATAGTTAATACTGACCTTTTTGTACCTCCTTATCTCTTCATTCTGAAGCAGATGATGTGGTTTTGAAGTTTTTACCACTGGAACTATGTAAGTAAGGTGTAGCCATCATACTACCCTCAGTTTTCTGAGAAGTGTCTTTGGCTGGATGTGTGTTCTGCTTTTTCTCATATCCTTTCTTTTATTTTGTTTCAATGAAGGAAGAAATTAGGACAAAAAAAAAAAAGGAAAAAGAAAAAATAAAAAAGGAAAAAAAGAAGAAAAAGAAAGAAAAAAGAGAAGGGCTTTACTAGGTAGAGAGTAATCATCTGCATAAGAATCACTGCTGTACAAAATGTAGGTAAGTGGAGCTGTGGAAGAAGCAGATGGTGGGAAAATAGAGAAATAATAATTTGGAAAAAATTTCTTCTCCTGACCCATATGCCTCCTCTTCTTGCCATTCATTTCTCCCAAAGGTTGTTGGCATAAGTCCTGAGGATCTACTGAACTGTTAGTAGTGCTTGCTTTAGAGTAATGAAAATGTAGCTCAGTAAAGATGGGTGAACAGTAATATTAAAAGTACATAAGGTAAGCAGAATTCTGAACAGAATGGACTTTAACAACTTTCTCCAAATTACTGATGAGCTCCTTAAAATGCTGAAACTGCGAGAGATAGGATAGTATATCCTTGTGTTTGTTGCACATCTAGAATCGAGCAAGGTTTCCTTCATGTGTTATTTTTCACAGTCACTGAATTTTGCCTGCAATCTTTCATTGTAAAATATTCAGACTTTTTTTTCCTGCAATGGTATCAGAAACAACTGAATGAAGTGTTTCTTCCACTGCACTTTGTTTATTCCTGGCTTAACATGTCTGCTATTATGGAAATGGCACTTAACTTTCATGGTTTTAGCTCTTGGAGCTTGTTTTGGACAAAGCCTTCTAGGCTCTGCTTAGGTGATACACTAACACAGATGTCATATCCCAAAGTATGTCAGTATGTCAAAACAGAGATACTCACAGGACTAAGTTAGGTATGTCCCTCAGCAGATTACCAAGTGAGAATCATGGCATCAGTGAAGGTAAATGAGCTGCAGGGAAGATCAGGTCTCTACTGGAAGTGTTTTGTGCTGATTTTATTTTCTGTTGTTTGAAGACAAAGCTAAGTTCTACAAAAATGAAAAGAATAATTAAAAGGAAAAGACAAATCCCAAAACCAGATTAAAAAATAGGTTTTTCTTTTCCTATTTTCTTTTCCCTAGATCTTTGTTAATTTGTTGTAGAAGAATCAAAAGAGGGGAACATTCAAATGTTTGAACCCTCTCTGGTAATAATGATGTTAGACATCACAAGCACATTTTACGTCTGTCCAGTCAGAGGGCAGGTAAATGTGTTTTAGAATTTCATACCCTACTTTGCTGCTCCAGTTAGTTTATTTTCCAGTTCCTGTGCTACCTAACAGCCTATTAAAACTTGTTTTATTACTCAGTGACTTTTGTTGTATAGCTTGAAATGATATATAGAACTGGAAAAATAAATGCATTAACCATGCAGTAAGTTAGCACATCCTTGTTTTTTACTGCTTTTGTTTTTTACAGTGTATTGCTGACTTTTGCTTCTACTATTCACAATCATACAGAAATGAAATATTGGTGAAGAGGAGATTATCAGGTTCCAACAGTGGATAGTGGGGGTTTAAATTCTTATGTCCAATCCAAATCCTAATGTGGCCTTTTCATTCCAGAATGAAATGTTAAAATTGTTAGGGGTTATGGCACTCAATACCTCCCTGCCACTGGCCTTTTGGCAAGCACCATGGTGTTTTAAAGAGCTCCCTTTTGTCCCACTTAGATTTTCACAGTTTTCTCACCCTTCTATGATTATTTCCCTAAGTCAAATTTGAATTAAACAAGTATTTCACAGGAAAATAGCTACTAAAAATTTTGTTTGACCTCTTTTTTTAAAACACTTCCTCCTAAGAACTGGGTCTGCTGCTGTGCTCTCATAGCAAACCCACTTGTTGCCCTTTTATGTCCTTGGAGTGCTCCTGGGGCAAGTCACTGCCATGAAGGAGCCACAAGGATACTTGGAGGCAGGCACCAGGATGAAGTGTTTTCTGGATTAAGTGTTTCCTTAGTGCACTGGACACAGCGTAAAGGAGTATATTGGGGTGGCTTCACTCTGGCCTCATGTGGTAGTTATCTATAATTTTTTAAAATAACCATCAGCCCTGGACAGTATCAGCCAGCTCCCCACAGCTTCCCCAAAGTGCTGATCTTTGCCGCCTGGAGCTGCTGTGATGGAGGAGAGAGAAGCAGGAGAGAGAGGCTTCTGTGTGTTTCACCATCAAATACCATAGCTGAGCGTCTCTAGGGTTTCAGCCCAGTAGATTTAAATGCATAAAGGACAGCTTCTTTGTCAAGTTAAAACTCCAGCAACTGGTAAGGCTCACTTGAAGGTGCTGCTGCTGCTTTTTGGGTCTGCACGGTCTCCCTGCAATCATCCAGAATGAGAAAAGTGTTGTACTTTTTCTCATCAATTTAGTTCTTAGAAAAATCTACCTTATCTCCAGGCCAACAGAATTACAGAAAATTACACTGTAAATATAAGGGTTTTTTTCATATGAATAAGTTTTGCTGATTTTAGACAAATACCCAAACCAAGCTGGTATGCTCCATCACTAAAAAAAGCAAAAGCGCAAGGGAGACATCAGTGTAGGGATTCACACATTTAATCTGATTTCATTAGATGAGTGATGTTTAACTAGACTAGAATACTCAGCAAGTCAGCATAGACATTTTGTCATTTAGTTGTAGGAGCTGCTGTTTGATTTCGGTTTATTTTAATTGATTGAATGAAGCTTAAAATGGTCTAAGTATCAAAAAGGGGCTGAAATGATAAAAACCTGTGAATTCTGGCAAATATAGCTACTTTAGTGTAAATGTCTATGTTAATAGACATTTTCTTATTGGTCAAAGTGTAAAAAACCCAGTTTACTGAAAGGCAATAGCAAACTGCCAGGATTAAGGGTTTTTTTTGTTTGTTTGTCTGTTCTTGAAGGCTTATGCAACCTATTATTTTGTTCTTGCTGATATTCCATCTGGATTAGGCCTTCTATATTTAGAACCTTAAAAAGCATTATTTTTTATTTTATTTTTAAGCTTTAAAATAACTTGCTCTAAGTTCAAAGAGGGTGCTAAAAATTATTTTACTTCTTCACTGGCTCATAAATCTTCTAAAAATATGCGTGACTTTGTCTGGAGGGCTATACAATTTGATGTTGCTGTTGAACTTTTGCATCTGAAAACTGAATATTTTTGTTCTTCAAAGTAAAGCTCTGCAGACCTGAACTCTGTGCAGCTAAATGCTGCTGATTCATCGTGCTTACATATTTTTACATAAATAAGAGTGACTGCAGACATCAAAACTGTTATTGCTATATTGTTGTATACTGTGTACAGATTGTAATGTTATTTTGTATTTGAGGTTAAATGTCAGGAT
The DNA here is from genome assembly GCA_013396995.1 of Dicaeum eximium. Lineage (NCBI taxonomy): Eukaryota > Metazoa > Chordata > Aves > Passeriformes > Dicaeidae > Dicaeum > Dicaeum eximium. The sequence continues at coordinate 506,580 of VWZP01010949.1, read as the reverse complement.
TTAATCTTCTAACTATCAAATCCTATTCTTGAATTTAATCAACAGATTTTATGTGCATTCAAATGCAATTATAAATTAATTTTCTCCACAGCTTTCATGTTCTCAAAGAGAACACTTCGCCAATTTTCTGCATTCAGTTCTTGAATTCAATTTTATCACCAGATGCTCTGCCATGCCCCTTGAAGTTTGGATGCAAAGTAAATAGAAAAGCAAATTCTTAAATATCTCCACCCCCACAATCCATGTTTTACAAAGAGATGGAACTACTTCTTTCAGTGAGCTGTGTCTGGTTTGTATTTTCAGACTACTGCTGCTGAACAAGGAAAATATTGCTAGAAAAAAATGGAGTATAATTAAATTTGAAATGGAGAATACACACATAATCAAGAAATAGTTCAGATAGCAAATAATTTTCTGAGTTTATGCATGAGTCTGTGCATTATTTCTACAGGACTTGCTGTCCATAACTAATCATTGGATATAACTCAAATGAAGTTGAATAACTGTGGAGGATAATTTAGTTTCTTTAGATTCAGATACCGTGTTCTTTACCTATCCGCTCAAAAATAAATGTCATATCTTCTCTAAAAGTATTTTCCTGCCTCTTATTTAAACCTGTCAGTTTGTCTAGTCTGCTCTGCTGTTTTGTTTTCCCTTGACCAAGTGAAGCCATGCTGTAGCTGCACTGTTGTTACTTCTTGTGTGACAACTAACTTTTACTGACAGAGCTTATGCTGCAATTAAATCCTCAGGTAGACACTGCTGATATAGTTTGATAATATCCTGTGGTTCATTAAATACTTCTATTTTGTTATTATGCCAAGTGTAGCAAGTAGGATATCTTCCGTGAGAGAAGAGTCCTGAAGCACAGTGTCTGGATGTTCTGCTGGAACATTTTATAGTTTGCTGAACCACTTCTGTTGAAGCATTTTGTTAGCTGTGCCTGACAAAGAAATGGATATATTGACCCATTCCAAACCTTTTCCTAATGGAATTATAAAGTCACTACAGAGTGCTTATGCACTTTCTCAAAAATCACAGCCTTAACTCCAAATTTGGAGTAGGAGTAGTAGCACTAAGAACGTACCTTTTTTCTTTAAAAGGCTGTCAATAATGTTTTTTGGCCATATGTTAGCTGTTAGGGGACTTCAGCAGCTGTGCAGGTCACTGGGTGGGTGAAAGCAAGGTGGTGAAATAACACATTTTGGTATTGCATGTATAATTGAAACATATCTGAGACTATGCTGACAATACATGAATGTGACAATACCAAAGGATTTCAAGAATTTGTCTGGTTTTTGCTGATTTTTTTGTGCCAAATTTTAAAGTAAAATTAGTATTTCACTTTAGTCTTTAAATCAAAACAATGGAGTTTTTCTAAAAAAAAAAAAAAAAGGAAGTCCCCAACTGCATTAAAAACCCCATTTAATATCTTCCAGATTATGCTTGTTTTGATTTGCTATACTTTCCTCATTTTTTTAATTGACAGAAAAAGAAAAAAAACCCAAACTGTTATGTACACGCTTTTTGTTGCAAATGTATTTTTTCTGTAATGGAGGGATGTTTCAGCTGAGATTATCCTGCCTGTCAAGTGCAGGTATTTCAGCAGTTAAGGATTCTTAAGTGCATTACCACTCAGTCCTTATAAGCCAAGTTATTTCCAGGTTTCTTGGGGGCAGGAGATGGTTATATGAATTAGAAACAGGAAGCTAATACATTTCTGTGTATACAGTGGGACCTGTGATTTCTGCTGTCACCAAAAGCTTGCATGAGTAAATTGCCTTGCAATTCCCTACAGGTTTACCTGTAATTTATGTGCATTAGTCTGACCTCTCCCAGTCTAATTTATCCTTCCTAGTGTTGTTTCAAGTGTTAAATACTACTCTCTGCAATCAGCATTTGCTCACTAGGTTTATCTTTAGCTTAAACAACAGACACATATGCAAAATAAGCTCAACTGCATGGCAGGAAAAAGTTTAAAAGACATCTGGGTTTAGGAGTAAGATTTCCTAATTGTTTTAATACCAAACTTACAGTCTGGTCTCACTAGCTGTCTTATCAAAGATCAGTGAGGCACAGCATCATAATAGCACAGTGACTGCACTACAGCAGTGAGCCTGGATATAAGTGGAAGAGAAATATTCCAAAAACCTGGGTACAGTGGCAATTAGTTTTGCTTCCAAAACTGTCTTTGCTGCTCTGGGCTCTGGTTGGGCAGGAATGTTCTTTCCTGACTAATTCCTGTCACTTCCCTTCAGTTCAGCTCCATAAGAAAAGCAAGGAGATGCAACGTGGTAAAGAGATGGCTGTGACTGTGTCCTGTGTAAGGCTGGTGACTTCCTGACATCCTTACACCTGGTCTTGAGGCATGAGCTGGTGTTTATGGTCTTTCACACAGCATTGTCTTTAGCTTTGTCTCTTCAAAACACATGCCCAGATGTTACAGACCAAACCCAAACCAAAAAAATCAAGTAGAAAATCAAAGCTGATTCAACTTCACTAAGAATTTTTCCAGTCTCTCTTTTTTTTTCTTTCTTATATATATTTTTTTTATTTCTCTTTATTGATTTTAAGGCATTTTGATTTAAGGCCATAAGGCCTTTGATTAATGGATGACAGAATTATAATACTGCATTATGCATCAACTATTGCTTAATCATGCCAGACCTTGCAGGCTGTCTAAACTTGGAGCTCAAAATTAGCTCTCCAGTAATAGCAGTAGTGCTCTTTAATTTTTTTGTCCCCTGTTAATGTGCTGTTCAGAACTTGTTCATGGCATTCCCACGACCAGACACATGGCAAATATATATATAGCTGAACTGGTGCTGAGTCTTGTCAGAATGGGAGAAATAGCCTGTTCAGTATATAGTCATAGCTGTTTTGGCTGTTCAGAGTGTGAGGGTGGCTTGTCCTTGGCTTATGACTAGATTGTCACAGTGAAATTAAAATGTGCAACAGCTTTTTCTGTAGTTGTCTAAGCCCATTTCTTTCCTTGTTCTAATTTGTTCCATTCACCCAGGATCCATCATTCCTGTCTGTATATTTTTTTGTGTGTGTCTTCTTGTCACCCAATCTGGTGCACTTTGTTTATTTTTTGTCTTGGTACAAATTAAAATGACACCCTCACTGTCTCCAGGCTGACCTACATGATTATTTGTTTCAGATCTCAGCAAATATTGCTCTGTCTAAAATCCCAGTAGAGGTTTCACAGTTTTCGTGAGTGCCTTCAGAGGCTCTCTCCCAAACATATTTTTTTCTGCCAGCCATCTACCTAAATGTCTGTGTCGCATTAGTAATGCCCATTGTAATTTCTATAGCGTAGGAACCTACACAATCTTTACCACACAAAAACCCTCACAGATGTAGTGTAGAGGGCACCCTTGTTTTCATGGATGTAGCATGCAATTTCTAGTAAACTCCTTTGCTGCTTATTAGAACCACTGTCAATATACTATGTACAACATGAGTAAATCATTCATCCGGTGGTTTTATTTCAGTGCCGGAACCTCATCTGATGGACTGAGCATTGCCCATGGGGCCATGCCAATTTCCAATTTATAGCCATAGGTTGATTTTTAGGTAAAGTGCCCCTAAAAGAGAAGACACAAGCAAAACTGGGAAATTGCTGTACAGCTTTTTTCCTAGAAAATAACCTTTCTCTAGGAAAAAACTCAGACCCTCCCAGTGAGAGAGAGATTTATTATTTTAGCTGTCTTGACCAAAAAAACCAGCCTGCGCCATTACGCCTGGGACTATGTCTAGGCTGTAATCTGTAGCTGTGTCTCCCTAGTCTCAGCCATTTGAAGAACTCAAATTTAGCAGGATATTACAAGACAGGTGTCTGATTGTGGTGGACATGAGAGACATTCAGAGCACAGGAAAGCTTGCTTTCTGTCTGGAACAGGTCACTGTGCTGGGACTTCCCCATCCCTTTGTTAAAGCTTCATACCAACACATAGTGCTTGCTCTTTCTGCTGCACTCTCAGGTTTCTCATTGATTTAGGGCCCTCTTTTGTCATCTTTGGTGTGTTCTTGTTATTAGTGACAGCAATTTTCTTTTCCAGTTCCATATTTTTTCCAGTTTTTTTTTCTTTTCTGAACTGGAAAGTCTGAAAATCCCAGATATGTTGGGCCTGAATTACCCCACATATTAAAATATAGATATGTGGGTCATTATCTGTACAATTATGTACTTCGTTATGATATAATCCTTGAAGATTTTTTTATATTTCAGAAATAAAAATTTAATGTACTCCAGGGATTACTACTTCACATGTCTCTGCCTGCAGGCATGAGAAAACAAAATTATTCTTTTTCATGAAATAACTGATGCTGTTGTATTTGCCTTTCATGGCTCATTAATACGAACTTGTTTGGTCTCAGTAATTTTCTCTTGACACAGTGCAGCAAGATATACACAGCTTCACTGTGGATGAAAAGATTCTCCAGAAAAGTAAGAGAGGGCTAAAATAGGAGGCCCAATTTGACATTACAAAAGCAGGTGTGTGTCTGTTCCACCCACAACACTTCATTAAAGAGCTGAGTGTACTGTCTGGGAACGATAGAGAGAAACACATTTTGTAAAATACAGCAGTACATCTTGCATCTTCACTGCAGGTGAGTATCTGGTGCTTGATTTGCAATCCAACTGCTATCATATAAATAAAGGGTACTAGGCTTTTCCCTGGCCTTCTTATTTATCTGGAAATACTTGAAGTAAAGGGGAAAGCTACTGCACTTTAATACTATTTTGCTTGTACGGTAATCTGTAGATTTCTGTCATGTGAAGATCTTTCCAGAGGATGCACTTCTGGCCTAGATTCTGGTCGTTTTCATGCCAGAAATAATGTCTGCAAATGAAAGAAGTTCTCTAATGCTCTGTGAACTAGTATAAAATACTGACTTGATAATTTATAGACGCTTCAATGTTGTTTTGTATTTGTGCTGATACCACTCAGTATTTAGTTTGATTGCAATGCCCGAATTAATTTATATTCATATCTTCTGCAAAATACTATGGGAAACTGAATCAGTGAGGAGCTGGTTGAGACTGATTTTTAAGATGCTTAGATAAAAAATGTATTGGGTGATAGTTGTGGGCTTTTTTGGGATTGTCATGGGGCTAATCATGTTTGTGAGTTTTTTGAGATGGTCACAGTGAGCTAATGTAATAATCAGTTACCTACTTTAAATCTATAATCTCTTCAGTGACATGGTGACTATCTGATTCAAGTGGTGGCCCTTATTAAATCTTTTGACAGTCTCAGTTAATTCACTGGCATAAATTTACATTAAGGAAACCAAGACAAAATCACCAGATTTGAAAGGTCCCATTTTTGGCAGACTTTGCAGATGAATCTGTACTACAAAGTCTGACTCACTTTTCTAGGTCCTGGAGAGAGATCTAGCAGCTGAAGGGTGAGACAAACTGGTAAAATGGGGAGCTCAAATTACTGCTTCATAAGCTGTTGGTGGTGTGTGGAAATATGAAAAAATCTCTTTTCGGAGTAGACAGTCTTTTTCAGGAATTAAAAGTATTTTTAAATTTAGGGGGAAAAAATACCATATTTGTAGACAGGATTGCTTTATGCAGCTTATCTATGCTCTTCTGTGGGATGTCCTCACCATCAAAAAGAAAGTTAACCCTATATCATCTATGGGTTTAAAAATGGTGCATTTTAATTTAAATTGTTGGCTGTGAAAACTTCATTTATGCATAAGAGAGGCAACAACTAAGAAGCATCATGAAAGAAAGAGAATTTTTAAAATCCCAACAAGTGTCTATAGCTATTACCATTGAATGGTCTAATTTACATTATTTAAATATAAATATCTAACATATGTAACTTATCTTTTTCCTGAACCAGGGAAGTAACCTTATCTTTTAGAAAGTGACCAAATAAATCCTGACTTATTCAAACATGTTTTACAACTCTTCCAAATGTTTAGCATTCATTGAGAGACAACACATTAGGAGAAGTAGTGCAAAAAAATTAAGTTGAAGTTGCTAAATGAAAGTTGGACCTTGCTGGTTGTTTATTTGTGAAAGAAAGTATGATGTGAAATAGTGACTGCAGTAGTACTGATCAATGCTGGACTTTTTGCAGTAAATAGTAACTTTTGTAGAGAATTTTGTATGAGAGAGATGAAGCAGAAATTTCACTCTTCTGAGTTGAACTTGTTCAGTTGCCAAAATACAGTTGAGATTTCCTTCAAAACAAAGGTGACCAAGGTCAGTGTTCAGAAATCACTGTGTTGTATTATGGTTATCATAAAGGAATTTTATGGGACCACATATTTTTGGAGATACCAAGTCAACAGTCAAGAGAATTAGAAATATTAGGAAGGAGTAGAAACACCCTGTGACAGTATCTTCTTGCTCTATGCTGTGTTGTGCATAGCACATGGTTTGGCACTTCTAAGCACCATTGCAACATAAGATTTCTTTTGGTAAGACATGTATTTATCATCATAGATACTGAATGGTGAGATAATGTAATATGTTCCTACAAGAGGTCATCAGCTGGCTAAAACTTGGTAAAGTTTTCTTGCTGTAAGGAATCTTATGTAGATCTCCATTAATCTAAGTGCACAAAGAGAAGCTCCCTCTGTCATCTCAATTTCTTTGCATACCTTGGTTTCTTTAGAAATAGCCACTGAGATCAACCTGCTAATTTGCAGCTTATGTTTTTGAAAACTGCAGGAGACTTCAGAGAGGTAACAATAATAAAAGACAAGAAAATAATTAGTTCTAAAAGGGGATAAATATAGAAACAACAAAAGAAACAGTGACAATCCACAGCCATAAAGGCTCTAATTGGACTTCCTGGCATCTTGTCAAAACCAAATCCTGTTCCTGTGCTTTAAAAGAGTACCCTTCATTGAAAGTTGCCAGTGTCAAGGCAAAGGAGACATCTGTGGTTGTGACATCCCTCAAGTATCTGTGTTTAGGCCTGGAAGCGAAGACATGTCGATCAATAAGCACCCAAATTTCTGAGCAATGAAATCAGACTGGTCTGTTTGTAAGAACATTATGTGCAGTTTGGTTTTTCTTAGATCCGAATGAAAAATACAGCCCTAGAAATGTCAGGAACCTCTCCTTCTCTGTGAATTACACAATCACATTTAATAGAGGGAAAGTCATGGCTCTGAAAACAGAAAAAATACTTTATAATTTGAATCTCTTTATTTTTGTTTGTCAGTTAACATCTCTGTCATGTTCCACTCATGTGCCCAAGTATGTCAGGGCAAGGGAGATAAGCACTTTTTTCTTCCATCTTTTAACAGAATTAATTGAATGAAAAATAATCACTTTGAATAAAGTCATGAGACTAATCACCCAGAGTGACAAGGTAAAAAAACTAGAAAGTAGCCATTATTGCTAGGGGTCAATGAATCAAATTTATATATCCTAGTGTCATCAAACTCAGGTGTGTTTGAAGGTTGATCGAGCTCTTATATTTGAACCTTCTCTAATACTGCTGTTCATGTGCCATTTGTATCAATAGGCAGTGTACAAGCACCGGGTGTTCACTGTAGAAAAAGGAACTTTTAGGCAGATTTTAACAGCTTTTATAGCATCTACTGCTCGTCGAAATCATCTCATAAAACAATGGATGAAAGCCAATCTAATTAACTAGTCTGCAGTTGTGCTCTCCAGGACTTTGTGTCAGTATTTTCTGAGTGCCAGGAAATTGGATCTGGGCTTCAATATGTACAGGTGTACTGTAGCTGTAAAATTCTTCAGGCCAGTAATAGTTAAAGGGTTTAGACATCTGTCTATGGCACCTAAGGGGAGGACTGTGTGTATTCTGAATGTGGTTTGTAGGAAAGTCAAAAGAGATGAAAAATTAAAAAATATGTCTGAAATTTTCCTGGCAGCTTTTTGAAAAATTATTCAAAAACTATATGAGTTCCTCTCATCCACCAAATACACTCACCAAGACTTCACTGCAGATGCTCTGAGTCACTTCAAGGCATGCCAGTAGACCAGGCAAAATGGATTTTTCTCTTTCTCAACCTTCCCTCCTGTGCAAAAAATTTGGTTTTGCAGTTGCAGAATGCCCTCCCCAGGCCACCTTTTACTACATTAAGGTCACCAGATGGGGATACAAGCAGTGAACCTTTTTCATTATATCCTGAAACATCTGCCACTGAAAAGACTTGCTAAAGGAATGGCACTGGAGACAAAAGTTGTGGCTTCTTCATGGTGAGAGGAATTTATACCCCTGTCTTTGGCCTGCCTCTGCATCCCTGAAGGCACAGTTGTGGGATATCTGCATGATCCCCTTCAGCAAGCACCCAGTCTTGGATGGGATAGTGTGTTTCTGGGCAGGAGCACAGTGTATGTCTCTCATTTATGGTTGTTTGTCCCACTTCTAAGATGGCACCACTGCCACTCTCACTGCAGCTGCCATTTGCACCTTTCACTGTGCAGCTCTACAAGGAGGCAGGAGGAGATTAGCCAGGGCACTCTCTATGGCTCCTTGAAATGTGGAAGTCTTAGCTCTTTCCATGCTTTTTTGCCTTCCTCTTCCCCAGCCATCCACTGTTGTTCAGTTAGGGATGTGAAAAGTTACATCCCTGTTTCCTGTAACACCTCTTTATGGATGTACAGAGCTGTGACAGATTCCTTTGTGAACCTGCTTATGCTGCCAGTCTCCATCATCCACCCCAGCTGCAACTTTAAAAAGATGACAAAAACCTCCAAATCTCAAAGTCTTTACTACCAAGATGGGGAGTACAGCTCTTGTCTCCCACACATTTTCTATCTTTTGGGTATAGAAGCTACGCAGGTAAAATTTCTCCTACTCCTCTGTAGCCAGATTTTCCAAGGAGGTGAAAGGAAAATGCCACACTGAACAGGTGAAGGAGAACGAGGGAGATTGGGGTGTGTTTCACTTGGAGTCTATTTGGCTATCCAAGTCATCTTTGCTTGTGCTTAAAACTGACATTACACTGACATTACAAACTTATTGTTGGGGGCATTTCTAATTTACAACCATTTATTATTTACAACCAATGGATCTGCAAGATCCATTTAGCCATTGTTGGTATGGAAAAATAATTTCATTCGTACATGAGTCACACGAGCTTCAGCAGAAAAGACAGCCCCTTCTCTGTGGAGTGTGTTACTCTGTGCCCCATGTAAGAGGTTCCTACTGTACTGCCACAGCTGGAAAAGTTTTTCTCAAGGTCAAAGGCAAAAGTATATGCAGCACAGTCATGGCTAGTCATTTGTCATTTCCTACTTCATTAATCAGGAACACGCTGTTAGAAATCTGCAGAACTGTCAGTTTTGGAATGTAATTTTTTTCCAAAGTCTCTCATTTGACTATTGAAATTTACTTTTCAGTAAAATTCTCTGAGATAAGAGAAGTGAATACTAAAAACGTACAAGCCTGTGCAAAAATCCAAACAACAGTCAAATACACTTAAAGGAAACCGTAACTCCTTTACGATACAGGAGTTATTTACTGCTTTGCTAAACCAGCATTGCGTATCTCAAGCAGTTTTCTCTTCAGCTGCCTGCTCTTGCAGCCACTATATTTAATGGAAGAATACCCAAAATTAATGAGAAAAGGATCACAAGAACAGTATGCAAAGAACTCTGTAATTAAACAAACCTGCCATCTCTAGTCAGTCTTAGGCTTCAAGCAGCTAGTACTTGGAGATGCTTATTTTTGCTTATGATAGTGCAATAAGTTTAACAACTTCTAATCTCTTTTTTCACTTCAGTCTGTGATAGCATTTGCTAGCACTGAGGAGTTCCCACAATGAAGCTAATTATGTTTGGTTTTAGTTTTTAATATGTATTTTCTAGTAGAAGTGCTTAGGTCCTAGAGAGTGCAGCTGGACAGTGTGCCCTGCTCTGAGCCAGCTCAAGACTTCTTGGGGTGCAGAGCAAGCTGGGAGTCCACCAGAGGCTGGACTGCACCTCTGCAGGCACCCATCACAGGTGTTCTAGGATGGACAAGCAGAGGAGCAGCTCTGCATAATGAGTCTGCTGATCTCAGGAGACAGAAATATCCTCCATTTCACAGGACTAGCCAGTCTGCCCCATCCTTTGGCATCAAAGTAGGTGGTGGATCTGTTTGGTGCCACTCAGTAATTAACTCCTGTAAAGTAAACCAATTGCCTTCCTGGAGCCTAGATTTGGCCAGTTTCAGATGACTTTGTTTGTGGCAAAGTAATAAAATTCATATTTAATTTTGCTGAATTTGCCAGCATTTCTTTCTTGGGGGGAATGCAGCAAAAGATACTGAAGTACAAGGTTCCTAATGGGAAGAACTGCATTTTATATGAACCGTTAAAAGAGCAGAGTGCAAAGTAGCATGAACACTGACAATATAAGAATAAGAACATTGTATCACACTTCTAGGTACTTTGAAAGTCATAATTCGCTCAGTTAGCACCTAATACTTACTTAATTTACTTGCTAATGTCTGAGGCTTTATGTAAGCTCAAGTAAAGAATTTAAAGAAAATAATAAATTAAGGACTCCCTTGTACAGCTGGAAGTTTGAGAAATTTTGAACTCTGGTCGTGATCCTCAAGAAAGCCCTCTGTGGATATACATCATCATGTCCTAGGCCATATGCAAAGTGTGACTAGCTGCCCAACCATAAATTGTATGTTGAGTCTTTTTTTTCATGAAGGTGGCTTCAGCTCTTTCTTCCCAAGCACTATACTGCACTGATGTCTTCTGCAGTAATGTGTGTGCTCTGGACACAGTCTCTTAAAATATTTGCGGTCATTTTTCTAAGCACTGGGTGCTCTGTTTTCTCAACAGCCAGATTTTTTTTCTAAAGGAGACCAAAGAGAGGGACACATCTCTAATTCATATTAATTAACAGCAGATCTTGAACTCACACCTATTAATTGAAGATATGTCTTTAAGATCCAGTTAATTATTCAGTGTAGACCTAAGCTCTCTCAGGGTGTAAACCTGTCAAATAAGTAAAAGCTCACTGGTTTTGAGGGCTTTTATGTCAGCACTGCTTTATGTCTTTTGCTGTACCTGCAGAGCAGTTTAAACATTGATGCTGGAAGTTGAAGATGATGGCCCCATTACATCTGCATTTTATCCCTGGGTATGTTGTAGTTTCAAGGAAAAACACTTGAGCTTATGCCTCCTCAAGAGATGTTTACTCAGATATTGTCTTACAAGGGCTTAATGAATTTTTGTGTTTTGTCAGCAGCTTGTAAAAACAATAATTTAGTACATTTAATGATGTCTGATCCCACAGTAACCTTGGTAAGGTCTGGAGCTTCAGGCATTGCCACTTCCCTGAGATGATTCATGTAGGAATTTTGTCTTTCTATTTTTTTTGACAATCCTCAGCTCATTGTGACTTCTGGCTCTGCCATCTGCCCTGAGCCAGGGACATTGGAACAGGAATGAAAGTGCTTTAAATTGTAGGACTACTCATCAGCTTTTAACTCTGTGCCAGGACTGAAGGGAATTTTAGGCTTTATCTTGGCTTGATGCTAACGGGCATTTTGGATCAAGTTTGTACTTTAAAATAAGCATATCCTTCGGTTCTGTTCATGCACCCTGCTGCTTGGTTTGCCTGCCAGGACTCATTTCCCACCCTTTGTCTGCAAGTGGATGACAAGCAGCAGTAAAGCCCTACTTCCATGTTACAGCAGCTTTGCAGGAGCCATGTATCCTATCAAAAAATAAATAATTTGGACAGACACATATGGATTGATGTGTCTGTTGTATATCTACTGTGAAACTCTTCTGCTGGGCTCTACAAAATAATAAAAAATGCCAAAACAAATTTTTTTTTCTTTTTTTTTTCTGTTTCAAAAAGCCTCTAAAACCTCAATTTTATTGGGAAGTTCTTGGCTGGTTGTAGACCAGGCTTGACTTCCTAGTTCTCAGCCTCTGTGGTCCTTAAAGCAAATAACAAATGGTCCTCAAAGGGTCCTGCGTTAGTGGAGACTCATGAGTGCCTCTTCCCATTTTCCTCCAGTTGCCTAACATCCCTTACAACAAGAGGGAAGCAGACAGAAGTATCGGTCTCTGGTGTTGTTTGGATACTTGCGTATTTACATGGGCCACAGATTTTAACCCATTATCTTGGTCATAACAGCTCTGCTGGTGAATGTTATATGCAGAAGGAAAAAATTGTCTTCAGACCAATGGAAAATCCCTTATAAACCCCAGAAATCCATAAAAAATACAAATATTCACATATGTGTACATTAAATGCATATTGGTGGAGTGGGAGACAGACCTTGCATGTTTTTCTTTATCAGATTTCCTGACTGAATTAAAGATCAGGTTCTGCTTAGCTGTTATTAACAGAAGTAACTCTGAGCAGTTAATTTCTTCTCTAGAAAAAGGGCGGTGTTGCATTAGCAGGTTTTTATTTCTTAGATAAATACAATGGAAAATGAAAAATTTCTTGGGGGCTGCTTCAGTTTACTGTATATATAAGAACCTTAAATATAGAAAAGGTAAGTGATAAATTTTCTTCATCCCTAGCAGATCAGAGGCTCACTGGAAGGGAGGAAAGCTTGTAGCAATGTCGTTCTGTGCTCTTGCTAAATGGGACTGAAATTAACAAATTTATTTTGGTGCAGAGCAGTTATTGATTGCTACCAGAAAGATACTGGGAGCATCTTTCTGCTTTCACTAGAGCTAGCCCCCTGCCAGAGAATTCTCTGCAGGAGCCAAGAGGGTAAACATTTTGTGTGTGTGTCTGGGTGTATGCTATCGTTAAAAACAAGGCTCAGAACAAAAATCAGCATGATGAAAAAGATGAAGGAGGCTTATTAACTAAAAAAAAAAAAAATTGAGCCTGTTTAATTAAAACTAAGAACAGCTAGAAACCAAGGTGTCAAGGTAAGCTCAAGAGCTCTAGGGCAACCCAGAGAAAGAATAACTAACTGTGAGCTCCACAGGGTGTTTCCCAGGATACAGGCTCCATGGAAAAGACCTGGCTGCTGGGCACCCAGGGCGTTTTAAAGTCTCTTAACCAGTCTGAATGGAACGCTCTGGATCCAGTTGTTGATTGGTTAATTTTCTGGTCACGGGTTGGTCCTTACAGAGGAGGAGTTTATAAAAGTTAAAGAGTTTATAACTCTTTACGTTAATATATATCAACTCATTAACTTATTTAACAATGCAGAACAGATTAACACTTCAGTCAACAAGTCATTACCCCACTAAAATTTCAAACTTTATTAATTTATAACACTATGGACATAGAGAGCCATTAGCTCTTCAGGTATGAAATTTATCTTCTTTGCATAATTTATTTTAGAGAAAATAATTCATTTTTAAGCTCGTCCCATGAAGTTTTGATGATTGATGATATTTCTTCATTCAGCATAAGGTATAGTTCTCCCATTTAAAGACAACACCATGTGTGAATTGTTGCAGAATGAGGGTCATTGCATAAAGCAAAAACAGAAAGCAAAAGACTTCACATTACGCCTTCATTTCCCTTCCCATTACAAAATCTAACATGCTGCAGCCCAGTGCCCTGGTGAGTCACTGTCCAGTAACTAATCTCTGCTATGTGAAAGGCATTCAAAACCACAGAATTGAAGCACTCCAGAGAATACTGTATTAGCTGGAAATTTTAAGTATAAAAGGTACCAGTTGTTTTGTTTATCTTATGGCTACTGCTACTTTAGGCTAAACATATTAAAATCAGTCTGGGCAGAGTGCACCAGGACAGTATCATTAAAAAAATAATGTAAGGTGTAACTCCATTCTTTCTAAAAACATTACTTTAAAAATATTTCCAGGTGGAAAATGGGAACTTGCTAATATGGGGAATTCCTCTTCCTAACTCCTAAATGCAAGAATACCTTGGCAGCACATCTGAGTTATGCCCTGAGTTTATTGCCCTGAAGGTAACCTCTGCTGTTTGTGTGGATCACCAGAGATTCAACATCAATATTTTTGCGAGGGCTGGGTTGGTCTGCAGAGATTGTTCAAATCTCCTGGGAAATCTAGATCCATCCCTATGAACACATCCTCTCCCTCCTTCCTTAATTAGGAATAGCACCCTTTATTTTTCTGTTTCCTTTGCCCTCCTCCAGCCTGGCTGAGGGAAGCTGTGTGCTTTTCAGTAATCACCTGGAGCCAGAAAGGTGTTTGTTCTCCATACAGGTTTCAGCTGGATGGCTCATTGTAACACAGCACACCCCATCTGCCCTCACCCCCTCAACACAATCCTGGTGCCACCTGCTTCCTGTAGCACCTTCCAAAAAGGTCAGCTCCCTGCCGACTCCTTTTCAAGCAAGGAACAGTAATGAACAATAACATTAGCATCATTTGAAAATCATATGAACAGCTTTCTAACTACCAGTGTGTGTCCAGAGTGTGCTAGAACAGATTGCAATGCACTTGGGTTTATGGTTTTTTTTTTTGGCTGTAGCTTTCACTGCTATTTCCGTAGCTCCTCCTTAGTACTATTACCAGTATTTCTGGCGCCACATTTGCACATTTTCCTGCAGTCAGTTGGACGTTCGTGAATTGATGTGCTTGCAGGCTACTGGAAAAGTTCCTCTGACCTCACAGTGAGTGTTGTTGCCAGGCCTTTGTCCTCGTGGTGGTGTTGCATACCCTGTTACGTAGTGCTGTAATCCTTTACAGCTGTATTGCTTCACAAATGCTGGGCATTTCCTTGGCCTGTGCTGTTTGCCAGTGCATGTGCAACCCCACGTGATGTGTTTATATGTTTGTTTAACACAAGCTCCACATTCTGTTCTGCCTAAGGGTTCTGTTTTGTTTTGTTTTAATGGACATTGTTAAAAGAGAATAATAAATTTCAGCAGCATAATATTATCAGTTCTCTCTTTGTACATCTTAGGGCACCATTTCTGTGTTGCCAGCCTCAGTTGAAAAGTCGGTTTAAACTTTTGTGATAAAAATATTTGGACGTTTTTAGAAAGAATAGAATTACTCCTTACATTAGTTTTTTAAATGATATTGTCCTGGTGCAGGCTCTTACTCTGCCCAGACTGATTTTAATATGTTTAGCCTAACACAATTTTGATACTAGTTTGCTTCATCCTTTCCCTGAGCTCAGGCTTCTGAGCACTGTTCCTCAGCTAAGCACAACCACTTCCAGTTGGTGTCTGTGAAAAAGCATTCAAGGTACAGTTCAGTGAAGTTGTGGACAAGTCTCCAGAGAAAAGGAGTGGAAACTTCTTGTGCCAGGTTTATTCTTTGAGACAGCCATTCAGGAAATGATGTCTTCTGTCTGGACTGGGCAACTTCGGTTGGTTAGCAGATTTTTTTACTTTATGAAAGACTAGTTCCCTTTCAGGAGCCTCTGTCACCCTCAGAGAGCAGCAAAACATTCTCTTCTAGTCTAAACCAGAATTGCGCAGGGAACTCAGTCAGTGTTTGGAACTCTAACTTATCTCTTCAGCCCTGGATCATGTAGGACAGGCTCTTCTAAACTTTCACCTTTTTCTGTCTCCATCGAATAAAATTTTCTTTCTTTCTTTCTTTCTTTCTTTTCTTTCTTTCTTTCTTTCTTTCTTTCTTTCTTTCTTTCTTTCTTTCTTTCTTTCTTTCTTTCTTTCTTTCTTTCTCTCTTTCTCTCTTTCTCTCTCTCTTTCTTTCTCTCTTTCTTTCTCTCTTTCTTTCTCTCTCTTTCTTTCTCTCTTTCTTTCTCTCTTTCTTTCTCTCTGTCTCTCTCTTTCTTTCTCTCTGTCTCTCTCTTTCTTTCCCTTTCTTTCTTTCTTTCTCTCTTTCTTTCTCTCTGTCTCTCGCTTTCTCTCTTTCACTCTTTCTCTCGCTTTCTCTCTTTCACTCTCTCTCTCTTTCACTCTCTCTCTCTCTCACTCTTTCTCTCTTTCACTCTTTCTCTCTCTTTCTCTCACTCTTTCTCTCTTTCACTCTTTCTCTCTCTCTCTTTCTCTCTCTCTCTTTCTCTCTTTCACTCTTCCCATTGTAAGGACAGCTAGCCATTCTCTGAGGTGCCTGCTGTTTTAACATTAACTGTTTTTTCAGCCATTGGTTTCCAGCTGCTGTTGTTGTGCACAATCACTTGGAGACTGCATGAAGGGCTGGTGTCTTCTCCAGAGTATATGTTCAGTGATGCTATTCTTCTCTTTTGTAGCTTGTTAATTGGTTTTCCCTTATACCATGTCCTGTTCAGAGACACTTGGAAGCAGAGTATGACATTGCTTTGCTTCCTTTTCTTTGCTTTTATTTTCCTCCATCCAAATGCGAAGTCAGCACTGCAACCAGCTTCAGCTAGCTGCTCCAAGATACAGTTCTTTAAGACAAGAAAAAGTAATTTCTTGGAGGCAGGTGAGACCTTTGTAAGGAATTCATATCTGGGTTATCACTTTCTTCTGTGAAATTTTCAAAATACTTCCACTTCAGTTCTCACTCCCAGCCCAATATGCAAGCAAACAAAATTCACTCATAGGCTGAGGATGCTCATGTTCCTGTTGAAGTATGGAGTATGGTCTTTCCTTCTGTGCTGTGAAAATGTTAGCTGGCTCTACCAGTGATGACTTTAGCTGTTCCACGGGCTCTGCACAGGAATATAAATACTCCAATGCGGGAAGCTGGCTGTTCTAAACTCTAGGTGTAGCTCAATGCCTAAAAGTAAATCTAAGAGATAGCATGACTCTGAATTAAGAGTTCAGAATTTGGCTCTCAAACACAATAAAAATTTTGTCTTGGGTTGGTCTGTGCTGTTCAGGGCAAATGGAAAGCAGAATATGGGCTTATTTATAAATATGATCTGAATCCTTCTCTGACAGAATTCCTCTGAATGTAGATGTGAACATTCTAAACCTTTTCCAGAGATATTTACTGGCCTTAGTCCATCAGGTATGGTTCAGCCCTTGCCTTTGGTTTCTACTCTGCTTAGTATTTCCTCCCAAAGCACACATGAGTAGGAGTGCCTGAAAATATAAGCTATATGGCAAATCAAGGAAGAGACTTGTTTCATTGTTTTTGTTGTTTTTATTTGCCTTTCATTTCCCTGGGGAAATGGGCTCTATATTTAGAAAGGAATAAGAAGAAGTGTCTGAGAAAGTTCTCCTGCTTCCCTTTGTCCCTTACCATCAGGAGCAGGATGGAATCTGTGCTGTGGCCTGGCTCCAGTCCATGGTAACAAAGCAAAACCTCGGGTGGCAAGCCAAGAGAGCCTGTGCTAGAAGCAACATGAGGGACAAAAACCACATTCTCTTGGATGTCTTTGCATCCATTTTTGGTGCACAGTTGTGACACCTTGGTGTGAACATCTTTGAGCACTGTTACAGTTCCTCTGACAAGGAGAAGGAACCAGACAGAAGGCAGAGTGTGGTTTGGCTTCCAGGATAAACTTGCCTCACAGTGAAGAGGGGTGGCAAGAACCTATTGCCAGAGGCAATGCCTCACACCCTGCAGCTCCAGGGATGTTTGCTCCCACTCCCAGTGCTGACAAGCTGCTCTCCAATGCCTGACAATCATGAATGCCTGCATACAGTTCCTGCTGGCACTCAACATTTCATCTACATCCATCTCCCTTGTTCACATACTGGGGAGAAGCATTACTCCCTTTTGGATGTAGAGACACACCGTGACTCTCAGCTGGGTGCCAGGCTCAGCTGGAAGCTCAGCTGGAAGAAGTCTGGGCACTGCATTTCTGCTTGCAATTTCATAGAAATTGAAATCTGCTGTAAGTTTGATGAGGCTTGAAGTCAGGCTGTGAAAGTGGAGGGCACTTTGACATTGTTAAAGAAACCTGAGTGCCTTAAATACATAACATTTCATTACTGATACTGGCCTTGCTGTTGTTTTGGGTTTTTTTGCTGAAATTAAGTCTCAAGAGAAAGCCAGACCTCATGGGTAAAACTTCATTAGTGCTGTTTCTCTCAGTTAACTTGTGGCCTATTAATCTTTCGTATTCTTAAGTCATTTGTATGACTGTCACATTTCTACAGCTCTTTTTTCTTTATTGTGTTTTCGTGTTGGCTAATAGCTTATGTTATTGTCTTTCTTGAGAGTGTCCAAAAAAGTTGGAACTGAAGGAAATATTTTTGGGCCCTCTCTCTGGAATGTCATCCAAGCAGAAATTCTTTATTAAGAGCTTCTTCCTTAGGGTAACGAGGCCTTGGGACCTTCCCCATGGAAATACAATCATTTAATTCCTTGGGTCTATCCTCAATCGCTTGCCAATTTCTTGTTTGCACAAGAGATGCTTTTTGCTTGCAATGAGGAGCAGTTATGAACATTTCTGCCTTCTCCCTCCTGCAGGCTATGCCCTTTCTATCCCCAGAGGCAGGCAGTGTGCCCTTACACAATGCAGTAGCAGATCACTCCCTTTGTCCCTTCTCCAGCAGGATTTTGGTGATTCAGACATTAGCAATACCTGCACAGCAGGGAGGCTGGGCGGAATGGGCACCTTACACAAGCTTTGATCAGGAGATTTTGTGAGGTCTGTTATCCCTATATGCTTATGTAGGAACATCAGCATGAATTCCTATTTCAGCACACAGGATACACATTTGTCAGCTGATTTTTCTCTCAGAGTTGAGAGAAGGGGAATTTGTCCCTTTTTTGTTACACAACACAGCTACCCCACTACCTTGGATCTTATTAATAAAGTTTAATTCTGATTCTAACAGGCTGTCATTCACAAAGCTCTTGTTTAGTATCATGGAATGTATTTCTTCAGTCATCCCAATCCAATGATAAGCATCAAGATCAAGACTTTGGCTAATCTGAGTTTACAATTAAAAATTGAGAAGACATGGATACCAATATGGGAGTATTATATGATGTGGGAAGTATACAGCCTATGTGGGGCTACATGCTATGCAGGCAGCTGAGCACTGAAGTGAAGGGTGAAAGTGTTTTCTCTGGTGCTCTGCAGGTGTCTGGCACAAAAGAATGAGGAAACTTAAACTCTCCTCATGACCTTTCTGACATGAGTGAGAAGCAGAGTCTGTTAGGCTCTCTGGTTAAATGCCACACCCCCACTGTAACACATTGCTGTAGTATCTCTTAACTCCTGTTCCTTTCAGGAAGACACAAATGAATGGTTGGGCCAAAGGACTTTCCTATTGGCGAGAAGAGCTGGTGTGCCCTGTATTGCTTTCATTCATTTTCTTCCAAGAGCTGATTTATCTTAGCATTGTATCTCTCCTGCTTTCAGTGTGGCAGATAAGTGGGCCCAGACTTGCTCTTGTTAATGGCTAGCTAGCAGCTGCTGTCAAATCTTTTTTGGTGAGTGAAATATCTAAACTGAGACATAAACCAGCAAAATTGGTGCTTGACTCTTTGCCTGTTGATAAATGAGAGAGAGGTTCAGAAGTTCAACTACTATCATCTGGCTAAGAAAATTCTATATATTGAGAGCAATTAAGCTGTGCTGATTGCTCAC
The DNA here is from genome assembly GCA_013396995.1 of Dicaeum eximium. Lineage (NCBI taxonomy): Eukaryota > Metazoa > Chordata > Aves > Passeriformes > Dicaeidae > Dicaeum > Dicaeum eximium. The sequence continues at coordinate 487,220 of VWZP01010949.1, read as the reverse complement.
TTCTCTTTAGCCACACATGATTCTCAGACAAAGGTACTGCAGACAAATTCTTCCTGGTGCATCTTTTGCTTGTTCTCATGCTTTGCTGTCTAACCACCTAACTCCCAACTCTAGCTGAGAAGAGATATAATTTAATTCAGTGTAAAATACAAATTTCTGATTGTTCAAAGGCACCCATTTGAATTACATTAAAGTTCTTGAATTTGCATTTCTGATACCAGGTACAGAACCAGCTGTCACCTGTTCATGTGTATGGAAAGCTTATGCTTATGTGTTAGCTCTCAGCAATTTTGTTCTGTTTAGTTTTAGCATCTGAAACTGGCTCACAGTTAAAACCTGGCCTGGCTGAGTAAACTCAGTCAGTTGTAGTACATTTACAAGGTGAGGTTTGCTAACAGACCAAGTTTAAATTATTTGGTGGGGCATGCAGCGGGAACCTAGCTAGAGGTCTTCTCAAAACCTGCTTTTGAATCTTATTAGAGATATCATGAGCCCTAAAGCTAGAGGACTGAAGTTTCACACACTACAGCTTCTAGTGTTCTTCTGTGTTCACTTCTATTCGAGATTGACCAGAGTGTGACACAAGTCTCAAAACCACTGAATACACAGCAAAGTGTTGGGGCTGTCTCTGATATATGAATATCACTATCCAAATGGTGTCAGCCAGATTACTTGAATTCTGTAGAATTTTTTTTCAGCTCTGTAAATTACACATCTCCTTAAAGAAAAAAAAAAAGTGAATTCAATAACTCATTTTAACAGAGTCAAATATCTGTATTATCGTAGGCACATCACTATGGATTTACATGTCAGAATTCAGTATGGTAAAATTTGGCAAGCTGAGTTGTCTACTTACTCCTAATATTCTGATAAACAGCACAACATATTTCTTGGGTGGCTGAAACCTGGAAATACTAATGATGTTTGCAGAGAATGTGAGATAAGTTATCTCTGGTGCCAGAATTGCTCATTGTACTGACCACTCCAGAGTGACGAGTCTGTGTGGTTTGTTTTACAGAAAAGGCTGTTTTGGAAAAGACAAATAAAAGACTTCTGTAAAAAAACCTTCTGAGATAAAATAATTCCTAATATTTTCAATCCTCTGGAGCATTTTGTTTTACAGAAGAAAATTAAAATAGCGAGTGACACTTTAAATACTGCCATTCAATGGAATGGAACAATAAAAAATAGTAAAGTAGTAAAATTAGTGTTATGGCATATCAAGGTTATATTTTTTAATTTAAAATAATTAAAAAACATTAAAACTTTTACATTGTTGTACACATTTTATTAACTTTAACTGAATAAAATCTGAAATTTAGTTCAGTTGCATAAATAACTCTGGAGATGAAATAATCAAATCAGGACCCAACGCAATTATATTTAATCAAGTTAGAGTATATGTGACACAGATGGCTGATATTGAAGCAAAATTCAGTTCATCACTTGTTATACCAAAGAATGGTCAAAAGGAGACAGCTGACTTCTGGTCTTCCTTCCTGGCATTCACCTGGGCTTTGATTCAGACATTTATTTAGTTTGATACATTTAGTGTCAACCCATGCTGTGCTGGTGTTCTAGGAATCAGTCTGCAGATGGGTCCATCATTATTCATTTATGCAAAAACTTTTTGGTAAGGTAACTTAACTGAGCAAGCAATGGAAGCCTAGGACAGCCTGGGTAATAATTACTGACAGTGTAGGAGCACCTTCCTGAGGCCATGCTCCCTCAGTCTGCTCATAAAAAATTATGAGTAAGTTGCAGGAATGAGTGTTGTGCTTTGCTTTTGATGTCTGTTGGAAGTGCTGGCCAGCTGTCAACCTGGTGGAGGTTAAAAACTGGTGCTATTACCTTGGAATGAAAAGTGAAAAGCTCTCTTTGATTGAAAGTCAAATTATGCAGCCAATGAAATACTTCAAGTTGTCTTCATTTTGAAACAGGACTCAGATAAAAATACAACTAGTTATAAGAAATTTGCTTGGAAGCAAAACGCTTTCCTCATGCTTGGACCTTGTTTTTGACCTGTTCACATCCCTCTCTCTGTGATTCTATGATGCCACACATATCATAGCATACAATACAGATAATACAAATCAAGGAATGCAACCTATAGAATACAACATGCACAGTACCTAAAATATAATACCTAGAGAATATCCTGTGGATAGTCTCACTCTCTGGTAACAGAGAGACACAGCTTCTCCCAGGCTTGGCCTGGGAAACTTAGAGAAAAGAATTAAAACAATTATTATCTTATCCCTTGCACCTGGTGTTGTGCAGGATGCTTACAAGAAGGAGTTGCTCCTGCTTGACCAATAGTGCAAGAGGAGTCTCCTAAAGACAAATCGTGTATTAGGTTCACTATGCTTTCCATAAGAGTGTGATTTTCTAGTAATAAATGCCTTTTATGCCTTCTAAATCATGGAGTCAATATGTCGTCATCATCATGTAATGCAATTCTAAAGTATAATAACTATATATCAAAAGAAAAAAGAACTATACACAATACAACATGTAACAGCCCTGAAAGAGTGAACAATAAACACCTTGGAATGGATAAAGGAATATATTATACAATAGAACAGATACTGTTATATAACATGAAACACAACACACAGTACAATACATATGATACTGCACAATATAACAAATACCAGGGCTCCCCACACATAGAATGCACAGTAAGATGTTCAATAAAACCCAAAGTATGACACAACTAAAAAGACAATAAAAAATATAGAACACAATGCATTAAAAGGTATAGAACACAATGCAATACATATAATATCAACAACAAAAATAATATACATGATGCATGCAGTACGTACTGGACAATAAATACCAAACAATACTATATTTAACAAGGCCAAGTTCAAGGTGCTGCACCTGGGTTCGGTCAACCCCTGCCATCAGCACAGGCTGGGGGATGAACAGAGGGAGAGCAGCCCTGTGAGAAGGACTTGGGGGTGCTGTGGGTGAGAGGCTGGACATGACCCAGCCATGGGCACTGCCAGCCCAGAAAGCCAAACGTGTCCTGGGCTGCATCCAGAGCAGCGTGGGCAGCAGGGGAGGGAGGGGATTCTGCCCCTCTGCTCTGCTCTGCTCTGGTGAGACCCCACTGGAACCCTGCATCCAGCTCTGGGCTCCCAGCACAGGAAGGACATGGAACTGTCAGAGCAAGTCCAGGGGAAAACCACTACTTTGATGAGAGAGATGGAGCACTTCTCCTGTGAGGAAATGTTGAGAGAACTGGGTTTTTCAGCCTGAAGAGGAGAAGGATTTGGTGTGACCTATGTGTAGCCTTCCAGTACTTGAAGGAAGCATACAAGAAAGACAGAGAGGGACTTCTTTCAAGGGCATGAAGTGGAATGGCTTTAAAATGAGGGTCAGTTTACAGGAGGTATTAGGAAGAAATTCTTTACTGTGAAGTTGGAGAGGCACTGGCAGAAGTTGCCTAGAGAAGCTGTGGATGCCCCATCCTTTGGGAATGTTCAAGGCTGGGTTAGATGGGACTTCAATCAACCAGGCCTAGTGAAAGCTGTCCCTGTCCACAGCAGGGTGTTTGGAAATATATGATTTTTAAGGTCCCTTCCAAGTCAAACCATCCTGTGATTTTATGATACTGTACTATACAGGAAATGCAGACTTTACAATACCGAATATGAGGCATTCCAAAACGCAGTACTTTACAAATAACATAACTGGGAGGACGCTTTCCTTACACACACATACACCTTGAAAGGTTTTTTTGGAGGCAACAGGGGCAGATGGTGATGGACACTGGTGGTGTACCATTGCATGGACCTGGAACAGCAGCAGGGCCAGCCCAGCTGGTCGTCTGTGCTCAGCAGTGATGGTTCCCAAGGGATGCTCTGTGTGTGATGTTGTATGGTACCAGAGCTGTGATCAGGGGTACACTACAATGCAAAACATTGAACAATACTAGAGTACAATATCAAACCAATGTTAGTACAGTATAAGCCATATAATAAATTAAATGCACAAAATAGAGTGAAGAAAACCATACAACAAATGCTATATGGCATAGCATTATGGTACACAATGCAAAAGGATCTACAATGCAACACTATATGCAAAATACAAAATAAAAAGCACAATGGAAAATATAACGTAAAAAATACATCATGTTCGATACAACAGGCAAAGTAGAATACTGTGTAAAAAAACCCAATCCCAATAGAATACAGCACATCACGATGCATCCATAAGTCACATACAGTGCAGTCAACACCATACAGTGTGATATAAACAATACCATGCAACACGTCCAACATGTGGCACAATACAAAATAGAAGACAAATTGAGACAACATACATTACAATACCAAACACTGTAAAATACATACAGTTCAATAGAATGTGTGCTTGGGGTTGATCAAAAGTTAAAGGTTATTGTGAGGGGCATTGTACCTTTAAAAAAAAGGGTCTCTTTTTAAGATACTCTCAGGTATGGGGTATCAAACACCTCACTAGGATCTCTGTTCCAGTGTTGGACCTTACCCTCTTTGTAAGGAAATGCTTCCAAATGTCACAGACCAGTTACTCACCTAACATAATGTGCACCTGATCATCTCACAGACAGGCAACTTATCCAGAAAGATGCTGTAAAGAACAGTATCAAAGGAATTACAAAAATGTAGAAATGCCACAGCCACCCCTGTCCCTTCACCCACAAGGCAGGTGGCTTTATCCCAGATTAGTGAGACAGGGCTTTCCCTTTGTGTAGCTGTGCTGACTGTGTCTGATGATTACATTTCCTGTCTGTCAGAAGCACACAGTATAGTCCTTATAATTTTTCCTGGCACTGAGGTTAGACTAACAGATCTGTACTTTCCTGAGTCTTCCCAGTAACGCAGTGTGGAAATGGTTCAAATTTGTGTCAGGAGAGGTTCAGGTTTGGCATTCAGAACATTTCTTTTGCGTTTTAGAATCCATTACTTTCCTGATGTTTTACCATCTTTTCATCTCTTGCGTAGAATACATTATTATGTTTTTATATTTTCTGATTGCTATACAGACATTTAATATTCCAGGTTTCAGAGCTGCATAAAAAAATTCCATGCAAATCATGCAATATATCTTCACTATGTCTATATAAATATTTTAATTTTTTAAAATACATTAAATATATCCCACACAGCATGTATGCTAATGGATTGTAAGTCATGTGTCATATTCTAACGGATTGAGTGGTATTTTGTATTGTATTTGGAATTCTCTGTATTTTTACTGTATGGCATGATACTGTCTGTATGCATGTATTACACATATTGCATTGCATTGCATGGTATGGAGTTGTACTATATTGCACATATCTTGTGTTGCACTGCATTTTGTGCCATGGCATGTATGGTATGTATGAAATCACATTGTGTGTATAGCATTGCCTGTTGTTTATTGGACTGCAAGGTGTCTTGTTTTGTGTTTAATGACTCATGGGATATGTATTCCATGAGTATTGGCATGGTACTGTCTTGGATGGTGTTGTAAGGTTCAGGATTGAATGGTGTCATATTGTATGGAGTTGCATGTTTTGTACATTATGCAGGTATTTCACTGAATAGTACTTGTGATACTGGTATTGGTGTTAGTATAGGTATTCAACTGAACCTCTCTCTGGAATCGACCAAACCACTGGGTTACTTTTCCTCCCATACACCAGCACCCCAGAACTGCAATGGTAAAATAAGACATAGGCTAATGCATACCCATATGTTTTATTCCCCACCATTAACACTCAGCAAGGAAAAACAGGGCAGCATGTAGCTGTTTCAAATAATCACTGCTGCTTTTATGCCCCACTATCATAAGTTTGTCATGCTTTGTAGTGACTTCTGAATGCCATTAGCTCCATATTCAAGAGAATGAACTGATACCACGATTCCTGCCATGCCCACCCCCTTTCTCCCCACCCTGTAAATTTTGTGCTCTGCTCACTTTATTCTGTCTAGTATCTAATTTGTATTTATACCATCTGGATTAGACTGCCTACTGGAGATGCTGATGCAAATGAGAACAAAGTTCTCTTTTATGCCAATGCTCTTTAACTAAATATTCTCAGAACTTGGATTGTGTAATAAAGGCTAATGGGGAGACCGTGTTCAGGAGTGTCTTAAAACAATTTTTAAAAGCCTGTTCCATTTCTTTGCACACAAAAAATAACGAAGTCCTAGGAAAACAAGATTTCTGCCACATAAATCTTGCTGTAGAATTACTGACACCAAGGAGTGAAATGAAAGTGATAGAACTTGATTTAAGATGGCTGTGACTTTCACAGACCATACACGTTACACATGTGCTTTACAGCATAAATATAGCTAGTATACAGATTTTTGAGAAGTTGGTGTTGTTTGATTTTTGTAGTGTGAGTGTGTGTTCAGCTCTTCATCGTTATTCAATATTCAATTAATTTCAATATTAAAAGAATTATCTGCAGATTTTTCTTTGTTCTCCTCAGTTCTCCCCTATATTTAACTGAATCTCTCTGGGGACGGTGTTGTCATGGCAACCTGTAAGTTAATCCTGACTTTTCAGACTTTGAAGTTGTGTTACTATTAAAACAGAATTCAGGAAATATATAAGCACAATTTTGTTTCCTAAACATAATTGTAGATTTCTTTTTAGATCAGGGAAGGATTGTGTTCCAAAGAGAAAAGTCAGGCACACAAAACTATTGTCGATTATGTGTACACAACTTTACCACTGCTGTGAGTATGGGAGATTTAGGTGGAAAGTGTGCATGGAAGGTTCTTAAATGAGAAGGAAGAGAGTAAGACAAGCCTTGGAGACTTCAGATCTGCTTAAAAAAAGTTACAGTCTGATATGTTCTTACAGCATATATTATTAATTTTCCATTAAATCCTCTGGCAGCTGAAATTAGCCAGCTATTTTGGTGCAAGCTGTGTGCTGCACCCAACTTTCCTTCCCATGTGGACAATGAAAACTCACACTTCTTTCCTTCTCACTGAAAGAAAGCTATTGGATTTTTGTATCAATTTCCAGGCCAGCAATACATTTTTGTCAAGCAACAGGAATGATTCATGGACATCTGTTTTCAGGGTTGGACTGTTCATGCTTGACTAGAAGTGGGTCTGCTGCATCTCTACTCTTTCAATAAAGAACCTTGGTTTGAGTATTCTTCCAAATGTTTGTGCAAAAGAATAAAGCCTTTTTTCCCACTTGTGATAAATTAAAAATAATGCTTAATAACTTCCTGATTTACTTCCTCAGTGAACCTGCCATGTGCTACATGGATTTTTCACACTAGCCTTTGGACTACATTCTGTCTGGCCTTTAGGAGACTCTTTATGTTATTCATAGCTGCTTTAACAGGACTTGACAAGTTACATTTCATGTATGTACTGCATGATTAGGAGGAACTGATGTACTGAGGTAGGAATGAACTACAAAAGAAGATCTTAATCTCATACCCCAGGTGTGTGCTTTGTGAAAGCTTTGAAACTGTTCATCACTGTAGGTTCAAAGATTCAGTTTGTGCTTCTCAGCTTATTTCATCAAAATTTTCACCTATTAGATTGTGGAAGAGGAAACTAAAACACCAACGTGAAAGAAGTTTCAAGTTGCATCTGTCACATTAAAGAGACTTTGTTAAAATAGTGGTAAAAAGCATCCCACAGGGAATTTGTTGGATTTAACCAGAAAAGGATAGCTTTCCTCTGCCTGTGGAGAGGATGTTGAGCAAGCCATGAGCACATGGAGGCAGTGAGAATTCATTAGATCCAGGCCCTGAGTAAACAGGATTCTGCAATATTTGATTTCAGTTTGGGGCATACAGTGAAAGTATGCTGGTTATGTGATGAACTTAGGCAAAGACAATTTTTAAAGCTCACTGTACATGATTTTTCAATTAATCTTTTTCCTTTTTAAAAGACCTTGGCACACATACTGACCCCACTATTTAGCCCTGCCTGTATGTGTCCTTAGTGGTTTCTGAACTGCAGGTACATGTAAATGCATTTTCATCTTCAGTATTATACTTTAAATATAGCAGCTAAGCCTGCTCTCTGAGGGAAACAGCCTGCAAAATGCCTGTGTCCTATGTAACTACACTTCTACGTGTCAGAGGGATTTCACCCCTTTCTACTTTGCAACCTACTAATTGCTACATTTTCTTGGTATTGTTTAACTGAACTAGTTTCCCCAAGCCCAATGTTTAAGGTCTCCTTTCCTGTATATTTATGTCTGGACAGATTTTCTGATTCTCTCATGTGTAAGAGAAAGATGTCTTAAGGAAAAGGACAACCCAGCATTTCTTAACTTGGCCCCTCTCTCCATGAGTCTCCCACGGGGTCACAGCCTCCTCCAGGTATCCATGTGCTCTGGCATGGGCACCTCCCCTTCGGGTTGAGGGTGGATCTCTGCATCCCCCATGGATCCCCACGGGCTGCAGGGGCACAGCTGCTTCACCATGGTCCCACCACAGCCTGCAAGGGAATCTCGGCTCTGGTGCCTGGACCAGCTCCTCACCCTCCTTCTCCACTGACCTTGGTGCCTCCATGTTTCCCTCACATGTTCTCACCTCATCCTCTTCTCTGGTGAGGGAAAAACTATGCCCCACTTTGTTTTTAATTTTATTTTTAAATATGTTATGACAGAGGCATTACTGACATCTGTAATTGGCCCAGTTTTGGCCAGCAGCATGTCCATCTTCAGAGCCAACAACCACTGGCACTGCTGGACATGGTGGAAACTTCTAGCCACTGCTCACAGAAACCACCTCCATGACTCCCCCACTACCAAAAACCAGGCTGTGCCAGACCAACACATTCCAACCCTAAAAAGAAAGCAATAGGCATGCAGGAGCATGAGCTAAAGAGGAAACAAAAGTCAATCTCTACTTCCCATCAGCAGTGATCTTTGGACATTTCTTGGGAAGTTGGGCTTGAGCACGCTGAATGGTTCCTCTGGAGTGCAAACATTGAAAATTCAAGAAAGCCCCGCTTTCCTCCTCTCTTCCCTTAGGTTATATATCTGAGCTGACGTCATATGGTGTGGAATACCCCTTTGGCTAATTTGGGTCAGCTGTCCTGACCCAAGCTCCCACACCTTGTCCCCTCCCAGCCCCTTGATGTGGGGCAATGTCAGAGGGTCAGCGCTGCTCAGCCGTAGCCAAAGCACTGGTGTGTTATCAACACCCTGCCAGCTCCCAAAGCAAAGCACAGCACTGCGAGGGCTGTGAACTTTACCTCAGCCAGATCCAATACAGTATCACAAAAGCTTTTGTTTCTGGAATCAGAAGTGCAAAAAAAGTACTAAGAAAGATACTGATTTTTTAGCTGACATTTGAGAGCAGCTGAAAAAACCTCAGCTCTTATGATGTTGCTTAGAAATTGTTCTGTATTTGCTTACAAGGCTGCATGGACCATCTGACACCATCTTAAGCCCTGGGCAGCCTCTTAGAGCTGAACAGTCCTCAAAACTGTCTTTGCCAAGAGGCCTGCCAGCCATCTCTATGCACTAACAGAGGGTTGGTTCAGAATTCAAAGCAGAATTGCATTCTCCTTTTTTTCTCCTCTAAAGCCCTTCTGTGTCCAGTGACTTACAGGCAGATTTGTATGACTCCTGTCCTGGGACAGAATTCATCCATCCTACAGTTCCTGTAGAGAATGCTTTACCACAGAGACAGCAATCAGACAAACAGTATATTAGTTACTGAGCCTGATATGTGAATTAGGGGGAAAGTGGAGGTTTTGGGGAGGATTGAGGGAAAGAGTTTGAGGAAAGTGAAGGTTTTAAAGCAGGCTCAGTTTCCTTTTGCTTCTCACCATTACTCTTTGTCTCCTTCGGTGCTTGGGCTGGACCAGAGCTCCAGCTCACCCTACACAGTGTCAGTGAGTCATAGAATCATGGAATATTCTGAGTTAGCAGTGACCCACATGGTTCACTGACTCTAACTCTTAAGTGTATGGCCCATACAGCAATCAAAATCATAACCTTGACATTATTAGCACCATGCTCTGACCAGCTGGGGTGGGTTCAGTCTTCATGCCTAAGATGATAAATTGGATGCTGTCATGTACCAGCCTAAATTATCAAAATTCTTCTCTGTCCCTTGTATGTCTAGGTAATTAAGAATTGTTTTAAGATTTAGATTTCTAGTTGACTGCTTCCAGGAAAGTGTGAAATGTTAGGACTGTCCCAGGCTGAACTTTCTTTGGGTACAAAAGCCACTTTTTTGATGCCTGTTTAGTCCTTTTAAGGACATGCATAGCTCTACAGCAGAAGTGATGCAAAATTCAAGCTTGATAGACTTAGTATTATTTAGGAGATCCTATTTACTTATGCCTTGCTCCAACAACTCTGGTATCTGGGGATTTACTGGGTTTATTTAGGGAGGAAAAAAGCAAAGACTCAGAAGTCTCTTTTGTAGAAACCTCCTCATGCTCTGGCATTTTGACTAACATTGAAGTTAGAAGGGCTGCATCTTGGGTATTTACTGGGACAGACCAAAAATTCACTCTGAATTGCTTTAGTAGGAAATTTAGATCTTGATACTGATTGTATGGGGGATTCTTTATAAAACTGACTGCCATACATAATGATAAGTAAACGAAAACTGCATATATAAATTAAAAAAAAAACAATAAATTTACCTAAAACAGCAGGAGGAAGATTTTGCTCATGACACAATTATAAAGAAACATTTGTGATTGCAGAGAATGAGGCTCACAGTATGTCTGGAAATACTTGGAGCTTTTCTATATGTCTTCTAGCCATGGCAAAAGTGTACCAATCTCAGAAGTGACATCTACTGCAGAGCATTTATAATGTGTGAAGAAGTGTTTGTTGGTGGAGAAGCAGAAGCAGGCTAGCGTGAGAGCTGTGGGGTGGTTTAAAGGTGAGTAACAAATGGGTGTCTCTGGATAAACACTTGAAATGGAAAGATTAAGCAAGTCAGTAAAAACTGCAAAACTGTATTTTGCCTTTGAATGTGTGGAAGAAAGTAATTTTGGGAAATGATAATTTGTTGTGGTGGCCAGTCGGGGCTCTGATGGTTGGACCCGGATGCCCAACGTTCCAGAGAGAGGTCCCGCAGGGGACAGCTTCCCGGGGGTCTCAGGCAGCCCCTCAGCCACTGGGTAACCTTGGCAAAGCTCTGACAGCCCGTGGCTGTCAGCAATCAGCTCTCAGCACCGAATTCAGCTCAGGGACTCCAGCTCTGCCTTGCCAGGTACCCCCAGGCTAACGCAGGGACACAGACACAGGAGCTTCCTGGGGCAGTTCCGCGGGATGAGGCTTTATTCCAGCAACCCTGCGAAGGGAACCAGGGATGGACAGCTCCCTACAAAACAGGGCAGAAACTGGGGTTTTATGGGGAAAAGCGGGGGTGGTACCGAGGGGCAAAACCCAATGGGTTACAATGAATCTGCATGGGACCCCAAAGCATGCTGGGCTCTCACCATGACCACGGAGGATTTCCCAATCCAGGAGGATTGAGATGATCCTCTCACAGCCCATTCAAGGGACATTTCTTCAGGGGAGAGGTTTGGTGTGCCTATCTGCATCCACAGTAATGCTTCTGTATTTCAATAATGACCATGCTATATAGGTACCTATGGTGGTGCTGCTAGCATAAAGCTGCTGCAAGATATTTCAGCATGTGCACTAGGTTTGTAAAATGCACTGCTGTGCTGACCGTTGTGAAGCACATTTAGGCTGAATCTGAGAGACAAGTAAACAGTTATGCTAGGTTAGACATATGTTCACTCAACTCGGATTTTGCTCAGATTTTGACTAACCCAGGCTGCTCTAAGGCCTGATGTGTGCTGGAAGCAGTGCCATTAGGTCAAAGTGAGAGCACCAGGTAAGCAGGACAGGAGGCCATTGCACAGCCATGACCACCTGCAGCATGTGGGTCAGGGTTACTAACACTAGAGAAATCTGTGGGCAGCCAAATCAAAGGTAAGGTGCTCTGTGTGATAAGAGCAGTAACCATAATGGCTGCTTCTACATGGTTAAAAGGGAGAAACTTTCACTTTAGTGAAACCTTTTTCATAAACCACCAGCAGCAGATGTGGTTATCTGGGGAATGATATTGCTTCTCTTTGTAACCCAGTTTAATCCTTAGCCTAAAATCCAGTCAGTACTTCCAGTAATGAATCTCCTAAAGTACAAAGCAAGGTCCAATCTCACAATCTCTTCTCCCTGAAGAGAAGAATTTCATGGCCTGATCATCCTCAAAGCCAGTGCTCAGATGTCTGTGTACAAATAGGTAGTGCTATGTCTAGATGCCTTAGTTCTAACAATTTAATTATTTGGAGAATAACATATGGCTTATAAAGCTGAAATAAAATTGATAAAATGTGCACATATTCCTTGTTGGTAACTAATAAATCATTGATAGAGGCAGAATAGCACAAGCCAGGGGATAACTGCTGCTCAGAGTCCTCATTACTCATATTGCCAAAACTCTGAATGAACTTGGAAGAAGTTCCATGCCATTTCTCTGGCTGTGTTGTTCCACTACCTCTATGACTCTTCTAGGGTCAGGTTTGCTCTCCCAGTTTAAGAAGACTCTGTCTAGACAGATTCTGCTCTTCCATGGTTTCTTTTCCCATGATGGGATTTTTCCAGTTTAACACGCTAAGGGTTGAGGGTGTATTTAATATCTATATCTATGTCTTTTAATGACTTATAAATTATTTTTTGAATACGTTGAAGTTGTCTTGAAAGCAGTTGCATGCCTATATTTAGAAAACTGAAATAAAAGCTAAATTAGTATTTTTGATCATCCACTCCAAAATTTTCTCCTACAAAAAGACATTCTACTTGTCACTTAAGGTTACTGTTATGCTACATTCTTAACACAGGAATGAAAATAATAATAAAAAATTTACATAGTTCCCTGAGGTTTTGCACTAGAAACAAGAAGGGCTTTTTATGGCAGTGGAGGCAGCTCTGGTTAGGTTTGCAGTAGCCACTTTGAAGAAAAAAATTAAAGAAAATGAGAGAAGTAGCAGACAAAGAACAAGAGAATATCAATGAGTGGGGAGTAATGCCAGAAGTAGCTAGGGATTACTTGAGAGTGAACTGAATGATAGGCAAGTATTTGTATGACAGACTTTATGGTTAAATTATAAGCTTTTGGACCCTCAAGGATTAAAGCTTATACACCAGCTATATAACTTTGATGCATTATGTTGTTTGTACTCAAGAAATTATTGATGTCAATGCTAAGAGCAGCTCTGGTCTATTGACATATGAATGACTGCTGGCCATCTCTCGGTCACAGAAAGGATTTGTGCAAAAACCTATGGAGCTAAATTTCTCTTCTCTGCAAAAAAAATGAAGGCAGGGTATTAAACTGACATCTACTGAAAAATGCCTTTTTGCTTTTTAGTCGGCATTTGTCTAGAGGAAAACTAGATCATGTGTGACAACAGGTATGGATAAGGGCCAGTTTCTTTCATTCTGGAGAGAATTAAAAAGAATCTACCCTTATACCTATACGTGTATTTACATACAAGTAACATATTCAGGAAAATACTGGTTGATTCACAGTTGAAGTGGAATTCAGGTTATGTCACTTCTAAATTGGAGTCTTAAGATGTGATTTATGAATTGGTTCTCTGCTTAGAGAAACACAAGAGTGACTATTTTGCAGTAGAAAGAGAGAGAGATCAGCTGTCTGGAAGAATGTGGGCTGGCAGCCTTATTGCTGCAGAGCCTTTTTCCTCTGTCCCAGGCACCTCTGCCAACCTCCTCTTGTGCCACAGCAGCTCTGCAGTACAAAGAAGCCAAATCATGGGCTTAGCTGCTTACAGAGATCATGGGTTACCTTCTGCTGTTCTCCTTCAGGTTGTGATAGCTTGGAATCTGAGCCCAAATGCTTCTTCATTACTGTGTCAAGACATGTAATTGTTCACTAATAATTAATTCATGTAAAATTCATTAACACTTGAAGACTCTTTAGATGAGCTACTCATCCTGGCTTGTGTGCTATGCCTTGGAGAAGAAAAGAAAGTGTTTACCAAAGACAAAAACTGTGTATGCTTCAAAAGTAGGTTTTCAAAACAGGTATTAAGAACACTTCCATGTCTCTATGGAGATGATGTGCTCTCTGCAGAGTTGTTCACTTTGACATGGCTTTGCACTGAGGACCTGCTGTCTGGAGAAAAAAAAAAGTGCTGTAAGAAAAGCATCCAAAAGCTTTTAAAAACAAAAATAGAGGTGGAACACATGTCCTATGAAGAGATTTGTAAGGTATGAGAAATGCAAAATTAAAATGTGCAATTGTTTCAGAAGTTTATAAGATGCTGTGGTTACTCTTGTGATATTTTTCTTCCTTTTAGCTAGGTCTCTAGAGCAACCTATCCAAGCTTATCCTGCTGAACATCCATTTGTGGAACAAGTCCCTGACTAAATGCCATGAAGTGAGTTGCAGACTTGGGACTACAGCTTTTACTGGCTTTAGCCCTTGTGAAGACTGCCTGCCCGGTTGTGGGTGACATTTAGAAGCACCAGACCAAAGAACTGATACCATATTTAGAGGTGTGTCCTCTGTGCTTTAACAGTACATCCCAAAATCTCTCCTTCCAACTGGATGAGTATTCTCTAAAGGAAAAGAGATTGCTACATCCTTATTGCTACATTAGGATGGAAACAGTAGGCCTCATATTTGCAGAGAACATGTGCAAATGGGCCAGAGAGGACACTGGAGAATTGTGTTACACTTTCAGGACCCTTCACTAGCTTAAAAAACTGTGAGCAATTAAAATGTTTCCACACTGATGTCAAGATTTTCCCAGACTGCTTCTTTTTGAGAAAGTTTTCCCAGAAGAGGTTCTGCATTATGTGTAGATGCCTTGTTTTCCCAGCACCTTGACAGAGCAACCTCTTTATTTTGACAGTCTGGCACATCTGATGTGGCTGATTTAGAGCAGAAAAAGCAAAGTAAAGTTTGAAGGATAAAACCAGAAACAAACCCCAAATGAATCAACTGCAGGAATAGACACACCTTCTTTGTCACATAATCTCTTTGCATCTCACATTGTCATGTTTTACTTCTCAGCACCATTGCCTTCAGGTTGAATCAATGCAGTGTGATCTCCATCAGAATATTTTTCATTCAAGAGTTCAAGGCTTGTTCTTTGACTTTCCTGGGCTGAAGAGCTGAACTTTGCAAAAGCTGTTGTGAAAACTTAGAAGAAAAATAACTGACAGATAAAAAAACTCTTCCAGTCTATCTAAGTTCTCTATTTTGTCTTTTTAAGTATGTTTCTTTAATTAAAGCTCCTTGGACCATGAGAATTACTAATTTTTAAATGCAAGAAATATTTCACGGAGAAAAATTCCATTAAGATTTCTGGACATATCAGACCAAGAGCCAAACAGTCCTTTAATTTAGCATTAGGCATTTGCTATAAAAGTCGTGACCATGGTAAACTTGTCCAGTTTTAATGAGAATGTCTTGTGTTCCCACAGGAGACCCATTGCAATTCAGCAATAATTAATGTACCATTGCAGCAAAGTGTCAATGAAAGGTCATACTTTTTAGTGCTTGTCTTTTCAAAACAATTAAGAGATTAATTACTGTTCTCTAACCTCCTGCTCAGTTAAATGTCTTTCTGACAAGAAAAAATGCTGTTTCTTTATATCCTGTCATTACTGTCAAATTATTTACCCATTCTCTAAGAATGAACATTTTTCTTAGTATCACAAAAGTCTCGTGGAAGAAGGTATTGAAATTAACACACTAATGCAGTCTGCAAATTTTGCTGCTAGGAGGGCTTTAGTGGTCATAATATAAAATAGTTATCCTTTACAAATGGCAGGTATTATTAAGCCTGTGAAACTGCAGAACACTTTCTGTGTATTTTGCGTGCAGTTCTGCAGGAACTTGCTTTTGAATGAATGTTTCTCTTTCTATAGTTTTGTAGCATCTTTTACGTAAACATTTAAAGCCAATTATTTATTACTAGTTTTATCTTAGCTGATAACTCCAGTTTCTACATTTAGACAGGATGAGAGTGTTCCTAAATGGGCATGAACATTTGGTGTAGAGATTTGGAAGTGCCAGCACAAATCTAACCACCATTTTCTATTCATAGCAGACAATTTTTGGTTTTGGGGAAGGTTTTTTGCATACCCTGAGAAATGCAGATTTGTTGCCTGCTGTGCATGTTTTGCTGCATACCACATAGCTGCAGTTGGAGGAGAAGCTTCCTTGCAGATCAGTCAGAACTTTAAAAAATTACACAAAGTCACACCAGGAGCAACATGACACATTACTATGATGGAGCAGGATCAAGCTGCCAGTCAAAAAGCCTCTGTTTTCAAAAACTGAGACACAAGGTATTGGCCTGCAGAGAACACTGCTTAGCTCAAGAGCAGTGGATCTGCTGGAAAGCTGTCGATGGAGCAATAACCACAGCTCTTGAACAGTTTATCCACTGAAGTAATTTTATGGTTGCTTAGCTTTTAATGAGTTAAAATGACTAACAGACCTCACCTGTGGAGGAAATCTGAGATCACTAGACCATGGTATTCTATAAATGGTCTTGGCATACCTTGTAATTTATCCTAAAAAGAAATGTGCTTTTAATACAGAAAAGCCTCTGCTGTGGCAATACATTCACAGGCTTGCCATTGTCTTCAAGGGTACTTTAGCATGGGCCACTTTGCTTTTTTGGCATTCTTCCCCATTTCATGTTTGAATTGTGTATCTGTATGGAACAGAAAGTCAAAAGTTATCTGTCACTAGAGAGGTTTGGTGCAGTAAATTATTAAGGAGGCCCAGATCTTCCTCTAGGCAAGTTATTATGGTTTAGGAAGGCTCTCCAGTATGAAGGATCTCTAACTGAATAAATTTTACTGCCACAGCTCAGATTTGAGAGTGAAGATAGGATTCCCATGAAAAAATTTTCCCTGCAGGACTTTTTCTGCTTGAGTAAATGCTATCTCCAATCATCTCTGTTTCTGTCTCTATCTCCAATCCTCTCTGTTTCTCTCTGTGGCAAGGATGTTCGTGCAGTTCGATACCTGAGCCACATGCAGTACCCAGCATCCATATGGATATCTGACTGAGGGCAAATGGACAGAACATGCTCTGCAGAGACGTGCAAATATTTACTCAAACTACCAGTGTGGTAGATTTCACTAGCAAAATAAGTTCTCTATTTATATGACACCTGAGTCACTAGCAGTAATGAATGCAATTTGCCTAAGGTAAAAACATCTTTGCGAAGTTGTGCTAACTGGATATGAATATACTGATGTTTTGAAAATATATTTTAATATATTGATGCATGGAGAAGAGACTCTCCAGAGCCCTTCACTGAACATCCGGAATAATTTGAGACTTAGATGCAGGTCTTTGGTTTAAGCTTGTGAGTTTTGGTCTTCACACTGCACTTTGGGTATTGATATTTGAGGTATACAGGTTATTTATGTGCTCATTTTCTCCTTGAATCAGCAAGTAGCAGGGGCAGAACATCTAGCTTTTCATCTGTATTTACCGTGTTGTGTTTATGTGGCCAGGTTTTGGTAGCAGGGGCTAAAGGGGTTTCTTCTGTGAGAAGCTCCCAGAAGCTGCCTCCATGTCTGGCATAGCCAGTGCCAGCTGGCTCCAGGACAGACCCACTGCTGGACAAGGCCAAGGCAATCAGAAATTGTGGTAGTACTTCTCTGATAACATATTTAAGGGGAAAAAAAGTTATGGCAAGGATGTAATTGCAAGCAGACAAGAGTGAAGTCAGAATATGTGAGAAGAACAGCCCTGCAGACACCAAGGTCAGTGGAGAAGGAGAGGCAGGAGGTGCCCCAGGCAGCAGAGCTGAGATTCCCCTGCAGCCCCTGGTGCAGACCATGGTAAAGCAGCTGTGCCCCTGCAGCCCCTGCAGGTCCATGGGGATGCAGAGATCCACCTGCATCCCATGAAGAAGCCCCAGGCTGGACTAGATGGATGTCTGAGAGGAGGCTGTGACCCCTTGGGAGGCTCGTGCTGGAACAGGCTCCTGACAGGACCTGCAGACCAGTGGACAGAGGAGCCCAGGCTGGAACAGATCTCCTTGCAGGACTTGTGACCCTCTGGGGACCCCGAGGATCAGGCTGTGTCTGAAGGGCTGCACCCTGCGGAACAGTTGGAGAAGTTTATGAAGAACTGTTTCCATGGGGTGGACTCACACTGGAAAAGTTTATGGGCAGCAGTCTCCCATGGGAGGCACCCCACACAGGGACTCTTCTCCCTGAGCAGGTGTCAAGAACAACGTGTAAAGAACTGACAACAACCTCTATTCCCAGTTTCTCTGTTCCACTGGTGGGGAGGAGGTAGAGCCCAGGAGGGAGGTAGGGGTGGGGGAAAGCTGTTTTTAAGATTTATTTCAATTCTGATTATCCTGCTCTGATTTTGTTAGTAAGGAATTCAATTAATCTCCCAAGTTGAGTCAGTTTTTCCCGTGATGATATTCGGCAGTGATCTCTCTCTGTCCTTATCTCAATTAATGGACCCTATTTTCTCTCCTCTGTCCACTTCTAGAGGAAAGTGATAGAGCAGCTTTGGTGGGTGCTTGACATCCAGCAAAGGTCCACCTACTACATATGTATACCTTAATTTCTTCTTCCCATTTTCATCTACATGCAGTGCTATGGAGTTAAGACTAATTTAAATTACCAGCCTCTTCTGAGAGGAAAAAGGGGAATGTGAAAGAATTTACAGTCCATGTAACATGCCAAGACTGTTCTATTCCTGTGCCAGAGTTAACCAATGTTTTGATCTGGTCACAAAATTAGCATATAACCTACTACTACAGCCCTTTACATAACTTCTAAATTTTGTTCATCTTATTTGTCAGATTTCTGGATTTTAATATTTGGTTTTTAGGAACTGTTAACTTCCCCACATTATATTGTTTTGGCTTTTTTTTTTTTGTAAATGTACATCCTAAAATATATTAGAGCACTGATTTTATATTCAATATTACCTTATTTATTGTACCTGTCAAGTCAGTGACACAGCTTAGGCTCAGAAATTATTCAGCTAAGGGAATAGAACAAGAAATCTGCCTCAAGATTTTTAGTTCTCAAAGGATATTAGACAATCACATTTCTTTCCCCAGCTGCTTAAGTTGGAATCTGGCTAATCATAGCCTGTGTAAGCCAGGAAAAGAAGATTGGGTGGATAGATTTTTTGGACAGCCCCTTCCAGGTTGGCTGAATTCAAGATTCTTTTGCTGAAAATCTTAAGTAATGGCTGTAGTTATTTGTACCAAGAGTCATAAACCCCAAAATGTATATGCCCTCTCAGTACCAGTGTTACATTATACTTGTGATGAGGTTTGCCCTTCCACCTTGTCTTGCTCATCAGTATTGACTGGCGATGCAGATGCCTGAATCTTGCTGTTTTCCACAGCTCAGGAGTGCCCAGAACAGCCTGTGGACTGCTTTGTTTCAGTGAGGTAGCAGGGCATCGATTCTGTTCTGTTAACAAAACAGTAAGGATACTTACATCTGTTAATATATTGTTAATATACTGCTTCACTTGCCTGTCTTCTCAGGACCTAAATTTGTAAATCTGCCTTCTCAAGGGCTATAAAACCACCACTTGCAACAGTAGGTGCTGGACATGTGCAAACCTGGTTGATGCTCAGTAAGGTGCCATCGTGGACAATAATGCAGCAGCCATGCTTCACAAGCCTTGAGCTCCATGGTGGGCATTTATCTACCATGTATTCAAAATCTATTGTTCTGCACAATGCATAAATGTTGCTATTTGTTTCTACTGGTTTGCCCGTAAGAGCTTTTCTACATATAGGTTTATTTTCCAGTTAAAATGGATTTTCATCTGTCTTTCAGGGCTTTTGCTATAATGTTTTGTGGGTCTGTTGGAAAGAAGTTACTTTCTGCAGCAAATACCTATTTTCCTGATGTTTTTGCTTAACCATAGTTAGTTTTACACAACAGAGAGATTTTTCTAAATGAGATGTGAATTCTGAATTTTCTGACCATTTATTTGCTGACAGAAGGCAGTTGTAACTTGCAGAATCTGATCTGAAAGAGGCTAAGATTAGGCAGACACCAGCCTCTGTCCTGATTACTATCCCTGCTTATCAGGGACGCACAGAGTGTCTTAACCATCATGTATCACCTCAGTCAACGCTCTGCCTATGATGATCTTGTTTCAAAGGGGAAAGCATTTCTGAATACTATTAACTTGGACTTCATATTTTTAGCAATCCAGGAAAAAGGAAGAGAACTATTTATCTGATAGTAAAATTGGAATTTAATGCCTTTAATTGCACTGTTATAAAACAAAGATGACATGACAGGGATGTGATTTTCTCTTTGTATTTCTTTGAACTTTTCTGGTTTTGGCTGATAGCTCACTACTCAGCTGCTGGAGTTTTAACATTGAGATCTGCACATAAAATTGTTCTAAATGGAAATTATGTTTTCATACATTCTCTTTCATGTACTGAGCACATGAATTTTATATATGCATGGAGACTGGAGTAGTGGAGACTACCTGAAGAATATAAAGTACTTCAGATACATCCATAGTTACAAACACAAGAACTGCAGGACTGTTTTCTGCTGATAAAACAAACAAAGCAAACAAGTTTGGCTTTCAGGAGCTGTTACCCTGATGACTATACTTTGAATAGCAATGGATGACTCTCAGGTAGCTCTGAATTCAGATAAAAAGCAAACTTCTATACATGGAACAAGTCTGAAACCTTTTTTTAGTTAATTATCTAATAGTAAGTTGTTAGGGGGAGGAAAATGGGCTGTAGGTTTTCAGCTGATGGCAAACATTTTATCAAAAATGTTTTTCCTACATTTTTGGTGGTTTAGGTAGACTCACAGATAATCTGTGAAATTTAAAAAGCTTTCAAGGTTTAACATTCTTAATGTGTAAGGGTTTTACAGGAAACTGTGCTAATCAAACCCACTTGTTCCCTTTACCTTACGCCCTTTTCTTAGGAGCAGCTGCTCAAAAAACAAAGGTAGTAAGCTACACAAATGTGTATAAATTAGAGAATCATGTTGGCATCACCTATAATTAATAAAGAAAGAAATTGCAAGGGACAGAGCTTCAATCTTCTCTCAGGATGACCTGCTGGAGAAACTCTGAATTTACTCATCTGTCAGAGGAACTGAAAAAAAAAATCCTCTTCCTAGGAAGCCCAGGTGTGTTGTGGACTGGAGCCAGCTCTCAGTGGGAGAGTGGTTGTGCTGCACTTGATAGGGGTACAAATGCTTCAGCTTGCTGGGGCTGATTGCTAACTGCCTCCTGGGGTGCATTAGTGGAATTAGGCATATTTCAGTTCCCTTTTTGCCTGTGTTTAATGGCATCTTAAGCTTATTGTAACTGAGCTGGGAAATACTTACAGAATTTTTCAACATATTTTCTTTTTCTGTTTTCCCTCACAGCTCCACTTGAGATATACTTGACTGTTTAACACTGCTTATTGTCCAGCTGGTTTGCTTTATGGAATTTTCTTACACTACTGTGAAGTCTCTACCTTAACATGGTAATTTGTAACAAAAATATGGAGTTAACTGTCAATTTCCATCAATATGAAGTTAAAGTGTTTATGATCATTGTACGTGCACAGAAAAGGTGTGAGTTTTTGCATCTCAAAATATGGTCAGTACTTGTTTTTCTTCAACAATGGGAAGTGAAATGCAGTTAGAACTCCCTGGTGCCATGAATAAATGCATATACCAACTTTTAGGGTATTACCTTTGATTTAACCTACCTAAGAATTTTACTGGGCTATAATGAAGTTAACAGAATTATTAAAAGATAAGTAATCAAGTCACTTATGAAATACTTGACAGCAATCAGGGAGAGCTAGGGAGAAGGGGTGTCAATAGAAGCTGGAGGTTTCTGGCAGCTGTGTTTGCATTTATCACACAGTTTCTATGCTTACAATGAATCTGTATCTTTCATTGAGAAATATTTTTTCATTCTTCACACTGTTTTTACTTCAAAATTGACATCCATCACAGTTGGCAGGATTACAAAACACACCTGTCCCAAGGTTCAAGGGCTAGACTTCAATGCACAGAAGGTACCATGCACCATTATTGTTGCAGCAGCAAGACTGGAACATTTGTGGCTGCACTTTAACTGCTGGTTGCTGATTGATTGTGAATGCCCAGTGCACCATTCAGTAAGAAAAATGGCAGGATATAAGTGTTTTGGGGAATTCACTTTTTCAAACTCTGTTACTTTGTAAACTCTGCTGCTTTGGGAACAGAACAGTGTATTGAATTGAAGAGAGAACTTCTGAGTGAACTGCATTTCCTAGCTGCAGCAGATTAGATAAACCTAGTTGTCCGTTCACTTGTGGAAGATGCTGATGCAGGAGTTGAGAGATTCTGATTTCCTTCAGACTCCTGACATCAGACAATCAGCTTAGATTTTGTGATTCCATAGCTACGTCAGCATTAAAAAACTTAGTATTGATTCTTCGTAGGTGGGCAAGCTAATATGTGAACATTTGACTCAGAAAAGTGAAATGAAAACTTCTGTGCAAGGAAGACCTTTCTTGAAGAGTAGTGGATATAGATGTTGTGTGGTGCCTTTGACTTAAGATGCTGTAACAGGTAGAGTGTGTCCCAAGAAGCCCAGTAAGTATTATACTTTGGCAACCTGATCATGTTGAGGCATATCTATATTATGTGCAGTGTTGTTCTGGAAAGATATTGTTTAGGATGAGGAATTTGTACTTACATTTCTATTCAGAATAGACAGAATGATCCTGGTGTTTTGTGGAATGGGATCTGTACGTTTATAATCAGAAACAGTGATGTGCATGCAACTGCTTTAGTGGTGGTGAGTTGTTCATAGTACTACTGAAGATCCAAAGCCTTCTGTTCCCTGAGCCACATGTTTATGGTAAAGCACATATAAATTGGATATGTTTCAGATAAGTAATAAACAGTCTCTCCCTTGAAAAGTGAAATAAATATTTCTGTATGAATCTGTGGAGGTGATGATAGCTGATTAAAAATGCAGTATGCAATGTGCTGCAAGTCTTGAGGAAGACAACACATGCAAACAATTAAAAAGAATGAATTGTCATTAGTCACATCCTATGCAAAATGGAGCTGATAAACTTTCTGTGTCTTAGTTTGCTGTCTGCTTTTGAAATGTATTCCCTTCTGTCCTTAGAAAAAAACCATGAAATATTAATCACTAAAGAGGCAGTCTGATGGGAACAAGGAGGTATGACGAAAAGGTGCAACTGTTAGCACTATAACTGCGGGGAAGAAAGTAAAAGGACTGATATAAAGTGAAAACAGAGTTAATTCCCTTATCTTCTGAGGTGACAGCCTGTTGCAAAATATTTTCTTCTATGAAATATTAAATAAGTCTGCTCTGCAGCAAGATCACTGTATCTATGAAGAGGAAGGAGAGGTAGAAACCTCTGAAGGTTTGCTCTAAGAACTTGCTAATTGCTGTCTGATTATCTGAAAAATACTTCTGCGGGATTTCTGGGAAATCCCAGAGGTGCAGTTGCTACTGGTATAGGTATTTCTTAAATATTTTGTAAGAACATATGGTTGTCTAAACTGTGCCTCTACTTATATTGTGTGTGATACAGCATATATTAGTGATCCATTATTGACATCATTGACACTGATCAATCACAGGGCTGAAAAGTGACTTGTGGTCAGTACTGAGAAATACTTCTTCAATGGAAGAGTGTCCATTTGGCAAGAGGGAAGGAAGGCTTGCCAGTTCTCAGTTTGCCCCTTCTTAGGAGGCAGTGCCAGTCACATTAAAAATCTCAACATATGATTTGTATCAGCAGAAGCTACTTCCAGAATTGTTGCTTCCCAACGGTGAATCAGGAGTCTTTGACTCCAATATCAGAAGGCTTATATGATTTATTAATATTACTCCATTGATCAGAAGGAATTTGGGCTATAGGTACTGGGCTAACATGCTTTTCTCTTCATGCTCAGTACAAGAATGCAAGAATGCTTAGAATTAAATGATAACAATTGTCCTCCTTATTGGCCGAGAAAGAGAAAGCTCCCATCCCCCATGTGGGAGACAGGGCAGCCAAACACCATCTGTCCTTGGAACACACAGCTCAGAGATATTTATCAAAAATGTGTTGAGAAGTAAGCTTTCCCGTGGAAGGAAAAATTCAGCAAGTGTGCACCCAAGAAACTCATAAAATATCATAACTACACTTTCAGGGCTCAAAGTGAGATACCCAAAATGTTTTCTCTGTTCCTTTCCTCCTCTCTCCTTCCTGCCTGTAACACAAATACAACTGCTGCATTCTCTTCTGCTGTGGCTATGTTCAATACTGCTGCTATAAAAAGAAAAATGAAGCTTGGTTTGATTGACCTGGGTAGCTCTATATGCTGGAAGGGGTGAACCTAATTCTCACTGCAGGGAGCAGAAGCCAGGAGGGATTACTGATATCATTTTACATCTGGAGGAAAAGAGAGAGGAAGGTTGAAATACTTTATTCACAGGCAAATATGAGTCAGAGAAGAGATGAAAGGCCTTGGAAGATCTATCCTTCTGAAAGCTAGCGACAGAATTATTTTTGTTAGCCAGAGTCTGCAAACCCATGCCTCTTTTCCTTCCATCATAGAGGAAGCATGCTACAAGACCTCAACTACTAATGGCTGGCCAGAGAAGGACAGGCATGTCTGGGATAATGCAGGTACAAAATTATAGTTTGAATTCCTGCACCTCCCTTTGAGGCAAAATCCTGAATACTCCACACTGCTGATCCCTCCCTTTGTATTTTATTTTTTCTTTTCCATTTTGTATGAAATTTGACCTGACTTTTGGACTTTCTCATGCTCAAGCAACAGAGCCAGAGACTTGAGTTTACATCCCTGCTCTAGACTGATCTCACTGAAATCGCTTTCCAAGAGTTTTTTCAGGTGAAATTGAATTCTGAAGTGCAGCAACTGCCTGTGAAAAAGTTGTGAAGGATTTCCTTTCTTCTGTGCTGAAGTGAGGTTTTCAGCAGAGTCAAGCTCTAGAAAAGACTTCTGTGAGGAGTAGATGGACCTCAAAATTAATCTGTTTCAGAATTCCAGTCTTCAAGTAAAAATACACTCCAATACTACAATTTTACAAGCATGCTTTTTGAAATACACCTTGTTTTGAAAAGAAAAAAAGCAATGTGGCCATTGCTATTCTTTGAAAAAAAGAAGCCTATTGAATAGCAAATTCTTAGAAGCCAATTGCCAGGCTCTGTTTTCATTCATTAGCTTTTAATCCATTCTGTCTAACCAGCAGGATTTAAAATAGGCTAACTAAATGAGGAAAGGATGATGCAATTGAAAAGTCATTAATTCTGGCTGCAACCCCTGCAGGATGGATCCCAGGCTTGGCTGCTACAGCCCAGAGGCAAGATGCTGGGTGCACAGCAGTGTGCAGAACTTCCCAAGATGCAGTTTCTATTTGCAGTCATGGACTGTCACAGCTTCCTTCTGGTTCCTAGGATTTTCTTTTAAAAGTGCCCTCCACTAAATTGGATCAGCTGAGGATGTGGGCACACCTAGACTGTTGTTGACTAAGTCTCAGAGTGGAAACCATTAGCTCTTTGATGAAATAGGAAATTCAGCACCTGAAGAACTACTGAGATAATATTTCCATAACTTTTTATCGGATCTGAAATCAGGAAGAGTTTGTGTTGAGTGCTTGAAAGAATTTCTTGAAAGGCTGGCAATATTTGTCAATAAGCCACCTCTTTTTATTTTGGTTTTTTTTTTTCTTTTTAAAGCAGTGGCTTCTTACATGTTAAAAAGGAGCTAGTTAGAGACTCACACTTTTGCAGATAATATTTATGGTAAACTGCTGTATTTTTATTCATCCCTGCTTTAATAAACTAAACTCTTCAGCAGTCCCTTGTGGCAATAAACCAGATTGAAACAATAATTTGCATATCTCAGGAGTACAACATGCAGGCTTTTCAGAGATAGAGTTGGAAACCACAGAATGTTATACATAAATTACTGTATTTTAGCATGTAGTAGACAACAATTGTCTAATTTTATTTAGCTATCTATTTATTGATTTCTATTGCAAACTACCTTAAAGTAAAATAACACCATTAAGTTGTCAAAATACACAATTATGATTATTACTTAGTTCAACTGCTCATCTTTCCAAATTACACAATTATTCATAGAATCATAGAATGATTTGCATTGGAAGGGACCTTGAAGATTATCTAGCTCCAACATCCCTGCCAGGGCAGGGATACCTTCCACTAGACCAGGTTTTTCACAGTCTCATCCAGCCTGGCCTTGAACAGTTCCAGGGATGGGGCATCCACAACTTCTCCGGGCAACCTGTTCCAGTAGCTCTCACCACCACAGGAAGGAATTTCTTCCTAGTATCTACTGTAAACCTACTTGCTTTGAGAGTTTGAAGTGATCCCTCCTTGTCCTGTCACTACATGCTTTTTAGAAGGTATCTCTCTGTCTTTTTGTAGGCTCCCTTCTGAAGGAAAGCTGCACTTAAGTCACTCCACAACCTTCTCTTTTCCAGGCTGAACAACCCTGATTCTCTCAGTATTTTCTCATAGAGGAAGTGCTCCAGCCCTCCAATCAACCTTGTGGCTTCCNAAATTTGTTGAGGGTGCACTTGATCTCTTCATCTATGTAATTGATGAAGTTATTAAATAGGACTGGTCCTAATATGGACACCACTTGTCACTGATGTCTATCAGGACTTTGGGCATTGACCACTATCCTGTGGATGCAAAATCTTCTGAGTTGATTTATTTTGCAACTTAGAAATACATTTATCCATAGAAAGTGAACATGATAGAACAATCATAACAGGTATTAATAAGAAGTATTTTTGGTCCAGATTTCACTAAATAAAGTCTAAATTAGTCTTAGATGTAGTGTCTGACATTTATTTTCTTTAGATTTTAGACTTCACACCTTAGAAAAGTAAAATTTCTCTAAGTCAGAAGTTTGACTTACGTTTAAAATGTGCTTAGGGTCAATGATTGTAATATGATGACAAATTACTACGTTTTAGGTGTTTTTGTCTAATTCAAATGTGACCAAGACTGACAGCTACAAAAAATCTCAGGTGACTATCATGGGCAGGCTTTTTTTTCTTTTTTGTTCATTTGTTTGGCTTGGGAGTGGGTAGGATTCTTGTTTTGTTACTGGTGTGAGGTTTATTTAATCTTTTTTTCCCCCTTTTACCAGCATGAATCATCACAAAAGGCATTATTCCCCTTAGTTTATGCAGAAAGGAAAGTTACACCATAGTAGATAAGTGCTTGAATCAGCACTTTTAAAAAGGTGGCCTGAAATCAAACTGAAAGACACCTTTCTCTCTCTGAGTGAGCCACTACAGTGGAAGGTCGTGGGTGAATATAATGAAGCAAGGAAATCTTGTGGTATTTCCTCTGTAAACTAACAGCTTCTCAGCAGAAATGCTTCACTGTGTTCAAATAATCATTTATATGAGTGCTGAAATGTATGTTTTGTGACACTGCTGCAGAGGTGAAGCTGTCTGGGGATATTTTGTGCAGGTTGGGTGGTTTTAGATTTTGGACAGATGTATGTTCTAGTTCTATGGCTGCTCTTGTAAGAGAAACCTTGGTTTTGGCAAATCAGTAATTTTGGGAAAGTCCTTGGGAGTATCCAGCTCTGGGGTCTCCAGCACAGACTGGACATTGACTCTTTGGAGCAAACCCAGCGTATGCTTCTTGAGTAGAGGTGCCTCTCAGGGTTATTCCTTGTAGCTCTGACATTCCTTGCTGCAACAAATTCTTGGTAAGTAATTAATTGCATGTTAAACTTTGAGATTTTAGCTAAGTGATGTAAAGCATTGTATATATAATCCTTTAGATATAAACCACATCTAGGACTAAGTCTGGATGTACCCTCGCATAAACTGAAACAGAAATTTAGAATGCAAGGGGGTCCTTTCTGAATCTCATGACTCAATGGGAAGGTCTCACTGAGAGTTTTGCCTGACCCTGTCCTCTATACAGCAAATGTGGAAGTGTACCTTGCCATCAAATGTTAAATCACTGTTGCAGTTACTGTTGCACTTTGTTAAATCACTGCTTTATGTCAATAAATATACTCCTTCTCTTTATACTTCTCTCTTGGAAGTGAAACTCATCACTCATTCTGTCACAGTGGCAAAAGACTGGCCGACACATCTGTCTTTTCCTTCTTCCAGAGTTCTTGTCTAAGCAATACTTTCTAGGCTGAACTGAGAAAGGTTGTGATATAAATCTCTTTCAGTCCTTTATGTTGATTGAAAAGGCACAATATTGAACCCTTGGTACTGTACTCAGTTGTTTGATGCATATACATACTTACCTACTTTTGTGAATATGTCTGATCTTCTAATACCACAGTCTGTAAGATGAATGTCCACACATATATGCTGTTTATTTCCTTATCTTTTCTTCAAGAAGCTTTCCTCTATATACAGTGTATTGTTTTGTGAAAATAGAATTTAAAGGACATGGGTGTCTTTGTTTCCCACTGCAGTAAAACTATCATGAACCTGAGATTAACCTTCAGCTTTACAACCAGTTTTCATTGAGCTACATCAGTCAGCCAATTTTGCATTTGCAGAAGTAGAATGTTACCCAGGACTTTTTAAATGTTCAGTAAGGAATTTTTCTCAGATGCATGTACTGTATATGAGTTGAATCTGTCTCTTAATACTCATTAAATTCTTTTTAAATTGACCAATGGACTGGAAAGATCTAAGAAAAATATAAAAACCTAATTTTTTTTCCCAGGATATAATATGTACACAGGGTATGTGTCTATGTGAGAAAGGAAGACTGTACCTTTCAGGGAAAAAAAAACCCAAACAAATCATGTACTGGGTGATGCAGAGGTGCTCTTACACAGAAAATCTCTCCTGCCTTGAAGTATTGGTGTTTTTGAGTGCAAACTACATGCTTTGGGATTTGTCTTATTTACACTAATTGGAAAATACAGTTTCCATTTTGTTGCTTAACAGCTTAATACCAAACAGGAGTTTGCAGCTCTGTCTGTGAACAGACTGAACTAGGAGCAGTTTTAAAGTTCTCCTAAATCGCCTGCCTCTTGCGTGTTATACTAATTATACTATTAAAACAAAGCTCACACGCTGTGGGAACAAGAGATGCACAGTCCCCAGCAGATCACAGCTGCTACAGTCCATTCAGTGAACGACATTTATTACAGTGATTTGTGTAATGTGGTCTCTTATCTCATATGTGGTGCCCAGTCAATCTGCATTTCCACAGAATCACAGAACAGATAATGTTACAAGAGACCACTCTGGGCCTGACTGGTGTAACGCTCCTGTTCAAGCAGGATCACCCTAGAGTACTCTGCAAAGGATTGCAGGTGGTACTTGAGTATGTCCAGGGAGACTGTACAACTTCTCTGGACAATCCGTTCTGGTGCTTACACACCTGCACAGTAAAGAAGTTCTTCTTCATGCTCAGGTGGAACTTCCTGTGCACCAGTTTCTTCCCATTGCCTCTTGTCCTGCTCCTGGGCACTACTGAGAAGTGCCTGACTCCATCCCTTTGGCACCGTGTCTTCAGATACTTGCAGGTATTGATGAGATCCATCCATCTCTGCCCGCTCCTCCAGCCTGCCAAAGTCCCCCTGGGGGCTGCACGGGCCTCTGGCTTGTCAGATGCTGCTCCAGGCTTTGCTGAGAAGGCATCTGCCCCTTCATCCAAGTTACTGATGAATGCATAAAAGAACACTGGGCCCAGTATGGAACCTTTGGGGACACCACCAGTGAGAGGCCTCCACCTACATCCTGTGCCACTGACAGACCCTCTGGAGCTTTGCTATCTAGTCATTTCCAAATCCACCTCACTGTTCATTCATCCAGTCCCCACTTCCTGAGTTTGCCTGCAAGGATGTTATGAGACAGAGAGAGTTGAAAGTCTTGTGAAGTTGAGTTTTGCCAATCTTTTGGCTGTGCAGGTGTTCAAAAAGAAAATGGAACCTACAAAGCTTAAGCGAA
Organism: Dicaeum eximium; assembly: GCA_013396995.1. Classification (NCBI taxonomy): domain Eukaryota; kingdom Metazoa; phylum Chordata; class Aves; order Passeriformes; family Dicaeidae; genus Dicaeum; species Dicaeum eximium. The sequence goes on along the minus strand of VWZP01010949.1, from coordinate 457,225 downwards.
TGAAATGTCCCTGAAAATTATATGTGGCTAAAAAAAAAGAAAAAAAAAAAGAAAAATAATTTAAATAAAATGCACTAACTTTTGCTCTTCTCACTTCCCTTACCCTGAGAAAAAACAGTACCTAAGAGCTAAAGAAACTGTATATGCATAATCTCCCTGTGGTAAAACAGCTTTCAGGTTTCTCTGAATGAAGGGTTAAAACTCTTACATTTTCTCCTTCCCACAGTATGTAGCTGCGTGTGTAGTAGTTGGGCTTATAAAACACCATACTTGCAAGATGGGATGAATGAATTCTGGAATAGAAGCCTTTGTGTGAGAAGTGTTCATGTGTTTTGGCTTTAGTTAGTACCTTAACATATTTTGTATATGATTATAAACAAAACAGAAAAGCAAGAGTCCTGTTGGAACTGTTACTGCTGGGAGTATCCATCAGGCTTACTGCATGTGGCTGTTCTAAAAAATAGAAAAAATCTTAAGGATCACTGCTGTTTCATGTGAAGCAAAACATGACTAAGAGAAATAATATTGTGGACACAGTAAAGAAACAACTGTCTTCGTAAATAAGGCTCAGCTGTGAAAACTCCCTCTTAGGTAATCTCTCTGTTGATATCAGTAATAGCCAAATAGATGGTTTCTGTTTTGTGAACATGTTTCTTTCAGGATTAGCTGAAGCCTGGATGCTGGGAAGGGAATTAGAAATTAAAAGATTTGTACTCCTGATCTGTTTCTTGATCCCACAGCTCCAGAAGAAATAATTTAACAGTTCTGGTTGTGGAGATAGAAGTGAAAAAGTTCAAGCTAGGGTCAGTGGGATAGGACAGTGTTCACTGGTTATGCCTTGCTAAAGGGAGCTTGTTGAAATGTTTCATCATTTATTCCATTATTTTGTTTTATTTTATGTTATTTAATGTTATTTTATTTTATTGTCTGGTTTGTCTGGTTTAGTTTGGTTTATTTAATAAATATGTCAGCAAGTTGGAAGCTTGAATCATTTGGCCTTAGACAATGAACCAGAGGATATGTGAGGTTTGTGGGGTTTATGGCAACCTACCTTAAGAGATAAACTGCACTAAACTGCACTCGCTTCTTCAGAAAATACAGTTCTGAGGACTTTGTTTTGGCTTGGAACTCAATCACGTCTTTAAACAGCTTTATCTGTATCTGTATGCCAGTTGTATTGAACATTCGTACTTAGGAAACAGTCCAAGTCCAATAACATGCAAAAAAAATGTCATAACAGAAAAGTTCTATTTGGTTGTCTAGCTAAAAAACTGGTGAGTTCTGATTAATTACACAGTTTATATCTTTGGGTTCACAGCAAAGCCTTTTGATGAAGCAAGGACAAGCCAAGTGCTCAGTGAGATCTGCTTTCGTTCAGAAGGAGTTATGGGTTTGGGATCAGGAGCTATCTGGAAGGGGTACCTGTGAGTCTGTTAGGAGCTAGAATAGATCTCCATGGCACAAAGGTTGAGGATGCAGGCTGGCCTGACTGAACTATATTTGTAATAGAAATAGGAGATGTGCTTGTGGCAAGACACACAGAATTTGGGACTGTTTTGCATTTCTTTCAGCAGGTTGTTCTGATTTTCCACCTGTGTATTTGCAACTTGGCTTACTTACATGAGAAAATTCTCTTTTTTGTGGAGTCAGTTTGTCTTCTTGCATGTCTGCAAGAGAGTGAGGAACAGCAACATGTGACAGTTGGACGCTTTGATGGTTTTGATGGGAATGTTCTGGTGATTCCAAACTGTAGAAATATCAGATACCTTGCTCAATTTCTGCAAGTTTCCTCTGTCTTGGCAATGTTAGGCCAGAAGGAGGAAATGATCCCTCTGGCTGAGGCAGCGGCAGTGACTGAAACTGGAAGGGGCAGTCCCCTGGTGCCCTGACCCGCATGGCAGCGCTCAGAGATGCCTGGCAAGTAAAACTGCAGGCTGGCTGGGCCGGTGCCATGGCCTGGCTGGGTTCCTGGCCAGCCCAGGATGAACAGGGCACAGAGCAGAGCAGCTCTAAACAACTCTGCTTGGAGCAACACTTATCTCGGATGGCCCGTGGTTCCTGCAGCCTGCCATGTCCAGGACATTGACAGGGCTCTGTAGTATGGAAGATATCCCACTGAGCTCTATAAGCTCTGTGAGCAGAATGAAAGTATTTTAATGCCACGTGTTTTTTGCCACCTGTGCAAAATACTTTGGTTCAGCAATGCATCTCAGCTCACTCCTCCATATTGTTTTTTTAAGTAAATATTCCTAATTGTAATGCATGTGGTATTTGGATACGTTAGAATCAGCCAAGAGCATCTGTCTTTTCCTAAAGTTGTGTATGTTTTCCCTTGTATTAGAAATTAAATTCTGTTTTCATTTTTGAAGTGGGCAATAGCGTCAGATCCCTTGTGCAGTATAGCTGGCAAGCTGCTGAAATATTTAATTACTTTTTCTTTCCCACATCATTAAAAAGTCCAGAAATATGTTCTAAAACTTTAGCCTTGGTGTATTTAATTTGTCAAGCAACTTTCTCCCATACAGGTTGTGTACCAATGTGAATGAAGGGCTGATGTAATCCAACTTCTTGAAAAATTTGCACAAGAGTATAAAAAATTATTATCAATTCCATAAAACAGATACTGCATTTAGCTCCACACGTTTTAAAGTAACTCCACAATAACATTCCTGTAAAGGAGGTTAGAAGCCAGTTCTTTTGAGTTCATTCCTGTTTTGATACATTTTGCTTCCATACTAGATATACCTGAAGATGATTCTTAGCTCCAAGATGAACATTCTACTTGGGATCAGATGTCCTGTCTGTGTTCTCTACCACTATCTTGCCAGCCCTCAGTCTACTTGCCTGGAGGGGAGAGAGAGGGTGGGAAACAGAGAAGGACCTGGCACTCTAAGACACTCTAGCAATAGCTAGAAGAAGGGTCTGTTATCAGTGCTGTTCAGAGTGCAGGGTCACATACACATGATCTAGCACCACGGGAGGTGATGTGAAGAAAATCAACTCCACCCCAACAGACCCAGAAACTGATTAAAATCTCTACATCTTCCCCCAGCTAGGGGATTTTCAGCTGTTCAGTTGTAAATGTAAATGATTTAAGTATTTTCCTTTGCTCTGCTGTTTGTAGAAGGTGTAACTAAATTTGCTGCAGAGTTGTAACTGAAGATGTCCTGACACAGCTCAGCTAGGACAGAAGATTGCATTACAACAAAGACAAAAACTATCTCTGTCTCTATCTCTTAGCTGGTGCTAAGGTACTTGTTTTCAGAAGAATATTTTGTTTTTCCTACTATTTCTTTTCACACTACTTTGGGGAACTTCCTTGTTGGGATCTATGTACGTTTTCAAAACAATCTCTATCCGATTTTCAGCAGACATATGTACCACTCTGCTTAAAAACATTTGAATGACTAGCAATCTCCCACTGAAACCTGTGAGACACTGGCACTTGGCTATCTCTGGGAAGATTAATAAGCAAACTTTCAAATACTCCTGAAATGAATAGCAGTTGTGTTACATTTCAATGGGATTTGAACTTCCAAGTTCAGAAATTTCTTCAGAAGTACAACTGTGGGGCTTTTGAAAATGCTAGCCTGGCTTCACTGAAAAATAATTGATCTCATCTAGCTGAACTGTAACACTGTTTGAGGTCCTTGTCATCGCAGTTGATATTCTAGATAATATTAATTCATGGATTAAAAAAAAATAAAATTGTAAAGCTTGTTGCCTAACCATGAAGGTCAAGGCCTAAAGGGCTCTCTAAAAGTGAAGGTATATTATCTCTATTTATTTCCAAAACCACCTATGCAGACACTATCAAAAGTCAAATAGAGACTTATGTGTATCTCTAGGTGGTTAATTATCCATATGTGCTCTTTAATTTGTCTCCATGATGCAATACCTGTAGCTTTACTTTTCCTGTTTAAAAATGGTTTCTAATATTACTGCTGCATGACAGATATTTTTTGAGAATTCTCCACAAAATTAAAAGGCAGGGATTGCTTTTAAATTCTATGTAATACAGATGTGGTGTTCCGTGTTTTAATTTTTGTTTCATAATCTGTAAGTCTAAGAAAAAAGAGATACTTAAAACAATATGGGTACTGCTATGTGTAAATATTGTCCTAAATGTCTCTAAAATATATGTGTTCAAATAAATGAGGAAAAATTAAAGGTTTAAAACTATTCCACAAGGGTCACATATGTTTTACATGGTCCACGAAGTAAAAGACCACCTTCTGAGCTCTGACAGACATTCCTTACTACAGTGCACAGATCTTCACATATAATGACACAGATGTTCACTGGAAAGAACCAGTGTTGCACACTACACTGCTCATATAGATATTCCTAAGGATTAAAGTATTAGCCTCTGCAAAAACATGTTTGTCCATATTTTAGTCCAGACAGGAGAAGGATTCTAGAATTGAATTGGAAGCAAACCCATGGCAGGCAAACTTGATAACTCTGGCTACTTTGGGGAGAAAAAAAAATAAGAAAAAGAAGAAATCTCTCTCTCTTTCCCAGTCTTTCTCAGCCTTTTTCTCTCCTCTCCCAGTAGGACAATATGCTTGTCATCCATCCCTTTCTTTCAAGGTCCTATTCTACCTGCAAAAAGGAAAAGGAATTAATTTAGAAATTGTTTTGTTAAAGTAGAATTACACCATCCTAATACCGTGTACAGGACTTTGAAAGCTCTTGCAGGTTAGAGATACCCAGAACCAAGGAGCTGAAAGATGATCCTCAAAAATAGCTTCTTTTTTATTTTAAATCTGTGCTTGGCACAGAAGAAGCATGACAAAACCAAAACAACTCATTACTTTCTCTGCTTTCCTATTTCTGTTTGGTTCCAGATTATCTGGGAAAGAAATTTCTGATGTAGTTTAGCAGTACCAGTATGACAGGGCAGGTATGATTGGTACTGAATTTAATTTTTGTATCTATAACACTCTCCACAGCAAAACAGTGGATTGTAAAAGCACAGACTTCTTACAGAAAAATCATCTCAAAATGTCCCAAAACATGGCAGTTTTTAGTGATGATTTGTACAGACATTACAAGCAAAATATGCTCTTGTAAAAATTTCCTTCTGGAAAAACTAAAGATCACACTGAGCACATGAAATTAAGATCTTATTTAGGCACACACAAATACTGAGAGAAACTATTGTGAACCAAAGTGATTCTTGCAGTAAAAGCACAAATGCATTGACAATTTACAGCCAATATGCATGGGAATACAGAACATGTGAACTTTTAAACTTAAAAACGCCTTTATTACTAAGCTCCATTTGCCCTATTGCAAAACAAGAGAGAATTCACCTAAGCATCAATTGCAAATCCGAAATAGGAAGTCACAGTTGGACAGCTGTGACCAGTTTTGAGCTCCAAGGTGCAGGGAACATTGGAAAAACTGAAGTGAGCCACACAATGGTGCCCTAGATGAGGCACCTGTCGTATGAGAAGAGACTGACCGAGAGCTGGGTTTGTTCAGCCTGGATAAAAGAAGTGTAATGGGGAAATTCCAATGCAGTCTTCAGATAATAATGGCATATATAGAAAAGATGGAGTGATACTCACCTGTAGTGGTAAAAGGAGATGCAACAGACAAAATCTGCAAGAAGAGAAACCCTCATTGAACACACCTAAGCTTTTCTCTGTGAGGATGACAAAATGCTCAAAGAGGGGCCCAGAGATTCTTCATCCTTGGAGATATCCAGAATGTGATTGATCACAGCCCGTCTAACTAGTCTGAATTAGGTGTTTGAAGTAGATGACCTCCAGATATCCCTTCCAGCATATTCTGTTCTGTGACTCTGTGGTCACCTTAATAGAATTTTTAAAAATCCCACAATTATTTGGGGCATTTTGATTTATTTAGACAGTGGCTTCCTAATATCCATGTTTTTATATTCTTCCATTCTGATTTGGCTTTGGTCATACGTGTTTTAATGCAGATTCATTGGAGGATAAGCTTGTAAATAATCTATTAATGACTGCTTACATATTCCCATTCCTGCACTCAGAAAAAAAATTATCCTGTAAATGTCATATATAATTATTTTAAAATTATTTCTGTTATAATTTAGCTTCTTCAGCTCTTCAATTAATTTGCTGCTCTTAATTCAAAAGTATTTGAGTTTTCTTTCTAGTGCCTGTGTTTTGATAGTCAGCATCAGGGTTTTAAATGTTCTATACTGCATATTCAAGTTACAAACTTGACAAACTATTGCACTGACCTTTAACGGGACTGATGTGAACTGGGAGTTGCAGAGCTGAAAGGGATGGATGCTTCTTAGAAAGACTGGAAATTACTGTTCCTCTTGCAAAGGTTAAGATTTCAGTTCCTAATGTAGCAGCACTGCAGTAGGCTGGAAGGAATAGTAAATGCAGGCTGCTATGAGTGTGTCTCTGTGAAATTCAGGGAGTGTGGAGGGCTGGCTTGACCTGTCATCTGTTCTCTCATTTCATGTTTACCTATCTATGACTGTAACCTTTCTGCTGCACAATAACATCCAGACCTTTGGAAAGCAGTTTGTGTTTGTGTCTTGTGTGTTTTCTGTCTGACAGGCAAAGGCTAATCACCATCCTCTCCTGGCAAAGCCTGCAGAGGAGCAGTGGAGATAATAATTAATTGAAAATGTTATATGACAACAATTCTCCTGAGCTCATGAGTCTGTCTAAAGTAATTTAAAATAGACTTTTGTAAGAAAATGAACTCGTATCTTGTGATAAAAATCATAATGAAGGGGCGCAGGTGGGGAGTTGCTTTTGCTTTTGACTTGTGCAAGTGCTTGTGAAGGAATCAAAGTAGCATTCATCTAAATCCATTGTATTTTAAATAAAACAGATCCACTGCTCAAGTGATGATGGGATGTAGTTATGATATTTTATGAGTTTCTTGGGTGCAGACTTGCTGAATTTTTCCTTCCATGGGAAAGCTCACTTCTAAGCACAGAATTTGATAAAACATATCTCTGAGCTGTGTGTTCCAAGGACAGGTGGTGTTTGGCTGCCCTGTCTCCCATATGGGGGATGGGAGCTTTCTCTTTCTTGGCCAATGATGTGGGCAATTGTTTATCTTGGAATTCTAAGCATTCTTGCATTCTTGTACTGGGCATGAAGAGAAAAGCATGTTAGCCCAGTACCTGGGCACCTATAGCCCAAATTCCTTCTGATCAAAGGGGTAATTTTAATAAATCATATAAGCCTGCTGATACTGGAGTCAAAGACTCCTGATTCACCATTGGGAAGCAACCATAATTGGGGACCCTGAACTGTGATGGTACACCAGCAACAATAATGGAATACTCAGCTATTTAATCATCTTCTGGTAGTTTGTGAGACACATTTTGGAAATTTCCATCTCCCGTCTGTGTTTAGATTTACACTGTTATATGCACTAAAGATATACTCCTCTTCAATGAAAAACCATAGCCACATTTGTGACTTAGCACTCACCTATGAGGTAAGGACCTTGGAGAGGCCTCTCCATTTCATCCTTAGCCTGCAGAGCACAACAGTGTATTTCTACAAGAAGCAGGAATGATGATGAGAGACCAGAGAATTTCACCTCTGGGAAAACATAAAATAACCAGTGTTCCTACTATAGCTGAGAATCCTGATACAAAACCACTGTCAAGATATGGGAATGTTTATGGAGTAAAATCATGGTGTGAAGCAAACAGTGGCCTTCACTTCTAGGCTTCTTCCTATCATGTACTTAGCTTTAATCTGGACAAATTATCATAAACAGGTCAGTCTTAATTATGGAAGTTTCTGTATTTTTTTAGTGGCTAGTATGATAGTGTTGAGGTGGGCCTGCTACTAAATGCAGAAGAGATCCTGTTAACAGGACACAGGGAAGGCAGGGTTACTGAACACCTACTTTGGATTGGTCTTCACTGACAGGATCAGCCCTTAGAAACCCTTGACTCAGGAGCCCAGGTGAAAGGAATGTTGGAATGGACACTTTCCCTTTGTCAGGGGGATTTGAGTTCACCTGGTGAGAGCATTGAGGCAAAGCAGACACCTAAAAATCCTTGGGTCCTAATGGATCCATCCAGAAGCGTTGAGATGCTGCTCATGATCCTTGTTGAAAGGTTGTGGTGATCCAGAAAGGTGCCTGAAGTCTGAAATTAAGTAAATATCCCACCAGTTTTCAATAAGGACAAGAAGGACCCAGGGGACTACCAGCTAGTCAGCCTCCCCTAAATCCTCAGAAAGGATGGAGTGCTTCACTCTAGAGGCTGTCAATATCCACATGGATGGCAAGAAGGATATCAGAAGCGGTCAGCATGGATTCCCCAACATAAAACATTCTTGACCAATCTGATTGTCTTCTACAATGAAACAATTACCTGGATGGACAGGGTGAGAGCCATGGATATTGTCTACCTTGACTTCAGCAAGGCTTTTGATACTGTCTCACCAAACATCCTCATAGGCAAACTTGGAAAGTTTGGACTGGGTGGGTGGAGAGTGAGGTGTAATAAGAACTGGCTGAATAGCAGCTTCCAGAGTGTAGGAATCAGTGGCAGAGAGTCTGATTGGAGGCCTGTCCCTGGTGGTGCCCCAGGGCTCCATACTGCACCCAGTGTTGTTTATTGTGTTCATCAATGACTTGGACCAAGGGACAGATGCCTCCTCAGCAAGTCCACAGATGACACAAAGCAGGGAGCAGGGGATGATACCCCAGAGGGCTGTTCAGCCCTTCAGAAGGACCTCAACAGACTGGAGGAATGGGAACAGAAGAAACATCTGAAATTCAACAGAGGCAAGTACAGGGCCCTGCACCTGGGGAGGAACAACCCCAGGCACAGCACAGGCTGGGGCTGACCTGCTGGAAAGTGGCTCTGTGGAGAAGGACCTTGGGGTCCTGGTGGACAACAAGCTGTCCATGAGCCAGCAGTGTGTCCTGGGGGCCAAGAAGGCCAATGGCATCCTGGGGTGCATTAGGAAAAGCTTTGCCTGCAGGTCAAGGGCGGTGATCCCGTCCCTCTGCCCAGCCCTGGTGAGACACATCTGCAGTGCTGTGTCCAGCCCTGGGCTCCTCAGCACAAGAGAGACATGGAGCTCCTGGAGCAGGTCCAGTGGAGGGCAGCAAAGATGATGAGGGGACAGAAGCATCTCTTCTACGAGGAAGGGCTGAGGGAGCTGGGCCTGATCATATTTGAGAAGAGAAAATAAAGAGGGGACTTTACCAATGTCTATAAGTCCCATCTGAAGGGAGCATGTAAAGAGGATGGAACTAGGGTCTCCTCAATGGTACCAAGCAACAGGACAAGCAAATGTTGCACAGGAAATTTCACCTGAACATGAGGAAGAACTTTAATGTATGAATGACTGAGCACTGGAGCAGGCTGCTCAGAGATGTGGAGTCTCCCTCACTGGAAATCTTCATGAAATATTCAGACACAATGCGGTGCCATGTGCTCTGGGATGACCCAGTTTCAGCAGGGAGGTAGGATCAGATGACCTGCTGTGGTCCCTTCCAACCTTACCCGTTATGTGACTCTGTGATTTTGTGGTGTGGGGGCTGGCTAGGAACAAGGCCTAGCCGGGAATATGGTTTTAACTGTTTTTCCAATAGGAAACCTAATTTTATATCCAGTATACATGGTAGGTATTAACAGCTCAAGTCTCTGTTAAAAAAAATTTTTTAAAAAAGGGAAGCTCTTTATTTTTTTGTTTTGCTGCAGAAATTGCAGTGATAAATCTGACACTACTTGCGGAAAACATAAGCCAGTCTTGCCAAAACCTAAAACATTGCTCCACCTCAAAACACTGGAAAAAAAAAAAAAAGAAAAAACAAGGCAATTCAATTTGCTTTAATTTACAATTATTTCAAATAATCCATACCATCCAAAACTTAATTGACCAAAAATTTTGTGAGTTATCTACAGAGATTTTGTTCAGAGATATTTCACCTTGCCAAAAGTTGATCGCCTGAAATATATAAGTACAGTAATAAATCATCTTGGTAGGAAAGTGAAGGCAACAGAATCAAGGGTAGGAGAAGCCAGGAAGTTTGTCACAGAAAGCCATTGTGAAAGAAAACATCTGAAGAAGAATTTACAACTCAACAAATCTCAAATAGTTAGTTGGTTTACATACATCAAACACATTTAAGATTAACTTTTTATAAATCAAATGAGTAGCAAATTCAATTTGATATGGTTGAAAGGATTTAATCTGCAAATAAAAACCCCTCATCTCTTGCAAATCCTTCAAGAATGAAATGCTTCAGGTCAGAGGAAGTTGTATATGGCAAGAGTGTTGAAGATGTGTTTCTTTCAGTCTGTAGAGAGAAGCCTGTTGAGAGAGAGTTATCATCAGGGGATATACTGTGAAACAGAGAGATACAAAATTGCTTTGCAGAAAATGCTTTTGTTTCAATAAAGGTTCTAATCTGCTCTTTGAAGGAAATTGTGGTTTAATTTTTATTCCATCACAGTTTGGGATGGGGCCCATGAAGCAGAGACGTAAATGTTTATTTACTGGCAGTTTGCCTCTCTTAGCTTTTAAGAAAGGTAACCAAAAAGCTAGATTTCCTCCTGATATTTTTTGCTGTTTTTTTGTCCTTCTTCACGAAAAATAAGTCCTTTCATCACTCAGAGGGAAATTTTCTACACCAAAGGGAATAATTCACTTCACCTTGAGAGAATCAAGCTGATGACAACCTTTTAAAGCTGTGAGACTAAGCAAAATTACATGAAAATCACACAGACTTCTCAATCATAATTTCTGTCTTAATCATAGTTTCTGTCTACTTTTCAAACTGAGTCTAAAATAATTTAAGGTTAGAGCCATCACCTATGAAACATGTTTTGCTTACACACAAATTTTATCTGTATTTTTCCTACTGCTATTTTAAGTCCTGTATGTATAAACTAAGTAAATAATGCCAAGATCTTACATAAAAGTTAAAGCACCTTTTTGCTATGTAAATGGACTAGCTTTATGTGTTGTGATGCTTGCATCCAGGAGGAAGAAATATGGAATTCAAAGGCATAACTGTCTTTCTTAAAACATCTGTGAAGTACTGTGCCCAAAAATATTCTGGGGCAGAGAGGCTGGAGAGATGCAAGAACTTTTTTCAAAGAAGAGATTTATGTCATATCCTAGGATTTCAGTAGTATAACTAATGCAATTAGGTTGTGCCCAGTTTGAAACCAAATGGCAGGAGCTTGCTGGATTTGAATATATATATCTCTGTTTAGCATGAGACATTAAAAGAAAAACAGGTTTGGAGATGGCTTTTTTAATTGTATGTGATCCTAATTTTTTATTCTAGTGGTGTGGGATGAACAAATCTTTACCTTTATTAACTACCCTTGTTACGCAGGAGGAAACCTTGGAGTTTCCTTACATCAATTTTAAAGCACAATTTTTCTCCTACAGCATTGCATCTGTCTAGCTTTAGAAAGCCCAGTAAAGTGGATGAATGAAATATTCCTACATCTAAAAAAATTTTGCATGTGGAGAAAACAGGGAGGAGTGAAGAAACCAGTTTGAGCACTGAGTGCTCCATGCAGCATTTGGTTTGACAATATATTAAAGCTTTTGGCTGAAATTAATACGTGCGAGAAAGGGAAGTTAATAGAGTAGAAAGAAAAGTGAAAAACATCATAATTGTCCTCTGTTTTTGCTCAACATTTAACAACTGTCTCTAATCCTCCCTTGAAACATTTTTGTATTATCAGAGACAGAGGAATATGCTGCTCTTGCAGAAGCCTATGTGTGGGAAGAAACCTAATTTAAATTATCTCAAACAAATTTTCATTTTACTTACAGCAGCTAACACAACTATAATATCCTGCCTCTCCTCAGCAATATATCCTACATGTCTTCATTTTGGCTTAAGACTGAGACAGTTCTGAGTGTACCATGTCAGTTCTGTGACTGTCACCAGGAATACTCCAGAAGTGATATGTGCAGGGAAAACTCAATATTAGAAACAGGAGCAGCAGGAAATGCAGCAGATCACAAAAGTAATAGCAAGGGGCTGATCTGAACAGTTTTTGCTTGCTATGCAGGAATCCTTTGCAAATGCCTGAGGTGTTATCTCCAAAGTAGCGCTGAAGACCATCCCAGGTAATATGTATTCCAGGATAATTCTCTTTCTGAACCACTCACAGCCATCCTGCTTAAGAGATCATTCTGATACTCAGACTAACAGGCTACCATGGCCATAGCTGTGTCTTAATCTGCTGAGTCTTTAAGCCAGGGAACTGCTGTACTTGGTGGAAAATAGCCATCACAACAGATTGCCTTCACTAGCAGCCCAGGCTTTCCAGCATCCATTAATTATTACCTGGGCTGTGGTTTTGTTCTATTTAGAGAGGGAAACAGAAAGCCTGTTAGTCTATGTAGTCTTTCAGCTGTGAAGAAGACTTTGCTTATACAATACCATGATTTTAAGCACTTCTTAATTTTTCAGATCCATATATGATGGCCAGGTGTCTTGCACCAGGATTCACATCTGGGGCTTTTTTTTTGTTTATTTGTTTTTCTGGCTCTGAAATGAAAATACCATTTTACAAAAGAATTTGATGTTTTGATACTTGATCAAGACCTCAGGATCAAACCTGTTTGTGAAAAGAAGTAACCTTTAAAATAAATTAGATTATCTATCCCTTCAACAAAGAGACATGAAGATCCCTGTTTACATCCCCCAAGTGTGGTAATTCTGGAAGAGATGTGCATGTTATTACCACCACCTTACCGTTGAGCTAATTAAAGTTCCAAAACTGAATGAGGTGTCCTCAAAGCCGTCACTGTACAACTCAGACAAGACTCATATTTTACATTGGTAGAGAAAATCCAACAGCACATACATAGAATTATGGCAGTTCCATCTATAATGCTGCACAAAATGCTCGCTGCAATTGAAGGCAAAAATGAGCAAAGAGGGTTCTAAGCTCAGTGCATGTCTCCTGGGATGTGTGGTAACTTTCTGATATGCTGTTTTCCATTCCTTTAATTCAGCTATCTAGATGCTCTGAAAACCAGGTTTTTCTTCACATACCGCGTCTGTTTCTGAGGAAAAAGGGAGCACCTGGTTTAAAGAAAATAAAAAGAGATCAAATTATCTTCTTTGACTAATAGTTGCTCTTCTTTTCCTATCTCCACTCCTACAAGTAAATATAATATACCACATCAAAATCTGGTTTGGGATAAATGCTAAGTTTCAGATATAACTGAGCAATGAAGGAAGACAAAGGGAAGGCTAATCTGTGAATATTTGCAAAAATAACAAGAACAAGAAGGTATAACTAAAACCTGTAACTGAAGGTAAAAAAATAGATCTGAGTAGCAAGCAAAATCCTGAGAAATGTATTTCAGAGGAAGTGATAAAAAATCCATCTGTAAATGACATTTCACAGGTAAGATGTAGAAGACTAACTTGTCTGTTTTGTCAAGTGGATCTGAACTCTCCAGTCCCTATTCACAGAATCTTCATGGTTAATCTAAAACTATCTGAATAAAATAGTAACTTTAAATGTGAAAAGTGTAAGTGTAATTTTAAATGTAGAAAATGCAATTTTAAAAGGCTCTTATCTGACCTTTCAGCTGAACTGTTTTAGCCAGATTTCCACTTTTTGCTTTCAGCTATAGCAGTTGTCATCAAGGTCACTAAGAAGACCTTCTTGCCAGAATGAGGTCCTGCTTTCTGCATGCTTCCCTTCTGATCTCCATCCTCTTTTTTTCTTCACTTTTTACTTCCAGGGCTGTTACCCTGCTGATTCCACCAATAGAATTGACAGCAATGTCTTTCCTTGCTTTGTCCTCCTCCACCGATATTGCCCAGATCTCTGAATTCTTTATCTTCCTTTTCTATGATCAGCCCCTGGGATTTCTTCATCTGCTCCATAGTTTCAACTGCTACTATAATGTACTGCTTTGCAAGTAACAGAGCAGCCTTGCATCTGGAAAACTGATTAATTCCATTGTTTATCTTTGGTTATATATAGATGTTGCCTGCATTATAGTTAATTAAGAAAAAATTACCCATAATTTGTAATGTATAAGATGTTTAAAAAAGTTTTATTACTCTGCCTCTAACTGCACCTCACTTCTGTTTCCCACCTCCTTCTCTCCTTCTCTTGACTCCCTCCTCCCCAGACTCCTTTCTCTGGATGAGTTATAAGTTAATGACTTCTCACAACCCAAATATCTATTAACTTACAATGTAAGGTTGTTTTGGTTTTTTTTAACCACTATAATAACTATTATTACAGCAAAAAAAATCTATTTAATACACCTATAAAAGTACAATAAATTATAATTGTAAATACAATGTAAACCATTATCTTCATCAAATGCTTGTTTTATGGGAAATGAACACTGTGTTTTAACCCTTGATTTTTGAATATTTCCTTCAGTAATATTTACATTTTTTAAAAATAGTCTGGTAATTTTTTATGTTTGTTATTGTCCACAAGAAACATTTTTCAGTGTATAATGAGAGGTTCTTTTAGACAGATGTAGTAAGTTCAGTTGTAGGCAGATGTGAAGGGTATTTTCAGGACATGATCTAAATGAAATGAAAAGAACTGTAACTCATCCAATACACATCTAAACTAATATGGCACTGATAGTTTATACCATATAATAATTAGCTTCTAAACATTTTAGAAAGAGATAGTGACTCACAGACAACTCCGTCCTTCAAAGCGCTGGTGAAAGAATTTATTAATAAAGAGGTGACCTTATAATTGTTCAGCTGCTTAAAACTTTCCAAAGCAATGCTAACCCTACTTTATGATTCCAACTATTATTTTTCAGGAAACTTGACATCTTCACTCCTTTAGGGCTGAGCATAAAAATAAACTGACGTAAAGCAGCATCCAAGGAGATGAATTAAACATCTCAATACTTCAGCAACCTTTTCAGAAAGGTTAGATTTGATCCATATAGATGGAAGCCCTTTTAAAGCCTCATTTCTAGTCTTCTCCTGAGAAACAGTAATCCCAAATGTGTCATTTCCAATTTTTGATTTTACCCTGTTTCTCTTATCAATATATAAACACTATCTCTCTTTCTCAGCACAGGAACCACTTAACAACTTTGACATTAAAATTGCTCAACAAAAATTAAGCCAGACTACATGCAGAAGTTGTTTGACTTCTTATATACATTTATCAAGTAAATCTATTAGTTAGAATGGCAATACTTGTCAAATGAGAAGTGATGGAGTCTCAGACAGAAATTGCTGAAGTTTTTTTCAATTAATTTGTAAGTGGGCCAAAAGTTTTATATAAAAGTTTCCAGTATGTGAGAAGTGGATCTCCACAGCAAATGATCAAAGAAATCAGACATGACAAGCTGTGGTGCCTCATTGTAAAATCAAATGGTGAGTTTTGAGGTTGACAGTAATTCCTGCTGCTTATTATTAAAAAAAAAAAAAAAAAAAATTATAAATCCTGCCGGATAACATATAGTTGCTGAATTTTAAGTTATTTTGTTTATTTTTCTTTGTGTTTTGTTTTGGGGCTTTTTGGGGGCACTGTGTGTGTGATTTTTTTATTCATTTGTGTATTTTAGGCTTTTCTTTGCTTGTTTGTTTTCTAATCACAGAATCAGGCACTGTTTAGGGTTGGAAGGAGCCTTAACAACCATCTAGTTTCACTTCCCTGCCATAGGTGGGGGCACCTTTCACTAGACCATGTTTTTCAGAGCCCCATCAAACTTGGCCTTAAACACATCCAGGGCTGGGGCATCCACAATTTCTATGGATACCTGTTGCAATGCCTCACGACCCTCACAGTGAGGAAGTTCTAATATCTAATCTAAATCTACCCTCCCTCATTTTAAGGCCCTTCCCCTTTCTCCTATTGCTCCATGCCTTTGTGAAAAGTCTCTCCTCAGCCCTCTTGTAGACTCCTTTCTGGTACCAGAAAGTGCTATAATGCCTCCCTTCTGTAGCAGAAATCACTTTAATTTAAAGCTTTTAAAATTTTTTTTAAAATTGGAAGTTTAAAAAGATGAATAATTATCACTTTCCTGTGCTGAAGTAAAATTCTTTATTCTAAGTGGTACAGATATTACTCTCTTTTTGAGACTTTTTTCTCCATGATTTTTACCTAAACAATGAAAACATCAAGGCTAAACTGTCAGTACTTTTACTGGGCTTTAAAAGAAATGGCTAAACTTTATTCAGGTATGTTAACTGTTGGAAAAATTGGGAATTAAATTGCTTAATTAAAAAACTAGTGCTGCATTTTAACAAAATACTCAGCTAAATAGAGGAAAGAGAAAAGTTGTAAATGAGAAACTGAAATTACAGCTTTGTTGAGAATCACCTTTAGATTTTGATGGGGTCATTGCATATATAGCTATGACTTTTTGCATTACTGAAGAATTTGTGGTCATAGCCCCCTTCCCCCATCTCTCTTTCTGATGCCAGCTTGAATAATATGAACTATTATTTTTTTGCAATGGCAAAAATTTCCTGACAACAGCTAATCTCATAAAACTGATCTGGGATAGGAGTATTTTGATATTTCCTCTTCTCTTGAAAGGTTCTTAATCCTCTTTTAGAACCTGCTACCAAAATATTCAGCTGTATTTTAACATCATTATCTTCACACCTGAAACTCAGTGGTTATCTGGCTTGGATTTCAAGCATAACTAGTCTAAACAGTCTGGAAAAATGCTGAATCTCCATAGTGCAAATTATTCCCCTTAACACCACATAAGTGGAAATTCTTAAGATGTGAAAATTGCTACCAGCCATTTAACAAATGCCACCCCAGGTTTAAGAAAGAGCAGATAATATAATTATGTTACAGACTCTAGGGGAGCAAAACAGAGAAAAATCAAGAACAGTGAAAATACTGGGAGTTATGTACCATCTGAATGGTCTGTGTGCCCAAGAAATGCCACCCATCTGGTGCCTTCTGCTGCAGCCAGAGATGACTGTTGTGGGGTCAGGACAGAGGGCTGTAATTTTCCCATTTGTAAATTGTTTGCAGAAATCAACATTCCTCTTAAACTTTTGCAAATATTGCTTTTATTTTCACATAAGACCTTTCAAGGACTGCTCAGGATTTAGCAGGATTATCATTGCTTGGATCAGAAATTTAGAAGGCTGTGGGATATGAGGACTATTAAATGTACTATTATGTGACAGTAACAGCTGCTTTAGAACAGGTTCACAAGAATCACTTGTAAAATTCGAATACCTAAATTTATTATTTTCTTAATGTAGCTATCTAGTAGATTTACTATGCACTCTATCAGGAGTACATTTTACTCCTAGGAGTAAAAATGAATAAAGAAAAGGTCTACTATTTCCAAAGGCATGATTGAGCCCATTGGGCTTTTCTGTTAATAAAAGCCCAATGGGCTTTTATTTCCATGGCAACAGGCTGTGGGCAGGGAGAGTGACTCAGAGGCAGAGATAATCCCACAGGACTGACAATTACTGGTGACTGCTTTGGGAGGTTCTCTCCCCAGTGTATCTCTCATACAGATGCATCTAGGCAATTTGACTCATTACAAACATCAGCACTTTTTCCTCAAAATTTGTCATGGGCACTTCCCCAGGCATTGCATAGGAACTTATTTTGTGTGAATTCTCAAATATTGTATTTAGTTTTTCAAAATTACATTCTTCAGAATTGTTTTGGTTTGTTCATGTGTGTGTGTGAGAGAGATAGAGAAACATCAAAAGTTTTCCCGTCTATATTTGGATGAAGAATTATGTTATTTAGGACTTAATCATATGTTAAATTCAAGTCAGAAGATGCTGTTTACATCAAAGGTCTTCTTCTGTTTAAATTGTTGCTTAAACCTGGCCTTGACACCTCCTGCCCCATCCAGATGATTTCTCTAGAGCTACCCTGCATATATATGTGATGCTAATAGAATGGCTCACAGGCTAACTAGTCTATTTAAAGCAGTCTATTTTTAACTGCATTCCTAGGTAATTTTTTTTAGCTTTTCTGACTCTGCTGCTGCCACTCAAATTTAACCTTGGACAACAGGATTTTTTCAACTATACCAGTACTCAACTCCCACTGCCAAAGTTGTCAAACTTTTTGCTTTCAGACCATTGGCAGATAGATGAAAAATACCCAGAACTATGCGAAAGGTGAGACTTTATTCTGTATTGATAAAGGCAAACAAATCACAGTAAATAAGGTACTCTAAGCTGTAAATTAAAAAAAAGTCTAAAAAGTGAGTATAATTCCTCTTTTACCTCCTTCTCTTCTATTCTAGTGGCTTAGACAGAGCTTAGTGGCTGCCAGGCCAGCCTTCCTACACTGGTGCTGGCATAGCTGAAAACCTTTTAAATACTTTAGTCAGTAGGCTGATGCTACTGCCAAACTTCAAATTCAAAATTTGAGGATTTGCAAGTCACTTTACAAACATTCAAAGTGATTCTGCTAGATATTTTTGCTCCTGTATGCCAGGAACCAAAGATTGTAAGACTATTTCCAGTTAATGGAATTCTATTTTCAGGATCCTGTTCTAGTTCTCATATGCAACATACAAGGGGTTGGTTTATACATCTGTCTTTAATTAATTTAATTTAATTTGGTTCATTGCACTTATTTATCTTATGATTTATACAATTTTTTAAAGCATTCTTCTTAATTGGTGTTCAAATAAAATCTCTTTTCTAAACCAGACCCTCTTAATACAGAAATAGTCGTAGTGACATGTTATTTTGTCTTTTGGACAGTTCATTAGACAAGTCTCCTCTAGCACACAAATATCTGCAATGGAAACAGCAAAAGCCCTGTGCAGTGTAGCTAACACTATGCAATGGAAGAAGGCTGACAGCAGGTGCTAATGTCTCAGAACTGTTCTAATATTACACCTCTTCCCTACTTTCCCCAGTCTCATGTTTAATGCTTAGAGTAGGCTGGCAGTGAATGTGCTGTAAATATATTTTTAGTTTCAGCCCCTAAATTCTTTAGAACTCTAAGACACTGTCTTTCAAGGTCTGTGTGTGCACACAGCATTGTTAAGACCTGTTTTCATTACATGTGAGAGGTAGGATCCTGCAATGTTAAAGACATTGTGCACACATGGAATAAACTTTCACATTCTAGGATCCAAAGAGGCACCCAAAAGCTGTAGCTATGTGACTTAAGATGACTCCAGGATGTGCTGCTAAGAAAGGGTATTATTCCTCTGTTCCCATTTCCCACTCCTTCCTCAGGATCAAACTTTTTGCTGTGTGCCATGGTTAACATTGTGTGACTTCGTGACCAGCTTGTGTGACTTTAGTGTGCCTTTTTAGTGACCTGAACGGGCAGAAACTATCTCTTTAGAAAGGAGCCAAGACAGAGTAACTGATGTGCCCTGAGCCTAATGAATCCTGCGGCTGATATTAGAGGGAAGACAAGGATGTGTGGGCCAAAACAGTGGGCAAAGTAAAAAACGGTAATCAGAAGAAGCTCATGAAAAATGATACTCTGAAATGCTCTCTTCTCACTTTTGCAGGCTGGATATCCTGGGCTGCTGTACAGGACAATTTCTGGGTTAGTAATTCCACTCAGTTGTTACAGTTGTCTTGCCATAAAACTGACACCAAGGCAAACTAAGAGGCAAGAAGCATCACCAAAGAAGCAATTAAGCCAAGGAGTAGAGGCCATCTCCCAAAGTCTCAGGGAGATTTCTCATGCAGTGTTTTTGCCAGGCATTACTATAGCAACTGATAAGAATATTGATTACAGCAAAATTCCCTTTGTTCTTCCAAATGCTGGAGGCAGATGATTTGTGTGTTGGTTTGGAGTTGTTTTTCCTCCTCTCTTGAGGGCAGTGCTATATCACAAATAATGCTGCATATTTATGTTAGGAGAAGCTGTTAACACTGTGCTCCTCTTCTGATTGTGAATGCTAGTCTATTTAGGACTTGCAGGAAATATGAAAAGGAGATTTGTTTTCAGTTGCTCTCTGAATCAGCCAAAGTAAAGGACAGTTTATTTTAGTCAAGTAAAACATTTAGAAAATGTAATACAGAGGAATTTTGTGATAGTGATGGTAGACTGCATGTTCTTAAATATGCATATTATATCAATGCATATTATATAGATGCAACATTGCTATTTTGCCAAGGAAAAACTTATTTTTGTGGAGCAATAAAGAGAGGTTTGTGGCAAGTTTATGTGTATGATGTAGTGAAAGATTATTATCTATAAACATTGTCTTTCTGATTTTTTCAGGTGTGCATTTAATACAGGCATGATCATGTCTTCATGGGTTATTGATTTTGGTCTTCAACATTTGTTGGTATTTGAACATGATTTCAAAAGTGGTGGATAATTTTGGAAGCTGTACTTGATAAATGCCAGACAGATAGTTTTTTTATCTGTGTATCTTTTTTTCCTTTTGATATATGTGCCTTTTCCTAAGTATCTGATTTTACTTCACATTTGAAGGACATTTGTTAACTCCAAGTTATATACCTTTTTAATGCTCTCTGCTGCCAGATCTTTCCTGAATCCTTGGCTTTAACAGCTTTAATGGCAACAGGAAGAGCAACGTCATTAATCTTCTTCCCTGTGACCAGGGAAGCTGACATTGAAAGATCTGATTTGAAATAGGAATGAATATTGCCCACAGATTTCCCCTACCTTTTCCTTTCTGAACATGATTATCACTGTTTTCCCTTGCTGGCATTGACACATCCAGTGGGTATCACTTTGTTTCTCTGATTCTTTCCTGAATGCTCTGGATGCTGGGTGTGATGTGTTTGAGAAAAGGAGTTAAAATTCTTGGAGCACTCTTGGATGTGGCTACCTGGGAAATATGCACACTGTGTCTTCTTTATGTTTTGAGCTGTCACCTGATGTGGCTTCAACAGATCTAAGTAAAGGAAACTCAGATGAAAATCTATGACCAGATGAGTAAATAAAATTTTGCTATTGATTTTTAATGGGGCAAGGACTAAATCTTGAGAATTTACTGCAGATAAACGAAAACTGAATTTGACCTAGAAGGATTATGTAAACATGTCAAGCGTTGTGAAAATCCATAGGGAAAGGAATCATGACAGTAACATTAAAAGAAGGTTGAACTTTGAAAAATTAGAATTCTTTCTACCATCCTTCCGTCATGATTGTAGGACATCTGCTTAAAGAATAAAGAAAAGATCTAATTTTAAAAAATTGAGATTTTTTTTATGTTCTTTAAATAACCTGCTAGACTTGTGATCTCATCTCCTAATCAGACATAGCTTTGAAAATCTGGAAGATTCATTTAAGCTTGTAAAATCTATATGAACTAGAGGCTATGAGGAGTAAGTCTCTAAATTCACAGCTGTGCTGAGTGGTAATTAACTCCACTGCATTATTTGTATTATCACTGCATTGTACATAAGAGCCCACTCACTGTCAAAGCCTAGCTTTGTTTCAGATGCAAACATCATGTGCCCTTTTTGTCTTTGGTATTAGCATGCCTACATGATTATTCAAAAATGTGTGAGTTTTGCTACTTTATCCACTAAAATGAAACATAAACACTGTAGAGCAATTAAGTTGTGTAAAATTTCTCCTACTATTTCCTGGATTTAATTAATCTTATTGACATATTGTTGAATATTATTGATATGTGCCCATGTGAGTGGGTAGTGGACCCTCTGTGGAAGCTCCTCCTTCATTCTCAAAGTCTGCCTGTGCAGAAAAATGGTAGATAAAAAGCAATGTCAAAGTAGTTGCTCTGCATATATGTCAGTTCTGCAGGTTCTGAACAGTTAAATCTGTAATCCATGGAACAAAATTACAGCTAGTCTCTAGAAATTATTCCTCTAGCATACAGTGTGGATGTCAGGCTACTAGCAAATTTTCCCTGAAATCCGTTCCTGTTTAGTCTTATTGCTCCTTATTGAGGCTTAAACACAAGTGTTTTATCTTTTCTGGGAAACATAAAGAACTTGAATGCAATTTTGTCTTGTTTTTCTAGAGGGCTAGCTTGGATTTAGAGGTAGAGCTTGTGCTATGCATCCGCTTCTGACTTTGGCAGGAAATTAGACTCCTAGAATCATTGGATCATTGCGTAGGAAGGGACTTCAACAACAGTGTAGTTCCACCCTGCCTGTCATGGTCAGGGACACCTTCCACTAGACCCAGCTGCTCAGAGCCTCATCCAGCCTGGCCTTGGACACTCTCAGAGATGGGGCACACACAGCTTCTGTGGACAGAATTGCAGTGCCTCATCGCCCTCACAGTAAAAAACTGTCTTCCTAATGGCTAATTTAAACCTACTCTTTGTCCATTTAAACATATTACCCTTTGTCCTGTCACTTCATGCCCTGATAAATAGCCCCTCCTTATCTTTCCTGTAGTCCCCCTATGAGGGCTGGAAAGCTGCTCTGAGGTCTCCCTGGAGCCTTTTCTCTTCCAGGCTGAACAACCCCAACTCTCCCAGCCTGTTCTCAAAAGGTAGATGTTCTGATCTTTTTCTTGGCTCTGCTCTGGAGCAACTAGAGCAGGTGGGTATATCTTTTTTGTGCTGGAGAGCCCAGAGCTGGACACATTCGTCCAGGCAGGTTCTCACCAGAGCCCTGCTGGCCATGCTGCTTTGGATGCATCCCAGGACATGGTTTGCCTTCTGAGCTGCAAGTGCACATTACCAACTCATATTCATTTTTGAATCCACCAGCTATCTCAAATCCTTCTCCTCACAGCTGCTCTCAATTCCTTCTCTGCCCAGCCTGTATTTGTGATTGGGATTGCCCTGACCCAGGTGCAGGACCTTGCACTGGCCTGGTTTAACATCATGAGTTTCACAGAAGCCCACGTCTCCAGCCCATCCAGGTCCTCTGGATAGCATCCCTTCTCCACAGCACATCAACTGCACCACGCAGCTTGGTGTCATCAGCAAACTTCCTGAGGGAGCCCTTGATCCCCTGTCCATGACAATGAGAAGGGTATTAAAGAATATTGGTCCCAGTGCAGGCCCCTGAGGGATGCCAGTTATCACTTGTCTCCACCTGGACACAGAGCTATTGACTACACCTCTGTGAGTCAGATCAACCAGCCAATTCCTTATCCTCTGAGTGCTTTACCTGTCAAATCCATGTTGAGACAAGGATGTTGTGAAGGACTGTGTGAAATGCTTTGCACAGTTCAAGGCTGATGACATCAGTCACACTTCCCTCATCCACAAATGCTCTAACCCCACTGTAGAGAGCCACCAAATTTATGAGGCACATTTCCCCTCAGTGAAGCTGTGCTGGCTGTTAGCAATGGCAAAATTTCACCAGGGCATGATCACTGCAGCCCAGACTACCTAGAGCCTTGACTTTTCACATAAGTCTTTCTGCATTAGTGAGCAACAGATCCAGCAGTGACTGTTCTTTGGTTGGAGTCTCCATCACCCACTCTAGAAAGCTATCCTCAATGGAGCTGTTTCCTGGACTACTTGCTGGGAAGTTTGTTGGGTTGCTTTACCAGACATGTTGGTTTAAGTCCCCTACCAGGCTCAGGGCCTGCAAGCAGGAGGATTTCCAAGGCTGACAAAGGGACTCCTCATCTCCTTCCTCTTGATCAGACGGCCTGGAGTAGACACTAACAACAAAATTTCCTTTGTTGATTTGTTCTCTAATTTTCACCCATGAGCTCTCAATCCTGAAGTTCAAAGAGCTCCACGTGATCAAACTCATTATTAACACAGCAGGCAACTTTCCCATTTCTCCTTTCTTGATTCTTTCTCAGGAGGAAGATTTACAGTGATTTCTTTTGAAGTGTAGAAGCTAATAGTGAAGGAGATCTAGATGAGGTTGCTGCTATTTTTAAGATGCTTCCCAGCCTTACATACCTTCTCGTTCCACAAGCTGTTAATTCTCCTAAAGCTATTGTACTACTCTTCCTGCTCTTTTTGACTTAGTCTGATGGAACAAGAATGGACTTCAGACTCCACCAATGAGATATTACTGCTTCTGAAATGTCAAATTTTGCACTGACTGCCCTGTTTTTATTAAGCTTCAAAAAAAAGGGCAAAATATATTCCCAGTGTTTTAAAAATCTGTAATGTGTTTGTTTAGTCAATGAGTAGTGTAATATGCTTGCTTTCTATAGCCTCACTGATGAGACAATCTGTACTTGCCTGCTCGTGCCCTTCAACTGTATAAGGGGAGGAGAAATATGAAAAACAGGGATTTAAGTGTATGAACAAGAAAATAATTTGCTAGTTTGCCCTTCATTAGACTTCATAGAACACTCTTCTATGAGGAATATTTTTATGGTCTTTACTGTTTCACACCTGTTTTTATACTATACCTTTCCCTATCCCAAATTAACCACACTTAAGGTTGCTAGGGAGCTTATAAGCAAGTTCACATCATATTTTCATGTCATGCTATTAGAGCAGTGGTTTATTTTTGCAAAGAATAATGTAATCAAGAAGCTGTTGAACAGCCTTTATGGCTAACAGCAGCAACTCCAACAAAGGAAGGCTGGGTCTATGGATAAATAACCCATTGCCAATTCTGTGAAAAAGCAGATGCTTGCACTTTTTGCAGGGAGTTGGATTCAAAGAATATAACAACATATTTAAATAAGAATTGCAAGGATGTAAATACAGATTATTGAAAACTGAGAGCCATTTTCCTTTTTTTACTTTTTCCTCCCCTAAGCTGTATAATATATGTGAACATATGTAAAAATATATAAATCACTGAATTTAAATGAATGTTAAACCTTTGAAAGCTGTACTTCTAATAATGCCACAAGTATTCATTAGAAGAGGATCTTAAACATTACAGTGCATAGTTGAAGGTATTTGAAATTTTCTGTGCCTGGTGGTGAGGTTATTTTATCATTAGCAAAGTTACTCTTCATTGCAATTTGTTCTTAATAGAAAAAAGTTATTTTATTTTATTGAAAAAATGCTTATAATGGGAAATGAAGTTTATAAAAGTAACTACAACTGGTGTGAAATTACATTTGTTAACAAGACTCAAACTGGCCATGTGAAGTCATTAGGAGGATATTCCTCTGAGAAAATTGCTGGCCCTGAATAATGTTACTTGTATGATTTGCCCTTTCCCTCCACTTTCTAATAATGTGACATGGATGGACATAATTGTACATTCATCCATCTGGGGTTTTTTCTGCACAGGAAGTGATGTGTCTAGCAGTCGTAAATTAGGTTATTTCTGGTACCTAAATAATATTTCCTTTCTCTCTTTTTGATTATAAACACTCCTTTAATGAAATTACTCCACTAGTTTTATTTCTGTTAGAACCTGTCCCTTTATTTTTTGTGCTTCTAGGATTCTGATAAAGCTAAAAGTACTGAAGCAGCTTTTTAGTACTATGTTTCCAGTCTTCAAGTGCAAAAAAAGAGCCCAGTTTGGCTGATTGCCTTAACAAAGGGCAAATTTCAGATCTCGGATTAGTTGTAGGGTTTTTTTCCCTCTCCCATTCTTCCTCAGATCAAAAGCCATTTAATAAGTGAGGTATTTTTGTACCATTTCAGTTTGAGTGCTTTGAGGCTGTTCACTGGCAGGAGCTATGAATCCATCAAGTTTTATTTCAGTATTTTGCATTGCTCATCACTGTGAATCTATATTGGTATTTCTAACATTGGGGGGGATCTAAGAATCAATTCTCTTGTACTCCAGAAGCTTCCTAAGAAGGCATACTTGTTCTTTTCTCATTTCTCAGCCTACCTACCTGCACTGAGGTATGTTACTCCTACCTTTATCTTAAAAGGCACTTTTCCTGAAGATATATGGCTGAAAGGACTGCTAGTCAATACCTTGCTGCTTATTTACCACAATAAAGAGGTTAATCAAACAATCCAACAGGAACCAGCTTTTGCAATGGTATGGCTGCAATGTGTTTCTTCAGAGTTGTAAAAGTTCCTTCTTGTCATGTAACAGTTATTTGATTGTTGTTCATACAAAACTGTTGTTATATTAGTGTTCATACTTAACTATCTTACCTATGAGGATGCCCTTTTCATTCTGTACATTTCTGCAAGTGCCTTCCAAGTCATACAGGCAAGTACATAATGTAAAGCCCTCGTTGCATCTGCTTAGACCCAAACTATGTGCAAAAAGGCCTGTGGGACGAGGTGACACATGAGCAAGCTGCAGGCTGTTTTGATTTTTATGGGTGTAGATTTTAGGCTGGAGGCCAGATATTCTTGACTTGACTGCAGAGAAATGTCAACCCACTTTCTTCCTCTAAATGCAGAGGACAAGAATTTCTAAGACTAGTCCATAAAGCGGTGACTGTTTAGCCTGGAGAAGAGAAAGTTTGTGGCAGGGGTTTTGAATGTATGTAAATCTCTGAAGGGAGGGTGAGAAGAAGATGCAGCCAAACACCTTCCAGTGGTGCCCAATGACATGACCACAAGTGGGCACAATCTGACAGACGGGAGATTCTGCATGAACACTTTTTTATTGTCAGGCTTACTACACTAGCACAGCTTGCCAGACAGGTGTTGAAATCTGCATCCTTGAAGACACGCAGAAGCTGACTAGCCACAGACTTAGGTAGGTCTCTAGGTGCTCCTGCTTTAGCAGGAATTGCTTCTCCAGAGGCCTCTTTCAGCCTCAATCATTTTGTGAGTCTTTGACTTCACTTTACAGTTAATGAATACAGTTAATGAATCAGCATGAAAATCCTGTTTTGGGAGCTGCTCAACTTACACAATTATCTTTCAGTGCAGAGATAATCATCAGGTTAGCTTATTCTGATTGTCTTTTAGCACTTGAACTATTAAGACACCAAAATTGCCTTTGTGGTTTCATGACAGCTGATCTCCCAAATACTTCAGTAATACCCGCAATCAAGCTGGTGAACATATGTACCAAGTGTTTACAGTGGTCACAGAGATTCTTTTGGGCTTTGAATGCAAGACTTAGGGTTGAATAAAAAACATGGCTATGGTAAGTCTGCCTTCAGCATCCCTTAGGATGTTACAGGGATGTGTTGAGTGAACGACAACACAAGAATGGAAAGAGCTGTGCCATAGATCTTCAGATCACTCTAACTGAGACACTACTTGGGGCTGTTTATTCCACACCAGTTTGAAACCCAAACAGTTTATGATGGGATGAATAATTATTGGTTTTGAGAACTTTCTGAGTAAATTTATTGTTCCCTCATCCTTAACTTCAGTAACTATATAATCATATCTGTTTAATATCTAAGGACTTGAAATGATGAAAATCATGAAAACCAGAGGTGACAGATGCTCTTAGAAGTTTACAAACAAAAAGAACCAGAGTCAGAATAGGAGTAGTAAGTTAAAGCATTTATTGCTAGAAGCTGAATTTATTCAGGACAATGAATAAATATCACATGCATTTGCTTAGAGTTCTAGGTGAAAGATTTGATACAAATATGGCAAAAAAATGCACAGCAGATGCAGCTATTTATTAATTTTGCCAGTTCATTAAGTTCTTTGTCTCGTGCTGTTAAATGCTTTGCAAAAACATAAAACACTAATGCTATTGTGATAC
The DNA here is from genome assembly GCA_013396995.1 of Dicaeum eximium. NCBI lineage: Eukaryota > Metazoa > Chordata > Aves > Passeriformes > Dicaeidae > Dicaeum > Dicaeum eximium. The sequence continues at coordinate 429,793 of VWZP01010949.1, read as the reverse complement.
ACCCTGAAATGTGGAGGTTGTCAAAACAGATTCATCTAGTTGCAGAATGTATCAGCGTAAAAGAATAAATAAATTTATTTTCTGTCTGAAACTGTCAGGAGCCTTCTCTTTCTGCTGGTCAAGTCAGTTGACACAAACATTGGTCTGACAGGTTGACTTTGATTGATTGTACCTAACCTCCTGATCAAATCTGATTTGCATGAAAGAGTAAGGAAAAGCTGTAAGGAATTAAAAATGAATACACTTCAGGCATAAAGTGCAACATTCAAAGTTTAGGGTAGTACAGCTTAATTATTTTTGTTCCATGCAACTGTTGTTCCATGCAACTTTGCTAAGATACCAAATGGGAAATGACATTGCCAACAACATGAAGAGTATGAGAAAAAAAAAAAAACAGAGGTGATATTTCTATTCAGGTGAATAGTAGTGAATGGCTGTTTAAATAAAAACTGGTAATAAAGTCTGAAAAAAGCATCATATCTGAAACAAATGTGTTATGTGACCTTCTTCCCCAGGTGTGAATGGCATCTTAGAGTCTGTATCTCCTGTATGTTTATCTGTCATGCTCTTGTTTTAGCAGCTAAACCCAATACTAACAGGAATTATGCTGAGTGGTCAGAAGAGCTGCAGGGAATAGCTGGTGCATGCAAGAATTCTTCTGGATATAATCTTGGTTATCATGCAATTTAAATTGTAGTCTGGTTTGAATAGGGGCAGTGAATTTAATATTTATATAAAGAAAAGATGGACAAGACAGTGCCAGAAAAGAGAGGTTTTTCATTTGAGTTGATATCCTTTATCAATTTAAGTTACCAGAAGAAATTAATTTCTGTCAAATGACGACATATAACAGCCAAATATTCCCAGTGGTTCTTGACCAACTTTTGAGTTAAACAAACTGTACATAGAAAATAAATAACATGCAGGTTTTTGTTGTTTTTGTTTGGTTTGGGGTTTGTATTTGGGGCTTTTTGTTTGTTTGTTTGGGGTTTTATTATCTGACATCTTTCAGCCATATTCAAAATGTTTAAGTAAAAAACTAGAGCAGTAATATGTAGTACAGCAGTATATTTATTATTTTACAGATCACAACAATTTCATATGATTCTTTCATTGGCATAAGATAACATAGTAACTGACCCAAATCCTCACAGGTTGTTTATCAAATACTGCCTTTTTTCCAGAAAATTCTGAACTAGATCAAATTATTGGAATCTGCAGTTATCGTTCAAATACTGTTGGGAGCTAAAAATGTGTTTCAGGAGGATCTATACAATATGGAATCCTGAGGAGCAACAAAAGTCTCAGTCAAGTACAGACAAAGATTCTGCATCTGCAAATTTGTTTAAAATGGATTTTAATTACATTGGAGAAATTTAAATGTACTGATAGCAGGTTTTTGTGGTGTGCCATTTCTTATAGTAGAAAAGGGATACAAATACAAAGACTTTTTAACCTGTTATGTGGTCCCTTTTCTTTTCCTAGATGTATGACTCTTCCTTTTAAATTGTTAATGGTATAAACGAATGAAAAACACAGCAAATGTAATTCTAGCCAAATGATTCCACTGTCCCAAATTTCTGCTGTCATTTAGCTGTTTGAAGTCTCTGTTGGTGTTGTGTAAATCATTTACAGAAGAAGATATTTTATATTAAGACAAAATTTTTGTCCTGGCACATCCTAAATATAACTTTTTAATCTTCCTCATTTCTTTCATTCTTTTCACTTATCTGATTATGTAGTTTTTTGCTCAACTGTCATCCCATACATGGATTTTGGCAGTGTCATTTCTGATCTCTGTTGACAGTACTCAAATTTCTCTCCTTCTGAATTTCTTATTTCAGGATATTTGCTTGTGCCCAACACATGATGATCTCTGGAGCAGGAAGCTCACACTGAATTTGCTTCGCCATGGCACGGTGAGACCAGCCAAAAGAGGGGGAGTAGAAAACACTTAGTGCTAATGAAATAAAGACAGTTAGAGGAAGATGACTAAATAAGTCAGAAAAAATACTTGCTCACATGTCATTAGATAAAGAATCTAGTGACAATCTCTCTTTGGCAGAATTGTTTGCAAAAATAAAAACAAGAAAAAGTCAAAAAGAAACAGATGGGGAAAAAAGAGGAAAATAGTGACAGAACTCCCATAGTAGATTTACTGGGCAAATTACTTCTAGCAAAGTATTACCACTAAGAAGTTGTCCCAGGCCAGAGGATAGCCTTAGCAAGCTGAGCAGTGTGAACATATTGGGCATTATAGATAGTGTTTACCTTTTTTCTCCTCTTAAGGGAGGCACTGTTTTTTCTTCCCTCAGTGCCATGTGACTATCCATTTACTGAGATCCACTTTGGAGAACTAGTTCTGAACAGCATGCTGATTTTTGACTCATGCTGCAATGTGGTTAATCTTTTGTGTATTGTTTGTAGTGGAGTTTGCTCCTATGCAGGCTTTTTGGCATTTGAAACCTGTGAGGATTTGGAGAGCCAAATTCCATCTCTGCAGCCAACGTTAGCCTAATTGAGACTTTCTCCTGTTATATTTCTGTAGAGTTGGCAGGAAAGAACAATGATGTGTGTGAGAGACAGGAGTTGGAGATGGTTTGGCTAATTCTGTTCAATATGTAACTTTAAAAAAACCCTTTCCATGCCAATTTCTACCATACACTATTGCTTTAAACTAGTCTCATCATAGCAAACGTGCCTTTACAATTGGAACCTGATACTGGGTCTTCCCTAAACCGCTGCTTTCTGTAGTTTTTGTGAAGTTACAAAACAACAATTTATAGGTCAAAGGTGGCAGGAAACACAAGAAAATGCAGAGCTCTCAGACTTGGCAGGAGGGAAGAAAGGTTAAATGATACAGGCTGGTGTCCTGTAATAGCTATAGAGCAAATTGACAAGTGTTTCTGAGTAAGAAGCTGCTGGTCACGGTTCAGCTCTGAGACAGGGCGGTGTCACCTGACATGGAGATTGTTTTGGCTGCTCCTGTGCCAGGACCCCACTGCTAGGGGCTGACACTGCTCCTTGAGTGCATTTCTCTCTTCTTTCAAATGGTTTCTAAATCTAGAGAAACAACATTTTGCATTGTGACCTAATATTCCACCCACAATGTGCAGTCACACTGCAAATCAGGGAGGGCAAGGCTTCACAAGGTCAGCAGTTTGTGTTTGAGTAGATATGGATGTGTGTTGAAAATAGTATTTCTTTCCAAATCACTGTGCTTAAGCTACAAATCTTTCAGGATGAGTGGTTTTCTTTTTCTGCAAGATACATATTTGTTCAAGTGAAGCAGTGAGACAGATAGCAGCAAGAGAAGATATTCATCAACTTCCCTGCTATACTCAGACTTTTCAATTTGTGGCACTGTGTTCACAGGGCTAGTAAGGGGAAACATAGACAAATGAATCTGGAACAATTTAAAGAGAAAATCATATGCATTGGGACTGTAAGGTTAATTTTCCATGTGCTAGCAGAGCTGCATAGGAAAATTAATACCTTTATCTATCTCTATCTTTATCTCACATGTGCTATAAAAAACTCAGCTATCTGTAGTATTTTCTTGGCTTATCACTGGTGTTACTAGAGGGTTGTTTGGGGTTTTTTTTGTTTGTTTGGAGGTATTTTTAAATGGGTTAATCACAAGATTGTTCAAATTGGACCCAGAGTCCTGTGGCAAGAATGCATTTTTGCTATTACCAAAATACTCCTAAACAACCAAAAGAATTCTGTTCCACTTCATAATCAAAATAACTCTAGTTCTACTGGTTAAAGCCATGCATAGATTCTGCACTATCCTAGGATTAAAAAAAATAGCTATAAGAGACAAAATTAAAGCAATTCAAAGTGTTAAAATATTTACAGAGGTGGATAACCAGGATGGTGAGAAGTTTCAAAGGCAAGACTTATGGGGAGTGGCTGAGGCCATCTGCTTTGTTTAGCTTGACAAAGAGAAAACTGAGAGATGACCTCTCAGTTTACAGCTTCCTAAGGGGAAGGGGTGGAGGGGGAAACACTTATCTCCTCTCTGTGGTGACCAAAGATAGAACATGAGGAAATGGAATAAAACTGCATCAGGGAAGTTCAAAATTAATTTTAGGGAAAGGTTCACTGAGAGGGATGTTGGTCCATGGAACAAGTTCCCCAGGGAAGGGTCGTGGCACCAACCTCGTCAAAATGTCTTCAAGGAGCTTCTGGATGGTGTTCTTAGCCACATGGTTTAGTTTGAGGTAGTTCTACAAGGAGCAGAGTGTCAGACTTGATGATCCTTATTGGTTCCTTCCAATTTGAGATATTCTGTGATTCTACAGTTCTATCTGTGGCAACTTCCACAGCTTGTTTTGGAAGGGGCAAACACCAGACCACACCAAATGCTTTGTTATATCCCTGATTCCCATTCACTCTCTCTTCTGTTCTAATTCATTAGAACGTGCACTCCTTCTAATGCTGACTATTTCTACTAATAATTAAGTGATTCACCTACACTTACTTGATAAATGTTGTTTTTCTGTTACTCCCTTTTCAGGCTGTATATAGGTAGACAACCAAGGTGTGTATGGTGTAAATACGACATTAGCCAACCACAGAAGAATAACTTGTGCTGTGATTTTCATGCAGCCCATGTCAACTATGCTGTTTCTACAGGGCACCTGGGCTTGGACAGACACAAAACACACCACTTTGTCCAGATGTAACCTGATTATTCATCGTTAACATCATGACTGAAATGTAAGACTGTAGTTTAAGAATGGCAAGTCCCAATATAGTGCTCCCACCGGCACTCACTTCCACTCCCTGTAGTAGGAAGCTCTAAAGTAAAAGATCACAGGAACAATTTACTGGAAACAGCAATGAGAGATGAAAATAACAGGCAACAGTATTAGCAACAAATTGTTCAAAGAGAGGGTGATTTACATGTAAAGTGCTCCCCAAGTCTGGGGCAATAAAAAACAATGGTGGCCAGATTTCATTACCCCACCACGCTTTTTTTTCAACTGTGAGCCATGGTCTTTAAGATCTTGAAATCTATATAAGGTTTTTTTTCATTCTTTGACTAATTTTTAATGACCCCCTCCAATTTTCTCCAGTTTTTCAGTATATCTTTTTTTAAAAACAAGCGCATCAAAAATCCCTGTGGGACTCCAAACCTGATATCTTAATATCACATAAAGAAGTAAAAAACATTCTGATACTTCCATTTCCTGTACCTATTAATACATCAAAGGACTACATTGGCTTTTTTAGTCACAAAATTGCAAAGGAATCTTTTATTTTGTGAGCTTCCCCTCCTTATTCTGAATTCTTTTTTATTATACCTGTAACCTTACACTTCATTACACCAAAAAACTTTTAATTTCAAATAGGCCCCCTTGAAAAAAGAAATCATATTTCTCTGCCTTCACGTCCACATAACCATGCGTATAAGACTGCAAACCTTTGTTGTGTAAGACCATCCACTTTCTTACATCCTAATTACTGACATGCCTCAAACTTTTCTATTACTAGAGATATTAATTTCCATGGTCCTATTGATCAGAATATTTTAGACAAAATTTGCAAAATGCATTTTTTTCCCCACTTGCATGCTAACATAGTAAAAAACCTTGCACAAAGCCTGAATGCTTCTCAGCATTTTTAATTCTCTCAACCTTCATTGGACAGTAAGTCAAAGCTACTATCCCTTCTCTGAGTGCTGGAAATGTTTAACTTTTTGTTGGACACTGAGACTACCCAGAAGATAGCATGAAACATAGTTACTGGTTGAAAGCTTTAGAGGGACTTAAAGACTTCCAGACTTAAATGCAAGTTTACACTTAGTGAACAATCTAGTATATGATTTTTTTTCACTAAGTCTGACGTGCTATAGGAGGTAGTAGCAACAGTATTCCATGTCATGCCAGCTCTCTATACCCCTTGTGAAAGCATATGTTACTCCAGGGTCAAAAACCACTTCAATTCGTTGCTGTCTGAATTTTTCCTCATATGACTTTGTGTTTTACCTCTGAAGAATACTGCTCCTTATGGACAGATTTCAAATTCTTATTCTCCTGGACATATTTCCCATGTTCTGTTTTCTTCAAAGTATTATGTTAGTCATATAATGAGTGATTTTTCTCATTTAAATGAGCTATTTTTCCTTGCTTGTAGTTATTTTTCATTTTTAATTGTTTCACTGACACTATTTACTGTCAAGTTCATTGGCCTTGCTTCTGTATAGGAAGGTGGGGAGAAAGGGGATGGGTTAATGTACAGCTTTCCTTGACCATGGATGCTCACTCTACAGTGGAATTTATAATGTAGACACAGCAGTTATCTTCCTCCAGAAAAGCATTACATGTAAGTGATATAACATTGTGTAAAAATCCCATTTTCCTAGAACACTCTCATTCTCCTACCAAGGAGTAATATAAATAATTCTTAATTTTTCTTTTTTAATAAAATCCTGTGGTATCTTTTATAGATTAACTGAAGGCACTTTGTGTATAGCCAGTTTACACATCAGCTACAACTTTTTACTGGAAAAGTTTAAGTATTTCATTTTAGGAGGCTGTGGTCAGTTGTGGTCAGTTATTAATTTTTCATTTTGTTTTTTGATATTTTGAGGCCTTAGTTATTAATGTTGTACTGTATTTATTTTATAGTTTTCTGTGGCTCTACCACACTAAGAACAAGAAAAAGTTTATGGTTTTAACAAGTTAGAAAGCTACTTGACCAAAAGCTACGTTTGTTATAAGTTACTAATGAGTTTACTTTTGACTTGTTCTTGATTGAAGCAAAAATCTCCACCAAAGTATGGGGAGAAAAAAAAAAGAAAGCCGAAAACACAACCTTCTCAGATAAATATTCCACAGGAATATTGATTTACTTCAGGAGTCTGTAAATAAACATATTGCCACAGTAGTGTCAGTAATATGTTGGGTGCCAAATAACTAGATACATATAGATTTAAAGTAAAAATATTTCAGTATCACAACAGATGCTTGGTTTGAGGTCAACACATTGAAGAGATTCAAAATGTTCTGGAAAATTCAATAAGACCCCATCCAAAAACAATTAATGAACAGACATCTGAATAAGCCAAGACTTTGCTACACAGAGCATAGCTAACCAAGGATAAGTTGTTGAACAGATAAATGTGGATGGTGAGCAAATTTTTCAAGGGCTATCAAAATAGTTTATCTAAGAATTTTATTGAAATCTGCCCTAACTGGCACTTCTTTGCTACTGGAATTTGCCTTGTAACATTCCTCAAGAGGTAGGCTCTCGATGGATACTCTTTTTAGTTATAGGCATGTTAAAATTAAGCTTTTGTGTTTCTTTTGGGTTTATATACTTTGGTATACTTTATTTTTGAGTAGTTACATATTAAAAAAGTGTTCTCAAACTTGGAGTTATGTCTATTCTCTTCACGTAGACTCTGTAGTTTTTCCTCAGCTGATCAGATGATCTCTTTCAGCTTTTGGTTTTTTTTCTGTGAAAAAAACCCCAGTGATTTCCTTTGGCACAATGGACTTTCCATTCCTCATGAAGTGACACTGTGCCTTTTCAACTCAGTCATGGAAATAAAAGGTAAGACTGTAGTGTAGGTTCTTCATGATAGTCTGAGTTTAAGGGAATGAGAGAAGACAAAAAAAAAGTCCGCCAACAAACCATAACCCCTTTTTTCCAGAATTTCAAGTACCTTGAAGCTCAGAGAACAGAGACACCAATTGAACTATGATGTAACAGTTTTCCTCTGACTTAAGGTTTGTAAAATTTAGTACTTCCAAGGGTAGAAAATCACATTTTTCATTTACAAGGAAAAGATGAATTAGTTTTCAGCTCCACCAGATTTTCCATGTGAATTGGCACCAAAAATACACATTTGATACCAAAAAACCACTTGTCATCATACTCTCTGTTTTTATCTACTGTTATCTAATACATGGATTGGATCTAATCAATACTTGGTATTTACCGCAAACTCAGCTGAAGTAGCTCTGGAGAATAAAAGGATCTTTTCAACGCTGTCCTAACACAGTTCATTTTTTCCCTGCTTCCCATCGAAGGTCACACTGGAAAAGACAGACCAGAAATGCTTAGCACAGCCATTGCATCCTGTAGCACAAGCCTGTCACACTGATTGACTAACCCCTACAAACATTCCCTCTGTGCACCTTTCCTTATGTCATGAGAGAGTGATACTTTTCCCAGTAAAATGTTGGGCTTTGGAAGATGGTTCTAATCTCCAGTCATTATTTCTTGGCTGACTTTTCCTATGCAATAGGAACCATCACTGCTGTACTCCCTCTCAAACACTCTCAGGCAGCTTTTTAAAGGAGATATTTCAAACAATCGTGCTTATGTGGCCTGCCAGCACAATTCCAACTGCACATGAAAGCAGGGACCAATCAACCTGACTAGTGTAAACGAGCTTTTGGCAGCTGAGAGTGTATCCCAGCACACTTAAAATCCTTCTGTGCCTTCCAATAAGCAGAAGGACTTTTCTATCAAATTGAAAATTTTTCTGCTGCACCACTAATAAAACCAAAAGAGGTGACACAGTTTTGAGGGAAGGAGCATCTATAAAAAGCATGATAGATGAGGGAATCAATGGGACATTAACATACAAATACAGAATTGTATGTTTACTTGCCGATTCATTATCTGCCATTTTTGGGAAAAAAAAAACCCAAAAAACCCAGTTTAATTTATATTTTATTATTAGATTAAAATAATCCATAAAAGTGCTCAGATTCCAGATGATCTCCATGTAATTTCTCCATGCATGTACATTCCTAAGAACAATACACAGTTATATGATGAAACTACAATCTTTGGATTTGAATGTCGCAAAGAAAAATGGTCTGCCTGATGATTTTATATCCTCTGCTTACTATCACACTTCCTGATTAGAATTGTTTTGACAACAGATAAACAACCTAAAGAACACAAAGAGGAGGTAGCAAAAAATCTTATTAACATTATAAACTTCAGATAACAGTTAGGTAATCTGTAGTAAAAATAAATTCTGACACAAGGCACAGAATTCATAGCAATTTACCAAGTTATTAAAAAGAAAATACTAAATGCTCATCTCCTAATAAAAAATTAATCTCACAGTCACTTAGATCAAGTACTATTTTCAGCATACCGACAAAGTCAGCATTTTTGAAGGGATAAAAAATAAAGTTAAAAGAAATCAAGGATACATGGGTTGTTTACTAACTATACATAAAGCTAGGTCACAGAACATGCAGGACTATGATAAGTGAAAGCATCAGTCTGAAGGATTTTGTTTCTGTTCCATTTTTCATCTCATGCTTTTAATTGGCATGCTTTGCTTATCTTTTGTTAGATAGCTGTTGTGATGGGATTTTCTCTACCTGTCATTCCTTTGTTATATAAAATATCTAGCATATCTCGCTAGAAGAGACACTATTTGAAAGGCAAAATAGCAGAGCAATGAAAGCTTCTTCTATTGTGCACCAGCTGAAGCCTGGAAGCTTTTTTAAAAGTCTTTATATTGGCAATGTTGTTGAACATCCCCTTGAAGTAAAGAAATTATGGTTTCTTCTGTTTCTGTTCCCATATCAATGTCTTTTTGATAACAGATTATATTTTCATTCTTTTTGTCAGTCTTCATCGTCATTAATAGTGCAACATCTCAGAAAATCAAACAATATTTTAATCAGGAGAAAAATAAGTGCAATTTGCACAGCTGCACAAGAAGACAATGCTTCCAATTTTTTGGGTGTGGGGCAGTGGAAGCCTGATCTCATAGAGACAAAAAGACTGCAGAAACACATCTATAGTAGCACCAGGTTGGAACATGGATAAAAGTGTTTTTTTACATTGCATCATGTCTCCATGAATAGCACTGACACTAATGGCATTTAATAGTGACAATAGAGTAACAGGTGGTATAACTTTTGTACCAGCTATTTGAATTAATTTGCAGAGAGTTTTCACAAACATTTTAGTTTTTTACAATGTGACTGTGGATATGACCAGGGCACTTGTGTTTGTACAGGGAAGGGAAGGGCAGTAGAAGTCTTCAAGCAGTTTGTTTTATGAAAATGACCTACTTGTATCAGACATTAATATTAACAAAGAAATGTAAGGTTTGGCACTGAATTCTGTTAACTTAAAGAGTGCTTAAAAAAAACCAGAAACATTTAAAAGTGAGTTAAGTTATTTCCATTTCACAAATCCAAGAAAAGAGACAAAACCTCAGCAACTGATTTGATAAAAATGCCTGAAGAAGTCCACAGGACTTCAGAAAGGCGCTGGCACGTTTAAGGACTATTACCTTGAATACAGCTTTTGAGAGAGAGAGAGACAAGGAAAAATGATGCCTTCAGGTTTTGGATCCCTAGGACTCTGAACCACTTTTTATTTTGAAAAATATAATAATATTCACTATTTCGAAGCTTTTTCTCACTAGTCATATTTAACTTTTACCTGAGAGTAAGCGCTGAAAGCATCTAGCTGAGTTGGTAGGAGCTGTCCAGATGGAAGGAGAAAGGGAACACTAAAACTCAATCTGAGAACAGACATGTTCCCTGAGTGAAAGAACCTTTTCTTGGGTTTCTGCAAGGACCATGCCAAAACTGGTTGTCTGCCTGCTGAAACCAGATCAGCAGCCAGCTAGATGTCTCTCTGTTTTATGGGTTCTCTTTTACAGAGCTGTTGTATCTGAATGGATAGCACTCCTCCTGAAAGTTTTCTACTCATTGATTAACCCTTTCTTTGCCTCAAATGAGTGCACAAAAAGAAATTACACAAGCTCTAAAATAAAATATCTTTAGGTGCTGGCTAGCAACCTCTAAGGGAAGTAATTATAGGACATGCAAAGAACAGTTAATTTGTGGGATAGACAGATGCATGGTTTTGTTAATTTCTAAACAGGAAGTTATACCTTTTCTTTGGTAACCTGAAGTTACTGAATTGGAAGCCAGGGCCTGAAATAATCAGTCTGCCCTCCCACTGGGAGTAAGGATGGTGAGTCAAGGGCAGGCAAGTGCCAGTCCTCCTTTGCCCTTTTAAGTTTTAGCCCTGCCACTGAGCTCACTGAGGTCCCACCTCATCTCTTCCCCTTGAAATCACCTTTCAGAAAATTTGTGCATGCACACTTTCCCTGCCAGACAAAATCATAGCTTCATTGATCCACACAGAAAACACATTCTTTTTTATTTAAAAACCCTTCCTGATCAATGTGGTTTCAATTCTAAACATACAGCTGGTAGCATCCCAGTAACATTGGATTACTTTCAGCATTTGGAAGTGAAATCCACCTGGGAGGTTTAAGGGGAGTCTGTTAGATCTCATTGCCAGACTTCAAGCTTTAGAAATTTTGATTGCCATTACCTCAGTAGTCAAGGACCAGTTTATTGCAAGTGACTACTAGATTTGTAGCTTTCTGTCCTCAGTGAGTAAATTATGAATTTCTACACTTTGTCAGGATGTTTTGGAATATTTCCATTTACTTTCATCCATTCTAAAGTCCCATAATGTCTAAACATAATGTCTTAACGTAATGACTAAAAAGATGAGTACATTCTTAAATATACCCAGGTGTTAGCCACTACAAAGCATTTCACTTCAATTGATGCTAAAAACCAAACTGACCTAGAAGGACATATTAGGATTTCTAAAGAAGTATATGCTAAATTACTTCAGGGAACTGAATTTGTAGCTCAGCTCAAACAGTAATTTTCTCTATTGGCAGTAACATAAAGAGTTCCTTTATAACATATGCTCTTCTGGATGACCTTTGGCAAGTTTCACTGGATCATGTGAGTGCTGCAAAAGACAGTGACAGCCATAAAGAAGCAAACAAATCCCTGAAGGGAGTTTATTTTAAAATTTTCTTTCTGCAGATTAACAGAGTTGGAGATACTGATACACACATTGAATATTCCTTGAATGGTACATCAGTGCCATGATTATTTACATGCAGGAATCTATCAGAATTTCAATTATTTTGTTGTAATGAAAAGAGGAAATGCACCAATTATTTCTTGGTCAACCTGTGAGATCTTTTTAGTGCTCACTACATTTTGCAGAGAAGCAATTTCACAAGCTGGTCTGCACTAGTGTTTGTATGGCTTGCAGACTACAGCAAAGCACCAGCCTGCAGTTTTGCTGAACATTTCTTGAAATTTCTTGATCATCTGTGATGGTTCCAAATGCAGAAGCAGCTAACAATCTGAATGACAGGTACTGGTGGAAATCTCAAGGTTTATTTTGATCTTTCAATGATTTTTTACTTTAATACGTGATAAATATTCTAACTAATGCTATCTTTTCTAAATGATGTTCTATTTTTATTTTAAAATCTGCTTGCATGAGTTAAAAATAAAGTGAAGCAAAACATACTCACAGTTTAATTTTGATTGAATTTAGCAACTTTTGTTCTGGAACAGATGAGATTATTTGAAATGACACTTCACAAAATCCCATGTCAAACTCTTACAATTTATAACTCTTTGTATGAATAGGTACAAATTTGGTTTGTAATTCTGTTACAGAAAGACACCTTCAGTGGGTTTACAGATGTTTGCAAATTGTATTATGACAGATGGTACTGATGTTCATTTGGATTAGAGATTCACATGGAGAATACAGAAATGTGTAGTTCCTTTGGGAGACTAGCACAGGCTCAATTTTGCCCAGAAATACTACAGGGCTGAAAAACCCTGAGCAAACCTCATCCCTGTCCATTTACCCCTTGTAAGCAACAGAGCAGGATTTCTCTGTACCTTTTGAGAGCATGTGGTGACAGGACAAGAGGGAATAGCTTTAAAGTGGAAAATGATAGATTGTATATTAGGAAGGAATTCATTACTGCAAGGGTGCTGAGGTACTGGAACAGGTTGTCTGGAGAAGTTGTGGATGTACCATCACTGGACGTGTTCAAGGAGAGGCTGGACAGGATTTTGAGTAACCTTGCCTAGTGGAAGGTGTCTCTGCCCATGGCAGGGGAAGCTGGGATGCAGGTGCTCTTTAAGATTCCTTCCAACCCAGACCATTCTAGGATTCTAGGATTTATGCTAATAACCATCTGCAGTTGTAGATTTGCAGCTGAGGAGACACATACCAGGCCTCAGCTACAGAGCAGCCAACATTCATACTCGGCTACAATTCATAGCCAACACACTGGTGCTTGTTCCTATCCTTCCCTAAATGTCTTCTGTATGAGAAAGTTTTTATCTGCACAGTATTGTATTGACAACATTCACTTGATCACAGTAAGTTCCAAAGTAAATAACAAAGCCATTTAACACCTACCTTGCTCTCTCTGGTCTCTCGCTTTCACAAGTAGTTTTCATCTCAAATTATATCAACAAAAAGTCTTTTTGTGTGTTCCCATTGTAGTGATTTTAACTCATTTGGATGAGTTTTTTTAGATACAACTTAGAGAAATGTTACAAAGCTTCCTAACATGATTTAATTGCCTAGGAGAGAAGTAAATATTAGAAGGTGTAATGGTCATTCATATGTTTAAATAAATCTGTGATACCAAGGAGTAAAACCTTTTACTTGTAAAACCTTTCTAAGTGAAATAAACCATTCCAGGTCTCAAACTTCTAAAAGGAGTTAACTGTCAGATTACTATGATTTATGCTTCCTATTCCCACCATTACCAGGAAACAGAAGAAAAGCTAAAAAAAAAAAGAGAATGCTTTAGTGGAATAGCAGGCAATGTTTTCTGTGTTGTACAGCTTGGCTGTGGAATTCAATTTCAAGCAAATCTGGCAAGTGATTTATTTCATCATTTGATTGAAGCACAAAGTGTAAACATGCATTTTACTTGGGATGCAAGTGAAATAATGGATCCCTTTCACTTCTACTACCTGTAGCCAACATTATATTCTGATCTTCAGAGTGTATAACATACATGAAATTATGGGTCACCCACTACATCACTTGCACTGGGCAAAGATTTTCTTGTGAAGATCTCACAGAGGAGGTTTCAGATCAGATGCTAGCGAGGACAACAAGAAAAGCAGTTTGTTTTTGAGTAAATCAAGAAAATTAACATATTAATGATGCAGGACCCCGGTGATATCTCTTTGCTAATTAACCCCAAATCTTCCCCAACCCCACAGTTTGGTGCAGGAATATCAAAGGTCAGAGCAATGGAGATCTGTGCTTGTATCACAAGGGACAAAGACAAGCCCTTGGCTCACACAAGAAAATTCACAGGTAGACTATCCCAAATGCCTTATTTCTCCACAGAAAGGTCTGCCATTTGGAAGTCTAATTATGTTGGATTTGCAAAAGTATAAGAACTTTGAGCCAGTGTCCACATATTCCACTTTTTCAACAGTGTGAAGCACAGAATCAGCTCTCACTGAAAAATAGTAATAAGTGCACCAAATCAGTTTAGGCTTTCTCTACATGTACAGTAGGTCAAAGGAATTTATTGTATATTTTGTTGCTTTTTAAAAAAATTTTAGCTGCTGAGCAATCTTTGTTCATTTAGTGCACGTGGAAAAATGTTTTCCAGTAATTTATTGAACTACCTAATTTTGTTTTATTGCAACATTGTGTGAGAGAATAAAATAGGAATAACAATTCTGTGTTTGCAAGACAGGATAAAATTTTTAAGATACATTAAAAGAACATCATCATTATGCCTGAAAAAACTATGTAAACCACGCGTTAAATTTGCACAATACTTTGTTTTCTGAACATGTTATGGTCATTTCAGCATACTTTAAATTGAGAGACCTAGGACTAATTTTGAATTTAAAGTGAGTTGCAGTCTTCAGATACCTATGAAATATCCTTTATATCTAGAACCCTTGTGAAAGACTCTTATTTACATAGCCAGTACCATATGAATATATGCATGTGCTGCCACAGAAGAGAAAAAGAGAATCTAATACTAGCAAAAATTGGTGAAAGGGTTTTTTTTACTTCTGACTTGCTCTTTGTAAATCAATGTTAAGAAGCATATGAGGAAAAAAGCAAAAAGCAGCCATAGGTTGTGGCAGGATGTTCCCCCCCACTCTCTGCCACAGAAAGCTTCTCTGCTGCGTCCATCAGCTGATGCACACGGGTGAGATAACCCAGGCTGGACAGGTGCCTGGGAGGAAGTTATCTCTGACACCAAGAGGGCAAGATCCCCAGCTGAGAAATAAACACCTTTGCCCTGAGAGCGAGATGTACAGAGAGACAAGTTAGGAATTATTGACTGAAAACCACTACTTTTACACTACAAAAGCTACACACATTTTCAGAGGCAGAAGTCTCCTACACACCCCCTGGAAACATGTAGGGCTTCTCCCTGAAGTGGAGTCACCATCCCTGGATGTATTTAAGGAAAGACTGGATTTGGCACTGGGTGCCATGGTCTATTTGAGGTGTTAGGGCAGGGTTGGACTCGATGATCTTGAACGTCTCTTCCAACCTTGTGATTCTGTGAATTCTGTGATTCTGTGGTTCTGTGACATTGAGAGCACAGGATTTTTGATGTACTCCCCATCAGAAATTGCATGGTAAGATACATGGAATCCTAATCCATACTATTTCTTCACTAGCTGTAATATAAATACCTTATTATAGTGCACTGAATTGTTTATCTACTAGTAGTGTTTCTTTTGTTTATCCTGTGTAGTAAGTAACCTTATAAAGCCTTATATCTGTTAAATTTATGCCTATTAAATAAATAACTCATTTTTAATAGACCTAATTGGCCATTATTAAGAACTTGCAAGCGAGAGTGGGTTTTGGGGTGCTAGCCACCTCAATAAACTAATATCTACTGTCAGAGGCCTGGGCAGAGGCAAAACTTGTTTAAACTCCCTCTCCATTCATAACAAGGTTCAGAAAGGTTTTTCTGACAGGGTGTGTATGCAGACTTTCGTTCTTGATAAATTTACATCATGATACATTTAAAATTTAAATTTATTTTATTACACACAGCCATGGAGTTAAGAGATATTCTTTCTGAGACATGAAATAAGAAGAGTAATGGCTTGTGAAAATGCAGATTTGACAAAAACAATAGGTTCCTTTTTGAAATAGTTTCATTGGTTTAAACTTGGGTTTTTCTTTGTTGTATCTATACATCAATATTCGTGCTAAATAAAGGGGCCTATGTCTGTAATACTTTGTGGTTTCCTCAATTCCAGCTGTCTTTGAAAATACTGGGGCACTTTTCACTTGCTAAAAACCATGCATATAGGAATAACCTAAGGAAGGAAATCAGAGTTAACAAAGATTTTGTGTATGGCAGCCAAAAAATACAGGAAGATCAAACATGTACAGGAAAATTATGAGAGGGAGGAAGGGAGGGAGACAGGGCATGAAATACTTCAGTTTTCATATGCTGCTACAAAAGGTAAACAAGCAAGCAAATGTGCTCTTGTATCTGCAGAGAGATGTGTTACAGCTGGAGCACTCATCATCAGAATGTTTGTATGCTGAATGGTTTTGCTTCTGTGCATGTGAAGGATCATTATGCAGTGGAGGTATTGAGGATCTGGGATATTAATTCAGGCATCCAGAGAGAAAAAAAGACATTAGAAATTCTATTAACTGACTAATGACTTTAATTTTGATTTTGAAGAGAAATAATGGCAACTGACAAGCACTGTGAAGAAAAGCTGTACTGAGCCGTGATCCTGCACAGGAAAAAAACACCCAACATGTTTCTGAAACAAAGATAATTTGGAACTCCTGACCCACCTTTGTCCCTGAGGAAGGTCATGGAGAGCAGAAACAAATTGTGTCTTGCTTACTTGCTGCCCCACTCCAATTACAATTTCTGCTTTTGTATTTCCCAATGGTTCTGCTGTATTAAGACATATTGCTAGAAAATAAGAGCTGTCTGTTCAAGTACTCGTGGAGTGGCAAGAATCCCTGTAATCTTGATAAGATAGTCTGACCAGGTCAGATACCTCTGTATCCATCTAGCCTGCATTTTTTTTTCGATAAGATGCCTAAGGAAGAGGACAAGGACAGGTTGAACATACCAGAGCATTTCACACTGCCATCCATTGCTGTAAAGATTGAGGTAGTCAGAGCAAGTCATTGGCTCTGCTTTGAGCTGAATTCAGCACATATGTTATACAAGACTTGAGCTGCCTGAGGGTCTGAGTAGCTCAGGCTGCCCTCCACACAAAACCAAATCTCAGGCACCGCCCTGGTCACAGTGAAACAAGTAGCACAGACCACATGCTGATCTGCCACAGAAATTTCCTCTCTAAAACTGACCTACTAATTTACTTTAAAATGCTCAAAAGGACAAGAAATCTTTCACAGAAGTTGTTTGAAATGTCCTCTTGAATAAATAAATAAAATAAAAATAAATAAAAAGACATTATGCTGACTTAGATAATCTGTCCTCCTGTCTTAAAGAAAGACTGCAAATGTCACTTAGAAACGTGTTACCTATGATGATCTAACACATTCAGAATTTAGACAAGTGGGATTTCAGCTCTCTTTGCGTCCCCAGAACTTCCTGGTGAATAACTGCAGTAGGTCCATGCTGTATACAGTTCACCTTGAGCAGCTCCAGGCCCTATTTGCCAGCTCTGTTATACCCAGGGCTGAGATGCTGAATTCATCTCAATACTAAAGAGTGCTGACCCTGGGCAACAGTTTTAAAACAGTTTAAACAGTTTTAAAATAATCAGACTGGCAAGCAACCTTTCTGAGATCTCTACTTACCAGCCAGCCTACCACCACTTTCCAGTAGTGATTGATTCCTCCAGCTACGCCACATATTTGAGACACTCCAAAAACCTGAAGATGGGAATCAGTTGGACAGTTTGGCAGCATACATCTCTCATAGGGATTAATTCTAAAGGGATGGGGGGGCAATATGCTTTATCATTTTTTCAGTTTAATCTTGAGATAAAGAAACCCTGCCAAACCTATCCCCTTCCACATATACTTCATAATCCAGCCCTATCTCCCAGCTGAACAAGGCATCAGGCAGAGACAGGAGTCAGCTGTGGAGTTTAAACATCCTGCTTATGTCTTCCCCCAAACTTGTGCATGATTTACTGCTCCAGATGGATCCTTATACCTTTGGAAGGCCTAATGAGATTAATCCAAGGTTAAAGAGCTGGCTGATGTCATCATGAGAACTCTCCCAGTGCATTTTCAAAGTTTTAGGGAATCTAGAGGGGTCACAGTCAACTTTCAAGTTGACAAATAGGATAATTTTCAAGATGGGCAAGAGGGATGACCTTGGTAATGGCCATGTTTTTAAATCACAAGAGTTCAGGAAAGTGGCCTAACTCAGGTCATCTATTCCACAAATCAGACATGTCTCTAACTTTACTGGCATGTAGCTTTAGCTAATGATCGTTACAAAATAAATTTTAAAATTGCAATATTTTTACATCTTTTGAATGTGTACTAAGTCTATAGAATACATGAATTTTTGAATATACTTGAAGAACTAATATTTTGATCAAGTGAGCACCATGGAAACTGAGGGATCTACCATTCTTTTGGAAATAAATATTTGTTTCTTTGGACTGCATGGAGTTCATGCACGAAACTCTGGGATGCACCACCACTGGGATTTCAAACCTCAGATACTGCTCTCAGCAGCTCATTAGCTGTGGGATGGCATTAGAAATTATGCAGGGGACCACAGGCACAAAACAGGATTTAACAATTTACTAGCGCCTGGATGAGGGCTTTAAGGATATCAATGGCATCTGAAAAATGGCAGTGGCAAACAGGAACATTTTGCACTTACTAATTATCTCAGAGGCTTTGCTGGGTGGAGATGCAGTTTAATGCAGCAGAGAATGGGCATAACAGAAAAGTCCATGAAAAAATTAAAGCTGGTTTCTTTCAGGGTGTAGCTGACATTTACTGATCATCAGAACAGATTAGAGTGGGTTCTGATTTGTTGTCATGGAGCTAGCCAGAGGGGAAGAGCTATGGTGCACAGTCGTTGCCCACATTCCCACAAATGTGAACCATGCCCCGTATGTGCACAGTAAATTCTGTTTTCACCAAGAATACTAGGTCTTTAGGTGATGGACAGATATTTTCAGACATTATATTATTACTCTTTTGCTGAGGATTATAGAGCTGCAAAGATGAGGCCAATCAAGAAACTGCCTACAGGTGTTCAAATATGAGTAAAGAATAGCTGTGTTTACCAGGGTCAAGAAAAGGACTGTGTTGGGGGTGCCTGACGTACCAAGGCTGCAGATGCTCATGCTACAAGAATACCACGATACACTATGTAACATGCTTAGAAGCAAGTGGCTTAATAGATTTTGCTGAGTGTATCAAGGGGAAATTGACCAGTGGACTAGATGACACATCCCGGAGCTCCAGAGTTTAGCTATCTGACTGAACAACAGAAACACGAAAATTTTGGTCTCCCTTGCAACAAACATAATTGTGCATTTTCCTGAAAACCTACCTTTAGGTCCAGAGCCAAGGCATATCACTGCTAGTGCTGAACATTTAATTTTAACTTATCTGACATTCAGCACTCTCTTCTAATAAGCAGCACCCTCATAAGTGATGGCAGACAATCAAGGCTCAGAATTCTGAAATAAACTGAAATAATAAGAGATCTACTGTAAAGTTCTAGAGACAGAATTGAAGTTTTCGTAAGTATTTAAGGTGATATGGGGGTCTGGTCTAGCAGAAGGGGAGTTGCGATGAAATGAGCTTTAAGGTCTAGACCATTCTTTGATTCTGTGATTCTTTAAACATCTTCCTTCACTGATAAGAAATAAATACAGACAAAATGATACATCATTGTCATACATCATTAATGCCACTGGAAAGCTCAGACCTTTACTCAAACACATAGTTAGAATTACATTTAGTTTTATTCATTGAAGATCTTTGTTCATGTTTCTAGGAGTTCTGTTTCTTTTCTTATCCAAAGAACATGACTGTTCTTCAGCTTCCTGTCTGAAGCTGAGTTTTCTCTGACTTTTGTGAATGTTACTGTGGTGTAACGATAACTAAGAGCAGTTGAAGCAGCTGGTGTACTGTTAACTCACAATCTGTACTTTGCCTCCTATCCTAGCTTAATCTATCCTATGATCTTTTTAAACTAGCAAGCTTCAAACAACTAGAGTTTAAAAAATAGCAGTGAAATTATTTATGCTACATCTCAGGAGTCTGACTCTCAGAAGTCATCATGGAAGATTCCTGTTTTAATACATTCCAAGTGCTGCTGCAATGTCCTTCTTCCAGACACCAAATCGTGTCCAAATCTGACAAAGTGTTGAGAGACATCCAACTGCCACATTCAGGTGAATTAGGATGTCAATTTCCACCACCTCCTGTTGTTGCTGTCCACAGTCTATTCTTCTTTTAGTCTGGTCTGGAAAAAACACTTCAGGCATAAAGCTTTGATAAGTATTTAGTAAGAGGTTGCCTTGGTTCTGCTCCCTCTGTATCTTCACTGACTTCTCTGTTTCTTGCAACTGTTTTTTCTCTAGTGCCCTGGCCATATGGCCAAAGATGACTGCACTGTATAAACAGTGTGAGGCACACAGATTAAAGAAGGCATTCACATTTCAAAGATGCCAAAATTGTCCCAATGGCAGTCCTCAGAGCGAGGTGTGCTGTACAGCAGCATCCTTCCATTGGTGCACTCTGCAGTGAGTTTGCATAAACCATGGTGCAAAACTAGGCACGGTGCACAAAAACAAACACAACCAAGTGTTTGCAGGCATTTGGGATGACCCATTTGCAGAACAACAGAATATAAGCATGCTATGAGACAGGCAGATTGTAAGATACTATGTATTAATAGAAGGGCATTCAAATCTACTTGGTTCCTGCATAACCTGCGTACAACATATGATAGATGAAAGATATTCAATAATTGCAAGTAATTACCACAATTACCTTCCCTACAGACTGCAATTGCCTACTTGAGGAAATATTTGCAAATTGGTTTGGCCTATTTTTTAAAAAATCAATTTTTGTCTTATTTTTCTTCATTTTTTGTTTTCTGTAGGAAAAAGTCTTTCTACTTATCTCTTTCCCTTTGAGTTTATTTGATAAGTTTGTCAATACAAGTGCACACAGCTGTAGTTGAAGAGCATCTGAGAGGCATGTCTGTGCCAATGCATGAAAAGGGGAATTAAATGCATTCTGAAAAGGCAAAGTCATTGAAGCTGCCAAAGCATTGACTATACAAGCTTTGATTTTTAGCTCATAGTAGCAGACGAAACTGACAGGATCAGAGCCCTTCTCAAGTTTGCTTTTACGGGGGAAGAGTGGGGAGGAGAAGAGATCAAGCAATGAGGATTGGAGCTAAATGGAAGTTTTTACAAATAAAATGCACATCTACCACTAAACTATTTAAATAATGGATTGTAAGTGCCTTTCAAATTATCTAGAACAGCAAAAGGTCTCCAAAAGGTTATATCATACTCACAGCTGAAAATTTCTATTGTCACCTTCAATGCAAATTTCTTTCTACTATTATGCGTGGTTCAGTGTAAGACACTCTCTTCTCTATGTATCCAGGATAAATTGAGAGGCAGTGAACTGCAGTGCCTCTTAGATCTTAGACTTCCAGAGCATGTTTCCTCAGCTGTAAAACTGAATTACAGTACTTACCTGCCTACAAAAAGACAAAAAGACACGGAGGTGTGATGACTGCATGACACTGCATGCAACACTGAACTGCTACATCTTGCCACAAAACGTTCTGAGCTGGCACAGAGCATGAACTGGATGTTATTTATAACTTTCCATCATCCTGAGTAGTCATTTTTCATGTGAGACCAGTCCCTCTCCAGTCAAATGCAGGCGTCTGTCTATTTATTTAAGCTGCTTGCATGGGGCTTGCATGCTGCAGCTGGAAAAGTCTTTGCTGAAGGCTTTCACTGTTTCAGAGGGTTTCTTTCTGCCTAAGCTGGGTGTTGCAATTAGAGGGGAGAACCTTTCTTAAACAGCAAATCATTTTAAACGCACTCACCAAAGTGTGCTCCTCACTAGAAACTGATGCCTTCTGGTCTGTAATTTCCTTTCCCAGCAGCATTGTCAGGGGAATTATATGCTTTTTAGTTATTGCATGAGCTTGCTTATCTGAAAGCAACCTAAAAATGTTCCAGCAGCAGAGAAAATTTTAAAGTGGACCTTTTAAAGTTTTGAATATGGAACACAGCCCTTTATCAAGAACTTTGTTAATAGATAAGTACAAGAAGCCCCCAAAATGTGGTTATTACTCACTGCCCAGATCAAAATTTACAGAATTTATCCATTTATTGTTACTTTTCATATTCCATTGGCAGTAACAATAGGTCATAATGAGTATGACTACAAAAGAAAGTGGTGGTTATAAAAACATTGCTCATTTATTTGTTAAAAGTAGAACACAATTGAGATAATCACCATACTATCTTCTCCCCACAGGGAAATGTCAAGTTAAACATAATTTTTTATTATTCCCCACAAATTTGATCACCCTTGCAACCCTAACCCAAACTCTTTCCTTGCCAAGGCTCCTGGAATAAAGGTCCTGGAATAAAGGTCCAGAATGGTGTGAAGTGCATTCAAGAATTTAAAGTGAACGAAGTAATGCCTACGGTGTGGCACAGAACTTTGTTATCAGTGCTACAGTCCCTAAGTCTCTGCTTTTGCTACTCTGGGTAAAAGAAGCCAGGTACCCAAGAATGGATATACCTGGGGCTGATCTCCCCCTGAATCTTTGCTGGACACCCTCTCTAAAGATTTTCACCCCTGACCAAACAGTCCTCTATCACCTGAACAAGCAGAGCTGAGGAAGCTTCTAAAAAGTCAGTGATGTGTATAAATAGGTAGATAGGTAAGCAGCTGTACAACAGAGATTCCAAAACAGCTCCTCAAATATCAACTGCATTGTTTTACAACTTCAGTTGGTGAAATATATCCTCACATCTTTTGTCTTACAACAGTATTTGTAGGTACTACTTTCCTGCTATGACTAATACCTATAGTGAAAAGTAGTTTGCAGACTATAACTAATACACATCTGCCTAATTTTTTCACCTTAATCCTATTGCTGAATTTGATTATATAATTTTGATTTCTTTTACACAGTTTTTTTTTTTTTCCCCTTCTTTTCTCTTTGTGGAGCTTCAGAGATTTTTGCAATTATTTAACCTTTTTTTAGGTATAAGATGTCCCAGTAATTTATTGTCCTAAAATTATGCATTCAAAAAGAATTTATATGAAAATAAAGTACTAAATGGTCATATTTATCATAGGTCCTTGTACCATAGGCTTAAATGCTCATGGTTTCTGGGTTTGAAACTTTTTTGATACTGATTAAGACTCCTGTCTTAAATAAGGAGGCAGACTGTAGTTACAGATATCCCTCATTTAATGTAAGGTATCTGGAAAGGTTTCCTGACATTGTCAAGATTTATTTCCTTTGTCTATTTCTGTAGTTGCTAGTCAGATATGTTCTTACCTATCTATGCTTATTGCTTATATAATAATTCCAATCCTGCCTTACATTTCCTATAAAATCACATTCTCTTCTCTTTATCGTGGGATTATGAAAATATCATGCCCAGATATTGCTAAAATATGAAGAAAAAAATGTATTTCTGACTATTTTCTTCACCTAATAAAAACTGATAGCTCTTACATCTCCTTTTTATCCCCATATAGAACTTGATGCTCTACTTTTTTATTTACAGGATTATTAACAAGATTATAAAAGACTTAGTTCCATGTGCATAATTGTAAAACAGGTTAGTAACACTGTTTCTCACTACACTTTTTCCAAAATAATTCTTTCAAGTGCTATGTATTTTTTATAATATTGGAGTGCAGAATATTTTGCCTGAACGCAAGTTAATCTGAAAGATAATAAACCTTTTCAAAATGCCTAAGTGGTTCCTTGAGTATGAAATCCCATAATAAACTAATATACAAAGAAGAGGACATATTTTATGCTATTTATCAGGCATCAGAAATTTTGTGAGGAATGTCTGATACCTTGCTAGATGTTCTGCTGATTTATAGTAAGGGCAATTAGCAAAGCAGATCACAGCAGAGCAGATGTGCAGTCAACAAAAATCACTGTTCATTGGTGATTTGCTATTTGGACTAAATTAATCAGATACAGTGCTTCACTAGAATATTAAAAGAGCCAAAGATACTAGGCTCTAGACTAGAAGGTCAAAAGCAGAAATAAAGGCAACAAGATACATTAAGTGCACCTCACAGTTCAAAACACATGACTACAACCATAGTTCAAAAAGTAAGATACAGGAGTTTCAGCTTTTGAAAGAACATGCTGCCATTTTGACTGTGTACACCAACACACAAAGACTATTGGGAAGGGATAAACAACAGACGTGAGATTATCTTCTAAAAACAGGTTAAATGAAGTTGAAGATCTTAGTAAGAAAGTCTTCCAAGGAGTTCAGACCTGAGCACATGATGCTGCAAGAAAGTTATTGGTGGTGGTGTTATCCTTAAAAAAACAATCAAAACTGTACTTTTCTATGTTACAGTTCTGGTGAAGGTCTGCCATCTGTACTCTTGAACAGTGGAAAATGGAGGGAGGTAGTCTGTAGCTGCAGAGATGAAGTGTTGTGTTTGCTTGCTTTCTTTTTGCTTTTGCACACAAGAAGACAAGATTAGCCAAAATAAACATCTATCTTCAATGCTAAGCAGCACCAAAATAATGTTCCTATATCCAAAAAAAAAGGTGGGTAAAAGCATCAGAATTACAAACTCAATTAACACTTCGATGAAAACAAAATTTTATAGTATTTTGTAAACTCTTAAGGAAAGTGGAGAAAGTTCCTGAATTTTCACAAAAACAAGCAGAGTAGTACATAAGCAAAAAACCTGTGAATCATCAAGGGATATCAGAGACATTGCTAAAGATTAGCCTTATTAAAGGTCACTGGAATTCAGTATGTGACAAAAAGCCCATGCCCACACTCTATAGTCAGTTAAGAGTGAGTGCTCTCAACTAAGAGGAGACCTTGAAAGGTATCAGCATGGCAATTCCTCAGCTTGACATGAAAGAAACATTTTTTGATGCACATGAAAATCATCTGTGATCCAAATTGTTAATAACTAAATAATTTTTTTCCTAGGTTCAAATGAATAGAGGCACTGAAAAATGCATGCAGCCAGAAATAAGCCCAGCAAGTAAAAGAGATGATATTCTCAACACTGTTAAAAATAGCCCTTGGAAGAAGAAGCAGTTTATAGCTGCCAGAAAAAAAATCTGCTAACTTCCCTGAGAGAGTCTTACCAAACACAAGTAAACAGGAGATAATGCCTATCATGTGTTTCATTTTTAGATGAAGTATCTGTTATGAAATTACTTTGAAGACACATTTCACAACAAAATACAGGTGAAATCCTACTTCCCATTATTCCCCTGCAAAATATCTTAATGGAAAACAGCAGGAAATTAATAAAATGCCTCCTACCAAAATGATGCAGGCAGGCTTTGATGCTTATTCAGTTATGTTAAAAAACAGAATAACACTGGTGAAATACAGCTTATCTCCACTGACTTTTTAAGACCTGCATTAGAAATTAACATCAGGATATCTACTGACCTGCTGGTATGTACTGACAAAGAAAGCAAAAAAAAATACTCAAAATGTGAAGTTCCAGGAGTTACCAATATTTTTTGAAAACCAGATTGTATTGTGGGAAACAGCTGTCACTAACACCAGAGGCGGGTAGTATTCAGATATAAATGGGCACCTACAGCACCTAAGTGATGTCTGCAGATCCCAGCAGGCAGAGAATTTAGCTGTTGAGATGTTTACTTAAGAAATCCTCAAAGACACAATTATTACATTAGGCTGTAACAAAGAAGTCCCAGAACGTACCACAGCTAAAAGCAATAGATTAAACAAAGCTAAACGAGGTGCTGAGATCCACAGAGCACTTCATATAAAAGCACTTCAGGCTTGCTCACTGGCTATTTATCAAATTTATTATACAGCATTGATGTTTATTAGCTGTTTGTTACATTTGGCCAGGAGGAAGGTGACAAACAATGGTAATTTTTAAGAGCATGTAGCCTAAGCCATATTGATTAAAAAAACCTCTTGATCAGCAAGATAACTAATGATCCAAGTGTGTTTTGAATTCCCAGATTTAGAGTGGCTTTTCATGCTGAGGCAACCTTTACACTGTAAAGACATGACTTTCCCAAACTTTATTTTTTCTTCCAGAAAAGTGCACAAATATCAATGGGTTTGATACCACTGCAGAGAAAGCAGAAGTTCTGCTTCTTCTCAACTTCACTGCTTTCAAAGTTTAACTGTTAAAGGGATGGAGGAGAATAAGACAATAAAGTAGAGAAAGATGTACCTCACTGTCTTGTGTCCAATGCCAGTGCAGGTTTATCAAATGGCACATACTGAAAGATTCCTTGGTTGTAGCCATAACATGCTGTACAAAATACATACAAGTTTCATGCTATATTTCATGCCTTATTTATATTTTGACACTGGCCTTCAGCCAGGGTTCTCTGAGGATGCAATATTTTATTATCAGCCCACAACATAATTGTGTGAGTTTCATGGCTATTCTTTAACACAGTAACACAAGACTTGTCAGATTTGGTGAAGCGTCTGACCAACAGTTCCCATATCACTGCTCTATTTCCCNATTGTGATCTATGAGCTTTCCATGTCTCTTCAGTAGTCTTTCATACACCATGATAAGGTATTGGAAGATTAATAAATCCATAGGGCATCTGAAGGGCTCTCACAAAAGTTTTTGCACTGCACTCTTGCCTTCCTGTCCTGTCTTTTACATGGCATTCTGATCCCATGTCATGTTAGAAACTTTGCTGTACAAAGGTGTGCTAAGGCTAAAGGGAATTGATTTAAGATGATTGATATTAGATTGGACATGAGGAAAAATTTCTTCAACAAAAGAATTACCCAACATTAGAATAGCCAGGCTGACAAGGGATGTAGATGAGTCAACATCCCTGGAGGTATTTAAAAGTCCTGTAGATATGGCACTAAAGGACACCGTAATGGTAGATGGTTTAGGGATGTTGGTAAGCTCTTGACCTTTCAGAGCACAACCACATTGATTTCATCTTCTACTGACCTTTTTTTGACTGGACAAACTTCTTTTCAAATCACTCCCACAGAATAATCTGGTACAGGATCATGCATTTTGTATTTAGAACTGTAAGATGGTTGTGAGATATGGCAAGGAAGAAAAAATTCTATTGTAGAATAATAACTTGAAGTATCATATTGACAAAAAGCCCCTCATGCTCATGAACCATTTCTTTTAGTACTTCAAGGACTAAGTCTGATGTCATCCTCTTCCTTTGCTTTTGGGCTCACTGACTCAAGTGCATATTTGAGAAAGAAAAGAGGAAACCCTCCCTCTACATTTTCTAGAGAATTCATTTTAGCTGCATAAGCTGCTGAAGTTAATCTTTCTTTCTTTCTTTCTTCTTTCTTTCTTTCTCTTTCTTTCTTTCTTTTTCTTTCTTTCTTTCTTCTTTCTTTCTTTCTCTTTCTTTCTTTCTTTTTCTTTCTTTCTTTCTTTCTTTCTTTCTTTCTTTCTTTCTTTCTTTCTTTCTTTCTTTCTTTCTTTCTTTCTTTCTTTCTTTCTTTCTTTCTTTCTTTCTTTCCTTCTTTCTTTCTTTCTTTCCTTCTTTCTTTCTTTCTCTTTCTTTCTTTCTTTCTTTCTTTCTTTCTTTCTTTCTTTCTTTCTTTCTTTCTTTCTTTCTTTCTTTCTTTCTTTCTTTCTTTCTTTCTTTCTTTCCTTCTTTCTTTCTTTCTTTCCTTCTTTCTTTCTTTCTCTTTCTTTCTTTCTTTCTTTCTTTCTTTCTTTCTTTCTTTCTTTCTTTCCTTCTTTCCTTCTTTCTTTCCTTCTTTCCTTCTTTCTTCCTTTCTTGCTTTCTTGCTTTCTCTCTCTTTCTTTCTCTCTTTCTCTCTTTTTTTCTCTCTCTCTCTCTTTCTTTCTTGAGAGCAAACTCCATAGCTGCTATGCAATGGGCTTCCTGCATTGTGAGGGCTGGCAAAAGGAACATATTCTTTCTGAAGGGAAAGTAGAGCAGACCAAGCAGAAATAAGAGACTGCAGATCATACCAGCCTCCTCTATCCAGGTTTTTCCTTTCCTTAGATGATCTGCACCATGTTGCCCATAGCTCACTTTGAAACTTCTTGACAGTGGTCCTGCCCTTGAAGCACCTCAGTTTTCCAATGAAACAAACTCAGCTGTTTTCTGTATGTCCCATTGAAAAATCTGTGTCCAGAGAGATGATTAAGGCACATAAAAATAATTGGTCTGAAGTGGCAAAGCCATCTGGTTATTTGTCCATGGAATAGACAGTAAGTAGTGCAGTAGTAAGTGTTATCCCACTAAAATCAAAATCCCCTCTGAAAGCACTTAAAAATCCAATTCACATTCCACAACCAGCATCAGACATTAACAGTGCTGACCAGCTCCACTCTGGGGCCTCCACCCTACCCCAGGGCATGACCATTATAAGCTCAAACTGGTTTTCTCTGGGTGGATGTTGAAGCTATGCCATGGGATGCTGATCCTCAGACCCATCTCTTGGTGGACGCCTTGGACCACCATCTCAGGCCCAGCTCCTGCTTTGTCATTGCCTAACAAAGTCATGAATGCTGCAGACCCCAGCTCTGACCCCTGCTGAGACCCATAAGGGTGGACATGACCTCTGTGGGGCAGCCTATGTCTCACCCCCTTACAGGGGGGTCTTGATGCTGCCTAATGCTGACTTTCCATGCCAGGATTCCTGGCATTATTACCAGGGATTCAATTTTAAGGGTGGCTTGGGATTCATAGAAACATCTTAAATTTTAGACAGTACTCCAAATTTGGAATTTTCATATGTCCAGCAGCAATAATTAAATTACCTTTTCATAAATGCATAATTAAAGTGGAGCCTCTAGGTGGTTCTTCATTGCCTCAAGCATTTTATGCCTTCCCTAACACTATAGTACTTCCTAGAATCATTCCTAGTTGATGACTATGTGATTGTTATTAATATTGTAATACTTCTTTCAAATATCTTTTTAACTAAAAAATACCTTAACACTGATGTATCTCTTTACATCCTCACAGACATTAAGGGTTCCCTTTAATAATTTTGCTTACTTGTCTCAAAACTTGAGAGACTCTTTAGTCATAACCTTTAGTACTTTGATTGCTCAGCAAAAGATATATTTAGATCTAGTGAGCACTGTACACAGACAACCCAATTAGGAAAAAAATGTTGGCAATATGAAATGGTTATTTCCTCCCTGTGGGTGCATCAGTAATAAACGTACAGTTGTAGTTAATGACAACACTGAGGCTTCCTTGGAAGGGGCACAAACACAGGAAAAGAAATGGCAATGAGCCAATATATTTATATTGAAAACTCTGACATCCCAAACCTGGATTCAGGAAATCAATAATGAAATCATTAAATTCAAATAAATGTATTTACAGCAAAGAAATTTATGATCAAATGTTTGCATGACATTTCAGTCTCATCTAGGATTCCTAGCGATATGCAGGAAAGCCATTTTATGTCGAGACCTGCTTTGTACAAAGACTAGAATGGTGCTCTTTGAGTTGAATTTAAGTTGACCCATCGATAGACAAAGAAAGCCTTCACAGAACTCATGTGTTTTCAGGTGTAGTCTGCCTTAAGGTAAGCTGCTCCTGGCACGTGTGATCTAAATGTCAAACCAGAGGCCAACAAGATGCCCTAGAAATCATTGGGCTGTCTTTTGAGACAGGGAAACAGCTTTCATTGTGTCAGTAGACAGATGTGTCTGAGGAGGGCACTATGAATAGTTGATTTGAATTTACTGGCTTCATGGACTCATTCTTTTTAAATTTCTGGATATTTTCAGGCGGTTTACGTTTCTGCTTTCTTCTTATGGTTATACTTACTTTTGCACCATTTACAAGTATTTCTGTTCCACAAATCTCTGTGTCTGCATAGGTTCTGACTCACTAAAGACAGTTCACCTATCTGAGATAGTGACATGTATAAACATTTTGGTTTTCCACACAATTTAATTGTTTAGATTATATATTCTGACACATAGTAATTTTATGCAACAAAGCCCCAAAGAGAATTATTAATATTAAAACATGAAAATAATTTCTTTTTCAACAAAACATTCTCATTTGACTTTACAATGCATATCTGACACTGCTTTCCAGGAAGGGAAGAATGTTTCCTTATGAACTATGCAAATCCTAGTCTGCCTTTCTTTCAAGAAGAAGAGTACAGCTTTCTATGACTATGACTAAATCACCCTTTTCTGTTTTGTGATTAAGTTCATTGCTCATATGAATGGCTCTGATAGAATAGCATCACTACAGTGCAATTTTCTGAATAGGCACAGAGTAAATGTTTGTTATCACATTTTTGTAGCCATGTTTCCCAGACAGAATGATATTGTAGGACATCGAATCCTTACGAGACAGAAAACAAATAGAGGCAACAGAAAATAGCTATTAGCTAAGTTATCTACGATTAAAAATATCTATAGCTAAGTTGGAGTTCTACTTTTTGGCAAGTACCCAGTGCCAATCCTCTACTCCTCTACCTCTCTGCAAATGGTGATACCGACTTAGCTGTCGTAACAAAGTCACCTGTTTTTGCGGCTAACCATGTTGCAGTCCTACTCAGTCTCCTGACAACTTTTAAGTGTCATTTTGCATGATAAAGCAGTTTTTATTTCTCCCATATTTCTTATTATAAACTTTTGTATCAATGCACAAATAAACAGTTAAAATAATGAGCACTTCCAGAGCTTGAGACTTTTACAGTTATCCATTAGCTAACATAATAGGTAAAAAGTGTCCAGAAACAACAGACACAAAAAAGATTTGACTATGGAAATGAAATATTGCCATAGATAATTTATGAAGAGAAGTTTACGCTTATGCTTTTCAGATTTCATAGTTTTCATATGTACTTGTCATTGTTATAAGTTTGGTCCTTTCTGACCACAATATTATCTAAATTAAAACTGACTTTGAATTCTGAAATTTAGATGGTTTTTCACTAAGAAGAGCCTCAAAACCTCATGCTACATACGCTGCACATTTCCATTGACTTTATATCACTGCCTTCACTTCTGCATTTTTTATAGCACTTGTAAAGGATCTCACAAGTGTCAGAGATTGTGATCTCAAAAAACCCCTTCACACAAGGATGTGTGCACATTTACTTGTGAAAGGGAGAGAAGGATAAGACTTGAAGACTCCTGAAAGAACTACAAAGTTGATCTTCAATTTTCTAATACTTGCAAAAAGTGTCTGTTAAATTGCTGATTTTAAACTGAATCATAAAAATACGAATAGAGAGCAACCTAAAGACATAGAAAACAGAAAACCAGGTAAATATAGTTAATTGCATTTGCTTGTTTAATTACTACTAATTCCATGCGTAAATATAGAGAGCTGTCTCAAGAAAGACTAATATTTATTTGCTTTTAGAATTTCATTCATTGTATTTGCACTGCATCTAAATCAAGAAATCTTCCTGTAAATTTATGTGATGAGACTTCCACTATGCTTGGTTTTGTTCCTGTTGTGGGGAAGATATGACCGGAAAGGTCAGAGGCACAAGAGGCATACAGCCATTTGAAAACATATTTCTTATACCACACAGTTTAGACACAATGTGACTCTCAAAAAAATTTAGCCAGGTCTAGAATAATGCAATCAACTATTTTTATGAATCATATTGATCTTACATAATTGCAACATTGTTTCCCAACCCAAGTTACCATTGTCCTTTCCTTTAATTTGAAATACTGTTTATGCCATTTTGGACTGATAATAACATTTTCCATAGTTCTGGTACAAGTATTCTTCATTCCCATGCTTAACTTTTTACCACATATGAAAAATTCAGCATTTATCATATTTACCTTCCTTTGGGTGGTCTAACAGCAGCCACACATTTTGTTTGCAGAACCTAAGGGCTGAAATACTGTCAGTCCTGCTATTATAGCTGAAAAATTTCAGGAGAAAATGAAATGTCTTTGGATTTTTTTCACTTAATCTTCTGACCAAAAGTGTATGCTGCATTTACTGAAGACAATGTTTTGAATTACTTTATCGTTGACTGGGGCACAGAAGAGAGAAGAAGCTGTCATAAAAACATAGAAAAGCACTGCGCTGGGGCTTTTCAGTCTCCACAGAGGGGTGATCATGGAGGTGGTGAATCAAGGCTAAAAAGACCAGAGAATCATCATGGAGACGAACACCCCATGGCAGAGCAATTCTTCAGAGTGTGCCTCCACTCCCTGACAGCACACAGAGCTTTTTGTAAAGAGCACATACTGCAGAATCCCTCCTCCACACTACACAGACAAATTGTACTATTCATCCAAGCCAACCAGGACAAATGTTTTTTTTTTTCCCATGAATAGAGTCTGTATTCAAAAATCTTTCTGGATGAATTCACCTAGTTCTGGAAACCTTATTCCAGTCTAGCAAACACCTCTTTCATAAAGTCCCTTTATAAGTCTTGGCCAAAATTATGTAATAATGAGTTTAGGTCCAGCAGCTAAAAGGACTAATTTTAACAATGAAGTCAGTAAGAGGGAGAAGATGGTGACGTATGGTTTGGTGGCTCAAATCCAGTCCAAATAGTCAGTAAAGTAAAGTAAATACTTCTAGTCTGGCTTTGGTCTGCTCCTCCTTTGGTGTGCACCTGCTGAAAGAGTTATTGATGTACAGTATATGAAATTATTATGTCCTGTGTGCATTATTAACATGCTCAGCAGTCACAAGGTCATAAGATTGCAAGATTTTAATCTGTTTATTTAGAAACTAACCACCTATTCTTGTTACAGGACATATTTAGGATTTGTTTCCACTGACTGTGCAGATTACACATCAACTGTCTTAAATAATAAAAAACAAAAATATAGTCTCTAAATATTATGATAGAACTATGCAGAAAACAATTCCAACATTTACATGAATTGAACTATAGCCCTGTTGTACTTCAAGTTCCTAAAGAGAGAAAGAAGGTTTAAGGAAAGAGAACTAATGCTCCCACTGAGTTTTGCTGAGTTTCATACATCTTTACTGTAATAGTCAAATCATTCAGTTCAAGGTCCTTAAGAAAACTTAAGAAAGCTGCTATTTTGAAACAGTCTTTCCTGGAAATATAATAAATAACCCAAACAAATACGCAGTGGGTATTAAAACTTCAAGTCTCATATTTTAAGTACTTAAGAGATAGAGCATTGCTGTTTGCACTGAGTAATTCTTTCAATTCAGAACTTTCCTTTCCAAAACACAATGATGCTGACTGGTAGATAACATCATCAGGGTACCATAGAAGAAAAAGGACTTAATTACAAGTCAGGCTAAAATTCCAAATAGGCAGACATAATCAGAGATTATTTTGCATCCTAAAAGTAAATTAGAAGTGTTGTTTTCCTCCTGAAATATGTCTGGGAACACTCCAATAAAGCTGTGGACATACCTTTGGCTATACCTAAATATGTTCTATCATGCAATGAAATAGACATCATCCAGAAATACTGCTCTTGCAGTAGGCTGTACTGAAAGAAAGTGTATAATTTCTTCCTGTGAAGTTCTTCTTCCACTAACATCATAATTTGAGTGCATCTCTCCCACCATACAAAGTGATTGCAAGGTTGCAGAGGTAGGGAAGAACTCAGGTAATTCTCCAAGTCTACTGCACATTCCAACTTTGCAAAGAAACGCTGAAGATCACCATCTTTGTCTTCTCCACATGCTCTGATTGATGCCTGCCATGACAGGACTACTGACTTCACATCACCAGACATTTCTTTTGAAGTGAGATTTCTTTTGAGTGTGAAAAATGGTCAAATACCCCTTTGAAATGTTCAGGTTAATTTTCATAAAGGGTGAAAAAATTGGTTTCTACAGAAACCAACAACTTTAAGGTTCTATTTGAAATTATTCTCTACATATAAGGGCTGTGGTACCTCCCACTAAATTCAGTGCTGGGAGTAAGTTGCTGCCTGTGTATTTCTGTGATTAATGTCTCATAACTAATAAAATGGGCCTTGATGGGTGACTGAAACTTTCAGCAGCTAAGGTGACCTGGATACTGGAGAAATGTCAAGATATTTGGAATGCAATTCCCCATATCAATAACTGTATTACACATAAGATTGGGCAGGAATTATTCTCTTAAAGAGTCTGTTATAAAAGAAAAGTGTTCAATATCTCTCAGTAAATCATTTCCCGTAGGCTACAACTGTAGCTTTAAAATATTGCAGAGTTGCTGGGCTGTTTTTCAAGACCACAGCATTCCTTAAGGGAGCTGTTCTTTTATTCACTGAACAGCAGTTTTGTCCTTGTAAGTATTAAATGCAAATGTAACTAAAGTCTTCAGTTGTTCCAACATGTGTGAAATCGAGCCATTATGTGATTCTCTACCTGACCAGAAAACAGAGAACTAGGAGAGAACACAGTTATTGATAGTTTATATTTAATCTTCAGATCTTTGGGTTCATCTCTTTCTATTTACAATTTGCTGCACTATCTAGCACCATAGACTTGGTCCAAACAAAGATTTCTAGGGATAGCAAATTTTAGTATTGAATACGTCCTTTTTCCTAGTATGGCTTGCCTCCAATACCTCACTGAATAGGAAGCTTTAGAGGTAGCAATATGAAAAAACCCAAAAAACTTTCATCCAAGTTTTGTTGGGATTTGCAGTAAATTACAAAATGAGACATATCTAAGTGGAACTGGTCTTTATGTTATTTTCTGTGGGTCATCCCTACATCATCTGAATAGTTTTTCAGGATCCAGAAAACGTTTGGTCACAAAACTTTACATGTTGTGAAATAAACCCCACTATTGGGACAATTGCAATAGAAAAATAAGAATTAAATTGGTCACATGGTGTTTACTCTCTAAGTCAGACTGATCACCTCAATGAGTTCTGAATCATACAGTGTTGATTCTGACAAACAAGTCATGACCCCAGCAAAAAAAATTCCTGTTATAGAAAGCAGAACAAGCCTATTCAGACACTTCACCACCAAAGTAAATCAATCAAAAGTTGAACAACTGACAAATTCAGAAGCTACAATGGACCTGTAGCCATGCAGCACTATCAAATGTCTTCCTTCTTTACAAAGCAAGTTATATTTACATCTAATACTTACAAACAAAAAGTCTATCAGCATCCAGAGACAAAAGTCACCGCTGAGGTGATATGAATCGTGGAAGATTATTTTTGATTCACAAAGCTATCAATCTCTGAGCACAAAGATGTCTAAAACGAACAGTCACTGCACTAAATCTCATTAGTTCACTAGACAAGAATGAAAAACAGACCCTGCTGGACATCTCATAGAGTAAGTCTGATAAATTTCAAGATATCTGATCTGGCAAGACATCTTACTTTTTAAGTAAGCTTTTTATCATCAAAGCTTTTTAGCTTTGAATCCTCTTTCATTTGCACTGATAGGCTGAACAAAATGACTAGGAAGGATGAGTGGATGAGGCCTCCCACAAATGTGGGTCCACAGACCCTGAGGGAGTTCAATTGTCCTAATGTGTGCTAGA
Organism: Dicaeum eximium; assembly: GCA_013396995.1. Taxonomy (NCBI): domain Eukaryota; kingdom Metazoa; phylum Chordata; class Aves; order Passeriformes; family Dicaeidae; genus Dicaeum; species Dicaeum eximium. The sequence goes on along the minus strand of VWZP01010949.1, from coordinate 394,281 downwards.
AAGAGAATACAAGCAGTAGATAAGCAATTCAGATGATTCCTGGAGGACGTCAATGTCAAATTCCTGAGCCATCTGTAAAAAAACCAACCATGACAGGTGCAGGGCTGGATCTCATACTCAGAAACTGGGAGGGTATCACTGGGAATGTGGAGGCTGAAGACAGCCTTGGCTGCAGGGACCATGACATGGTGGGGTTCAGAACCAGGAGACAAGAGAAGGAATGGTACGAAAAGTAAGATCACAATCCTGTACTGCAGCAGAATCTGACCTCTTCAAAAGTGTCCTTGGAAGAGGGCCCATTTCCAGGTCCATGAAGGAAGAGAAGATGATAAGGAGTAGCCAGCATGGATTCACCAAGGAGGAATCTTGCTTGACCAACCCGACAACCGAGCTTCTGTCTTATGAGGAAATTCTGGAGCCGGCAGGGCTTGGGCAAATCTTATCCATGTGTTTATACACCCAGAGAGGATACAAAGAGGACAGAGCCAGGCTCTACCCAGTGGTGGCCCGTGACAGGACAAGGGCAATGGGCACAAACTGAAAGACAAGAAGTTCTGTAGAACAATTGAGAAACCCAGTTTTTTCCTGAGGGGATGACTGAGCACTGACACAGGTTGCCTGGAAGCACGATGGAGTCTTCCTTCTTGGAGATTTTCAAAAGCCATTTGGTCATGATCCCGTGTAAGCAATTCTAGGTCCATCTGGGTCAACACTCCTGTTCAGCTCAAGCAAGTTGGACCAGATGAGCTCCAAAATTAGCTTTTAATCTTAGCCCTTCTGAGTTTACGCACACATGAGGGTCTAAGAAATGGGCTTCTGTAGATGTTACAATAAGATAATAGGTAGGAATATCTTAGATTCTGATGAAATTACCTGATTTTTTTCAGGTCAGGTGTTCCATTGAGGGTGTGCAGGTGTCCACTGATACTTTTTCTAAGTATATTACTATCTCCATGCTCTTGTGTTCCTGCATATTCATGCTTCACGTGGATTCTGCTGGCTATCCCCATGCTCGAGGGTGAATATGTAGCAATATGAGCTGAACACAAATAGGTGTGTAGAACACGTGAATATCAGGAAACCCTTCTACTCCGAGCATGAAAAAGCAATGACACTTCCACAAGCAAGTAATATTTGAAAATTATTTTACCTGTACAAAGTAACATTTTAAAAATTGGTTTCTGTTTACCAGTGGATAAATGAAGATTATCACCAATCTATTGGTGAAGATATTACCAATAAAGCAAAAAACAGGCAAGAAAAAACCAGGATGCAAAAAAAGCTTTTAAAAGATTTATGTGACTGGAAGTAAAATCTAAAACATTTCAGGTGACAGCTCACAGCTGGAATGGAGAAAGCACAAGTCTCTTCTGTTTTCAGGACCATATATATTTATAACCAGAACAAAAGAAAGGTTATTAAACTGTCTGATGATGTAGGAGATTGACCATCATGGAGGCAGCAGAGCATTTTTTTGGTGAATTTTTGCTGTGTTAGTGAAAAATACTTTTACCTAAGGCTGGAAATTAGGCCACCCCAGCACAGAAAAGGGGTAGAAAAGGGGAAAGGGACTTTTTGCCATTTGTCTGATATAGATTCTCTAACATTACCTCACTTCCTATGAATACTGGAAGTGCTAGTGCAGAATAGCACCTAGTGCACCTCAAGGTTGGCAGCAAAAATGTTTTGAAGTAGGAGATTTAAACCATTCCAACTTCCCTCAGAATTCTGCTTTCATGACCTAATAAGATTATGAACTGTAATGAGTCTGTAGGGATGGTAATGCTTCATGGGTCTTTTTAATTTTAAGGATATGATGTATGATTTCAAAGCAAGCCCTGACACCTGTGTGCTCTGAACAAATACAAGATTCCAGCTCTCTGTGTCATCAGACACTCAGGAACAGTAAATTCACCTAGAGAAGGCAGGGTGAAAAATCAGCTTTGAGTAATAATGACTTTTTCTTGTTCACATTGGTCTAGTCTTCTCAAATTGCATTATGTTATTTAAAAATCTAACTGGGGAAAAATATTATAGTTATCAGTGATACAGTGTTTTATAAACTTGGACTACCATAGGAAAACGATCTACATATCAGTGTATTTTCCCTTTTCCTGTTAACTGAGTAGGATACAAAAAAAATATTTTCTACAAGGAAAAAATGCAGCATATTACGCAAAGAATGTAGAGCCCATATAACAGTTCTTTTAAAGAAGAATTAAGATGAGTCATTTAAGTACCAAGGTGTTTGGTATTATGGATAAAATTGTTGCACTTTCCAGGATAAAGAGAAAGATTCCTAAGAAAAATACCTAATACTAAGGAAATACCTACACCTGTTAGAAAGAACCTGTGCTTTGTGTTCCAGTCACATTCTCCAATAAGTGCAATGTTAATGTATGCACAGTATTCTCATTTGTCTTTTAATTACCGCTTTTGTCTCTTGCCTGTGCACTAATATGAAGTGACAAAAGTGTATTAATGCAGGATCCCTCTGCCATGAGGTTTTTTTTTTTGTTGTTGTTTTTAAATGATTCAATTTATGAAGGAAAGCTTGCTTTTTCCCCTCTTTGTTCTGCAGAGAAGCACGAAAAATGCACTGATGGAGTCCTCTTTTAGGGGTGCCATACACTGGCACTTTTAACCATTGTCAGTTCTGCGCTTGTCCAGAAAAGGACAAGAAAACATTTTTTACAATAAAATGCTTTTTAGATTGGGGTAAAGAGATAGAAGGAAAACTGGAGAGATTATCTTTGCACTTCTGTTCTTAAGTTCCTCAAAAATTAGTTTGAAATCCAACATTTGAAATAAGCTCATTATGGAGTTTGCTATAGAGGTATAGAAAACTGGATGGAAGCTGTGATCTTTTACCTAGAATGTGAATACTGAGTTTTATTTGAACTAATTGAATTAAGTCTCTTATATTCTCCATTTGCTATTAACAAAGGAACATTTCGTGTCAAATAAGTTGCCTTACATTCTCCTTCAGAATACACTTTTTGGTCTGCATGTATTCATATTATTTAGTGCACTAACCATTTCCACAGTTCACCAATTAAAATCTGAGCTGGTCCTTTTAGTTTTTACCGCTACTTTATCATATCTAGAATAGGACACCTAACATAATTAAATAAAATATCTTGATTTGCTTGGGAGCTTTATGAGGGTACTGCAGGATGTGTAATAATAAGGATACTCTTATTATAAACCACTTCATTTTTTTCTATCTTAATACTTTCCCATTATTACCTCTAATAGGAATAAAAGCATATTGCAGACAGACAAGCTGTAACAGAAGGCTGTTTCACCCATTTATAAGTTGTACAACTGTAAGCATTCTGGCTGATATTTTCCATAAGCCTAACATTCTAAACATCATTTTATTGTTAAACTTTACAAAGAGAAAATGCCATTTCAGTTATTGCTGCACACATTTTTTCTTTGGGTTTAAGAGTAGAGACATAATATGTTAAAAATGTCTTCCTCATATTGGTAGTGTGTATTTTATAAGAGGCATTGACTATGTATAACTAAACTCAAAGCTATGTTAAGTCAGGTGAAACCTCATAAAATTTGAATGTCATGTTAAAAAGAAGTTCTAGACTTTGTGGGAAGCAGATATATCAGAGCTGGATACCGTCCAGAAATGGACATCACCTCTTTTCTTTATTGTTCTTATATTTATAAGTAGCTTTTGGAACTCCTTTGCTATAACTTTGAAAATAAAGTCATACAACATGCTATTAAACAATTTTTTATTATTATTTTTGTAAAATAGTCTGCCTGGAAAAGTGACTTGCATTTCAGTTTTTTACATGTGCATCCTCAATTATGTTATAGGATATGCTGTTCAGGTTATAGTGGGCTACCCAAGACATCTAGATCCTACTTTAAAATAATCTCTATTAATAATTACTTCACTATTTCTTTGTAAGCTATACATCCAGCCCAGCTGAACCAGTGACTTGAATATGGAATAACAAATACCTAGAAGAAACTTTATTGAGAAGTTTTCAAATTAAGATCTATCTATAGAATTTCTTTCAGGAAATAGTTCTAATAATGACGTATATTATAAAAGTTATAAACAATCCCTGGGAAAACAGAAATAGAGGCTGAATGTCACAGTAGAAGTTATTTACTGGTTATTTTTTTGCTCAGTAAGTGCAGTGTAACTGCAGAAATTATATTAAAATAAAATATATTTTAATCAGCCCTCACTGATACTTCATATGCAGACATGCTCACCTGGTCAAGAACTGCACATTGCTAGTTTGAAAACAACCAGCAAAATATTTTTCTTCCATTCCTTTTGAACTATAGGACTTCACTGGTAAATGTTTGGGTGAACAATTTGTGGAGCTTACAGTATGAGTCCTTATAATTGGAATGATTTTGTGATACTGCTGACAGCATCTGTTCTTTGTCAAAGCAATTCCACTAATCTCTGAAATAAATAGATTAAACAAAGTTGTTAGATTCAAGTGTATGTCAGAGAAGTTACTTGTTGATCCTGAAATGCATGACTACATGTTCTAGTAATTTAGTTCCACAGGCCCATTAATTATATTGCAGCCAATTATATATTGTACCTTGTGGAGGTGGGTTCCTTCAGATATCCCTTTATAACCATAATGGACTAATCTTCTCTGAGTGTTAATTTCCAGAATTAAATTGATCCAGAAAAACAGTTCTCTCTGGCTGTAATGGGAGTAAAGTAGTCAAATGGTGCAGTCTGAAGCCTAAAGTAAGTAGGGATAGAAGAATTAAAGCTGTTTTGCTTGGTTTTTTTCAGATAAATTATTTTTCCAAAATGTTCTATATTTCTGACTTACTGGGGCAATAACCAGCAAGTGATCTAGCAATCTACAACGATTAATTATTTTTTAACAGATCTTCTTAATAACAGACAGAAATCTCCTTTAGTAGGTCACAGATTATTAAGAATGTAGCTTAAAGATATTGACACGAATTTTATTGTGAAAGCTCTGAAGAAATATGCACCTGCAGAAAAAACTTTTATCCACATTTCTTTTGCATTCACCTGGGATAACTTAGTACTAAAAAAATCTCAGAAAAATTTATTACATTATTTCCTGAGCATGTACAACAACAAGCATTTATGAATCATTCAACTCAGGTCACACCTATTATGTTTAATTTAAGACTGCAGAAGTAATTAGCCTTTCTTATGATCAATTCAGATTAATTCTTTTGAAACTTTTAAGATAATTCATCCACAATTCCGTATATATGTAAATGAAAGTTGGATGAATCAACAGATAAATGAGTAAGATGGGACTGACAGCAATTCTGGAAAATTTCAATCAGTTCTTGATTTCAGTCAAGAACTGATTGAAATTAAGAAATCTGCCTCTGTCATTGTGTTTGTTACAATATTTGGTTATTTGGATTTTTTTTCTATTATGCTTTATAATACAGCATTTAAATGTTTTCTCTGGCGCAGAGTGTCATCACATTTTCTTTGGGAGATTTTATTCTACTCTTAATTGAATTTAAGTAGGTGTATTTAAGATAAGCAATGGTACTTTTGGAGAGCTGCAGATGTGATGGCTTGGATCCAGCATCCTTTGAAGTAAATGGAAACACTTCAACTGATTTAATGGGTCTAGGATTTGATCCAAGGTGCACTTTGACTTAATTGGACTGTTCCTGGGAGTAAGTGCAGTATCTACTTGAGAACTCTTGTACAATGAATATTTGTGAGATCTAATCCTTAGAAGTGAGTATCAAAGAGGCAAGAAGAGTCATTCTTCTGATAAAAATAATTAAAAAACAAAAGAAATAAGAACTGTGAAAATTTTGCAAAAGTGAAAATAACTTTATATAAATGTAGCAGAACAACACAATAAGAATGTACTTTTTCACAAACTAATACAAAATTCCCAAGGGATTGAAGAAATAGACATAGAACTTGGTTGTATGACATTGTAGCTAATGACAGTAATTGATCTTA